>VXAB01014046.1:161254-263191 GCA_013399175.1 Odontophorus gujanensis
AAGGAGGGCTGAAGAGAGAGGGAAAAGGGATTGTTTGCTTCTATAAACAGCAAGAATTAATTATGTTCAGTAAATGGGTGAAGATGGGCAAAGATTAAAATCTGATTCTTTCTCAATGTGGGTGAAATCTACACTCTTATCTCCTGGTTACAGCAAAAACCTATTGCACAGTCTGTCCGGTGCCGTGGGGCAACACGGTGACACGAGCTGTGACTTGTGGCTGTCCCAGCAGAGAGCGCTAGGGCCACCAGCGAGACACAGAATACCTCCACGACGAATCTGAGGTCCCTCTGCACCACATCTGCTCCTCAGTGGAACACCACCACGCTGCATGGCAGAAAAGAAGCAGCTCGTTCCTGCTGCTGCCACCGCACTGCATTACAGCAGGAAAATGGACCTGGTGTAGTGCAACTGACTGTAGGAAACAGGAAAGGTTTGAAGGCTCACAACAAACAGAGAAGTCCATGACATAAAGGCAGTCCTCTGACAGCTAAGTCTGAATGCTTGGCGGCTGGCTGTGTGCTTCTATACATCTTAAATTACAAACTTAGAAGGCGACTTTGCTGTTGCACCGTGCTCAATTTCAGTGCAGGAGGGGTTAACCAATGGCACAGCTAGCATTGTGCACTTCTCCGTCAGGAAAATGGTGAAAATCAGAAAACAAGTGAAATCAAAGTATCTTTTCTTTCCCCCCAGCCTCTGGAAAGATCAGCTCTCCTTGTTTTCCCCTAAACAAGAGGATTTTCCAAAGAAAATCACTGCCCTTCAGCTCCCATCTCACCTGTGCTGGAGAACCACCGGGTGATGAGGAAGGGCACTCTGCCCCTGCTGTGCTTTCCCTTCTCTCACCCCACCAGGCAGTCAGTTATTTCACACTTGTAGACCCGTTTTCGAACTTTTTTTGTAAGCAATTGATAGATGTACAAATTCTTACTACTGCTTTTGAGTTGAAGAACTTTCTGCAAAGATGCTCGTTAATGAGTCTTAAATCTATGTCTTATTTACAGCTGTAAATAGATAGAGCAGTGCCTAAAATGTGTATGGACTGCATGCACACACGTAGGAAAATGAAAGCTGATCAACAAACATCTTTTTCAGTTATTACTGTGAAATTATTTGTTCATTTTTTTCTTGGAAATCAGAGAGATAAAAGATCCATTCTGGAATAAAATAACTTCATACACATGTGCTATATGGTTTTGTTTATGAGGCCAAAGTATCTGAGTGTATGTGAGACAGATGGCGTCGTCTGTTTGGGAAAGATACGATGTGTGGATGAATGTGTATAAAAATACAGGTTTCTTAAGATATATATATATATACAGATATATATATTATTATTATTTTTAAGGAAAAGCAAATAACAAATGCCTGCTTTACACGTTATTTCCCTGTGTCATGCTCTCTGTCAATGTGACAGAAGAGTATTCCCCCAGAAAGTGAAATGTAAAGGTGCTGCCTCTAGGGTTTACAGCTGGGCATTGTGAATTCTCTTCAAGTTTTCAAAGTCCTGGGAAGTTTTGATAAGCAAATACTTTCTGGCCTCTGCTTCTCTATTGGCTGTTTCTTCACCGCCAGATTTTGACACAAATAATCTGATTGAAAAATCAGGGAGGGGAACAGGGGCAAAAAACAGAGAGAAAAAAAAAAGGAGAAGTATCTATTTCAGCAGGCTGCAACTAAGTGAAAAAGTGGAAGGAGTCCAGAGAGAAGACGACGTCTCGCTGGGGGCTTGACTGGGGGACCTCAAGGCGAATCCAGTAAAGTCCCCTGAACAGGTGATGTATTTACCTTTTAAACACTTTAAATGCCATTGTCTAGCTTGTTTCTCTGATATGTTTCACACCCTTTGTCTTATTCTTTGCTTCTGTTTGCAAATATGTAATACAGTTCCCCGCTATGTCGGTGGTACTGAGCATTCCTTTGCAATAATGCTTTACTTGTATCAAACTTCTGTAAAGGACATACCATATACTTACTTTGCACTCTCACATGCACATATGAAAATGATAATAGAAGAATAAAATACAACAGATGTGTCAGTGGTCTCAGATACCTGCATCCCAGCAAGATCTGTGCAGCAGGAGCAGTTTCCAGATGCAGGCTTTTGTACTTAAGTAATGAGGATATACTGCATTTTTTCCTGTTAATTGCTCTTGTACAGACCTTTACATTCAGGTAAAAGCACATCTCTGCTGACTTCAGTTTTTATGCCAATTTTGCTTGATGAAAACTCAGTCTCCGCTGGTTAGGATTTCTGCTTCAAACCTATCTTTTATTTATATCACCTCTCCATCCTTTCCAATTTTTAGCATATGGAATTAGATATTTATAGACACCTCATATACTACCTGGTTGATTCAATGCGTTAAGAAGGAAAACAAATTACTTACAAGTCCACAAAGTGAGTGCATCTACAGAGGGATATAGGATTTGTTAGACCGTAGGGTGTAAGTCTATAAATGGAAGCTTAAGGGAGTTTGCTAAAACCAGCAGCATTCCCAACATCACTAGGAGCAAAGAGGCTTTCTGAAGGACACATGCTGCCATTATATTATTAGCATTTTGTCTTGATGATAAAGACATCCTTGGTTTTCTCATCTACTTCTTTAACAAAATTTTCACTGTAATTTTCAGGCGTAATGCCCATCTGCCCATTCTCACCGCAGGAATGGAAAGTGTTCTGCACATTTTTTCCCCATTCAAAAAGCCACATTCAAATTATTTGCCCCTGTACACTGAATTTTACAAACCCGGCCTGATCTCTCTGAAATATTTTATATTTAAAGAGTCAGGAATCCACAAAACCTCTTATATTACTTGGGCTCTTAAAGATGTCACACACAGGTTATGTTTTGTTCTCTGCTTTTTTCTTCAAAAATAGTCTTCCAATAGATGCACTATTCTTTGTAGCTTAATTTTTGCAAGGAAAAAAAAAAGTAGTAATATTAAGGTTCAAAAAAGATAAAGCAGTAGGAAGGAAATAAGCCTCTTTCAGGCTAAAACTTTATATACTCATCAATTTACATAAAGCCACACATCAATTTTAAGCTAAAAATTAAGTATTTTTCCTCAGTACCATGGGAGAAAGGGTTTCACCTCTACAGTTTACCTTGTAAATTTTAAAATGGGAAACTTGAATTTGGAAAGGCTGCGAGGAAAACGAGTCAGCTCCAGAATGGAACTTACATTGCAGGCTGGGTTCCTGATTAAGGGTGGCACAATCCTGCTAACACCTGCTCCCCAAATATTTGGGTTTAATTGTGTCTCTAAAGGACCTGCTGACAGAACGGACCCATAACCTCATATAGGGAAGAGAGAATACCAATTTCTTCTAAAATGTACCAGAGGGGACAATCCTGTGGTTTTGGGCACGGTGAGCTACCATGTGATGGGGTGGGAATTGTGGCTTCAAGAGGAGCATGAGACCTTACAAAATTAGATTCCTGAACCGAACCCATCCATGTGCACCTTGGGAAGATATTCCTGCCCAGGCAATGAAATCAGAAAGGACAGAAACCATTGCCACTTGGGATGGCAAGAACAGACTGTGAAAAACAAGTCTAACTTTCAGCCAAAGGTTGAAGCTAAATTCTTTGGGAAGCTCCAGTGATAGTTGAAGCCATAGTAGGTCCTGCTGTCCACAGCACTGCATTCTCTGTGAAATGTAGTTGCTGTCTGTTGCAGCTCACCACTTGCTACTGATAATCTGGAATTATGGAGAGAAAGAGAGAGAGAGAGAGAGAGAATCATTTCTTTCACAATCTGTGCTCCCAGCTTTCCTCTAACTTGGTTGTGTGAATCACAAAGGCAGTCTGATGCAGTCGTTAATTAACTATGCTTGGGCTCCCAGTTCCTGTTTTCTCTACAAAATGGGGTGGGGGAAGGTAACTTCCTTTTGCAACGTTCAGTAGTGCATTAAAGATTGTGTTGCTTGGTAGAGGCCCTTATCAGCAGTCAAAATACTGGCCCAAATTTGACTTTCATGTATGCTGGGGAAAACACACCCAGAAAAATCCTATTGATTCTTAGGCAACTACTTTCAACAGCCACCTGAAAAGATGGGCTGTATTCAGTACTTTCATGTACTTAGTGAATGGATACTACAGTCAAACACATCAATGCTGCTTATGCCACCCATCTGCAGTCCTTGAATTTATCTGTGAATGCCTTTGGGTGCTGACACCCAAAGGTGTCGGTTGGTGACCGACAGGCAGGGAGAGCAGCTCTTCCAGGAGCACTGCAGCACACACTTTCACCTTGCCCTTCACCTGCTGCCAGAGCCTCTTCCTCCACTGTGTGGGAAGCCCAGGAAAATTAACTGGTTAATTCAGGCAGACAACGCATACCAGCAAGCTTTAGACGTCTGAATACTCTCTATTGTAGATGGCACAGTCCTGCCCACTATGGGAAAATCCCTTTGAAATTAGTGGAAGTCCCATGTGGAAAGGGCTTGTGGTAGCAGTTTAATTTGGGACATGTCAGTGTTGTGCTCCAGGCACACACATCCCACCTGGGGCTGAGCTAGGGTACCGAGACCCTCCAGCTGTGCCTGCTGAGCTGAGCATCTCCATAGTGTGCGAGGTACGTGGCCAGGCAGAGCACGCTGCTGCTATGGTTATGACCATCCCAGAGCACTACTGTGCTACCGAGCTGAGTGCTTCTGCATGCAGGTCAGGCACATACATTTCATGATACTTAAAAGAACCTCACTGGAGAGTTAGGGAAATGTAAATACAGCAGTGTACTTCAGCATCCCTTCTCTCATGTGCATACTTATGGCTCCTTTTCAGTACTATTTTGTTCTCTTACTAAAATTAAATTAACACATCCACTCTTGGCTTGTTTTCTGGTATTCATCTCAAGTCACATGTACATTTCTCAGAAAAAAAAAGATAAAAACAGGTGAGTCATTTCAGAAGAAAAAAAATGGCTGATGTCATCGATGAAAATGGGAATCCTGGACCAGATTTAAGAAGAGAGCTGGAGTTGTAATGGCATTTCTAACAGCACTGGGGCTGGTGAGCTCCTGACTCCCACAGACAGCACTGGGCTTTGCAACCTGCCTGTCCACAGCAGACTTTGCTGTGTGAGTGCCCTTATATGCGTGCCTGTAGACAAAGCTACCATCGTAAAGCTGGTGTAAATCTGTCCCTTGGACCCTTAAATGAAACACCACTGGGCTATGTTATTACATTTAGCATGTAGGGCTAAGCACCGACATTCTGAACCCTGAAGAGGAGCGAGAGCAGAGCTTTACCATCCCTGGCTGCTTCCAGGAACTCACACTGCTCTGTCCTAACTTATGCAGATATTTCATGTCATTCCTACTCAACAGAAGCAAACTGTGTTCTTTTTCAGTAAATAATTACGCTACACTTCAACTGCACCTGAGAAAAAAGAAACCAAACAATAAAATAATGCATTTGCCCATCGGTTGAAGCCAGGACTTACTGCTGACTTTCCATATGAAATATAGCAAGATTTGCTTTTAGTGCTGCTATCTTGAACAATTACTAGGGAATATGCAAATACATATGCAAATAATGCACCAGCTGATATTGCCATACACAGGATTGAGCTTGTTGTCACACTGTCTGCATGAGAACAGTTATTGGCCTCTGGGTAGCAAAGATAACATGCATTGCAAGAGAACTTCATACGATTAAATTTCAGCATTTTATGTTTGTTCCTCATCCATCGTTTCAACGGTCTGTGATACTCGAGTCAGGTCCAGAAGGTAACCTCTCTCTGCTCAGCCTCTGCTTGACTTTGTCAGCCAGAACAAAGAAAGATGTCAGGGAGATTCTGAGTTCTGGTGTATCCCTGCCACACAAACACTTTTGGTCTGTAACAGCTTACACACAGCTGTGTGTTTTCTCCTGAGTTAAGACCCATCGAGAACCTAAACCCAAGCAACCACTCCCATCCCTTCAGCTGGGCAGGGGGCCCTTTGAGATGGGCTATCTCTCTACCCCACAGAAGGCTTTTAATTCTCACCTCTGCTGGATGCAGGGCTGATGTGCTGTGGGAGCAGGGAGAAATAACCCCACAAACTACAGGGATTTACATGCTGTTATTCCATGATTCTGCACAGGCAGTGAATGGAAAATGCCACGTTCCTTTTTGGTGAAGAGCAAAAAGGCTCATACCTATCATCAGCACCGCTTTGTGGAAGATGATCTGCCTATATTCACATGGGATCCAATCACTTCTGCCTTTACTGGTGAGTCAATACATCCACTGGTCCTGTAAGAATACACCGAGGCAAATAAATAATGGAGTAAGCAAGCTAAGGGAGCTGGATGAACGAGCTAAAGAATTACTAAGTGCTTCTGTGCAGGGATGGCGGCCTAAGGACAAACTGGTCCCTCAGTGTACACCCTCTTTCTGTTGGCTAAACCCACATTGTCATGCTGGAAATGAATTTAGATCCTCCTTTTGTTTCCCGTTGGGCTGCTGCTTTTATAATTCCAGCACAGCGATACTCCCCTGCTCTGGCATGCTTTGGGCAGATGCAGGAACTGGAAGCCCTGAGTAAGCACAGGGCTCCTGATGGCTGGTCCTCTACCTGTGTGGGGATTAGACAGAATTCTGCCTTTTTTGTTTGTTTGATTGGTTGGGGTATTTTTGTTGCTTTTGCTCCGGTTGTTGATTCCCATCTCCATTCGCTGTATCTTCTCTACCTCAGTGTTACCACCTCCCCCTGATGATTCGCAAGGAAGGTTACAACTAGAGTACGAAAATATTAGTGATGTCCAAACACTGCCTGAAAGGAATCATGTGCACTGCAGAGGAAAGGCCAGCTGCTGTTAACACAAACCAACACTGCTTCTGCCCGTGCATGCTGCCCTCCCTGCTCCTGGTCATGCTCTCCCACAACCATTCATGCAATAGCAGGGCCGGGACAATTATCTCCTCCCTTCGGGCACCATTCAAATTTTCATTATTCAAATCTAAGATCAACTCACCCTTTGTTCTAACCCTGGCTATGGAACTAGAGTCCAGCCCTATGATATGTTCGATAAAAGAACAGAGGCGACTTTCCAATTTCAGTTCCTCGCATCATCCTTTGGCCATTTGCAGTGCTTTTCTGGAGAACAAGATGGTTTGGATGACACATGGATACTGTCCTTTAACACGTGTATTAGACTTCTAATTTAGATCTGTACTATAAATTCTACATCTAACAAGAGCTAGTTGGTCTCTTAAAGGGCCAAGACAGGCATGGGGAAATGTGGGTGGGCAGGAGGACACAAGGCTCTGAGGCCACCTTTGCAACTGTACAAGAAGTTGCTTCCCCCCTCTGCTTCCTTACTTGGCTGTCCATAAAGTCAGGTTAGCAATACTGAACTCGCTGATGGGAGAGGTGGGGAAGTTAATAAGTTAGTGATTGTTAGTTACCCTCATAAATGAAAACGGTTTTAAATAAAGAAATTAATCTTACAGATACGTGGCTGCCTAGGGTTAATTTGCTCTAGCTATATATTGCCAACAAGTGCCATATCATATCCTGTCCCCCTCTAACTTGCATATCTCATTCTACTCAGAATTTCCCTTTGCCAGCAATGGACAGACCTTGACTGCCACACTGATTGGACCACTCTGCACCAACTCAGGGAACTGAGCATGGATTTGTGTTCAAGCATGAGACATGCTCAGTGCACTGACTGTTCTCTTACTGGCTAGAATAAACTAACTGTGACACTACTGTGATTACAGCTGCAGGAGACAGAGACAAGGCACCAGAGGATGGCAAGAAACAGGACCTGGAATGTGTGGTTCCAAAACAAGAAAAGGACCCTTTTCAACCAAAGGAAGAAAACATCCCTGTTCAGTACCTGAGCAGGATGCTGCCAGGATCTTCCACTCAAGGTCTGCTAGCCAAAGCCAGAATTGCAAGAGAGGTCAGGGCTTTGCTGGCTTGGGGGGCCCTATGACCGGGTCCAGATTTTCAGTAAATGGCATCTCTTATTCTGACACCAATGGTCAAATGCCCCAGGCAGAGCTCATTAAGACCATTAAAGTTTGGATCAGCATCTCCCTGAAGCATATGGCTATGATTCCCAGTGAGCGAATCTCCAAATCTCAGCAACTAATATAACTGTGTGATATGGGTGTCCGCATGATACTTGCTCAAGGTCATAACCCCTTAGCTTTCCCTCTCCACTAAAATTTCCTCAGATTGAAGTCAGAGTTCTAATACAAACGTCATATGGGTACCAGGACTTGATTTAACTTGGGGGTTACTCACTGCAACTCCCAAGCACAGGCAGGACATCAACTAGGGGCTTTCTTTTAGTGTTGGCATTGGCATGATGCTCACTTTCTCCCTCTCCTTTACAAACTCAGAGATGATCATCCCAGCTTTGCAAGTCAAAGACTGCACTAGCCCAACCAGCACACCAGCGTTCTACAAAACCAGCTTTTCTTGGGATGCTTTCCAATTGCCATACAGCTACAGACAGATGTCTTCCACCATGCAATCAGCCCTCCTGGAGCACCCAGTCAGCCTGTATGGGAACCACCTCCTGCCAAGCACTGAGCCCCCTCTGGATTACAGCATGCGTTACTCCTCAGACATTGAGACCTACCACTGTGTGAAGTGCAACAAGGTACGTGGCTGAGAACCTCAGGGACGGTGAGGGGCTGAAGGGTGTTAGCAATGGTGCAGTTTACACGGCCTGTGAGAGGGAAGAATCAAACAAAGAGAAGGAACTGTAAACAGAGGTGGAAACAAAGCTGCCTCCTGGAAAAAATCAATGGTGTTTTGTTTTTCAGGTGTTCTCCACTCCCCATGGGCTGGAGGTCCACGTACGAAGGTCTCACAGTGGGACCCGGCCCTTCGCTTGTGAAGTATGTGGCAAAACCTTTGGCCACGCTGTGAGCCTGGAGCAGCACACCAGCATTCACTCCCAGGTGGGTAGCATGCTTCCTGAGAACCGCTCCCTGGAGCTCCCTTTGTGATGAGGGAGGTGATGTTTCCTAGATGACACACGTGATGGCTTTCCTGCAGCACCCAATGACAGTGACAGAAGCTCTGAAGACCACAGATCACAGTTCTCGTCTCACCAAACTCAGACTGTCCTTGGGAACACCCCACATGGGGAGGATTGTTGCTACTAGTTCTCCTGTACCTCACCTTCTTTTAAAGGGTGCAGGAGAAGATGCAAGCGATTTCCTTATGTCCTCCTTTCATTCTCCTTGTATTAGCACATCGGCCCATGAGCTGAGGAAATTTGCTTATCAAATCTACTACACTCTTCAAGCTGTCACATGTTCTGCAGCCACTGATTGACACCTCATGATTTTCTTTCCCTACCAGGAAAGAAGTTTTGAGTGCAAGATGTGTGGGAAGACATTCAAGCGTTCCTCCACCCTCTCCACACATCTGCTGATCCATTCCGACACACGGCCCTATCCCTGCCAATACTGCGGCAAGCGCTTCCACCAGAAGTCAGATATGAAGAAACACACTTACATCCACACTGGTGAGAAACAAGATATTTCCATGAAACAATATAAACTGGAGTCCTTCGCATCTAGACACGCACACACAGTCCAGCCTCTCTATGACTGGGAACTTAGAGTCCAGAGGCACTGGAAAAGTCATTCTTTTTTGTATGGAAGGACAGCAAAAGCTCTGAGCATCCTTGAGATGCACCTCCTCCTTTGTGTGACAAGGAGCCAGTCATCCTCCAGCCTCTGGTCCACAGCCAGCCCTGGATACAGACAGGGCCCAGGACCAAGCTGGGGAGAGCTGCCTCTGGTTCTTCTCCCCCTTCACTGCTGAAGGAGTGTGCAGACATTGGCAGGCATTTTTTTTCCCCTCCTCTCTGAGATCTTTCTTACCATCTTCTTTGCCCTGCAGGTGAGAAGCCCCACAAATGCCAGGTATGTGGCAAAGCCTTCAGCCAGAGCTCCAACCTCATCACCCACAGCCGCAAGCACACTGGCTTCAAGCCCTTCAGCTGCGAGCTCTGTGCCAAGGGCTTCCAACGTAAGGTGGACCTACGGAGGCACCGGGAGACCCAACACAGTCTCAAGTGAGAGATGGCTCCAGGTCTCAGCTGGAGGTCCCACTGCCACTGCATGCTTCACGGAAGAAGACCCTCCCCATTATTTCCATCCAGCATGGGGCCTCCAGTTTCGTTAAGCTCACATAGCTTCCTGCACTTTCCTGGGAAGTGCGAAGCCATGTCATTGGCTTTGGTGTTCTTGCAACCCCAGAGCTTTACACATCCCAGTACGTGACAAGGAAACCTGTGGGAAATCTCACTTCTTAGTTATAGCAGGTACCAGGCCAGATCTGATATCACCTGCTCATGTGTAAATGCAGGGGAATTCCTCCAGGGTCACAATTACTCTGGATTTACACCACGTGCAGAATTCAGTCCATCAGATTGAGCTGACCAGCAGCAAGGTGGGAACACCTGGTCTAGTGGCAGCCACAATCTGTGCCAAGCTGCTGCTGTAACCATGTTCTGTTTTGATGGTTAGAAAGATAAGGATAATGCAAATAGACTGCATTCATTTTTAACCTGGACAGGACTTCTGCAAGGACTTGCCCAGCTCATAAATTCCAGCAACAGACACCTAAAGTCATTTTCTTTCAGTGGAGCATTTACTGTGATCAAGTGACAAATTAACTGTGTCCTATTTTTAGCTTGGAGTAGGAGGAAAATATTGGAAAAAACTCACTCCTATCCCTAACTGATAACAAGGGTCTCTACACGCATTCTGCATCCACACCCTACAGCAAAGATCCCTGGGTTAGTGACAATCAGATGAACTCCAGGGAAAGCCACACCACGGCACTAGGCATAAGCTGATGAGCCCTGTATCTCAGTACCCTGTGAGAGAGACTGGCTGCTCTCAGAATCCAGGCTGGGATGTTCCACAGTGGTGCACTGTGTGCTGGATTTATTGGCTTAAATCTGTCCTGGACAACCCTGTGTCACTGCACGGTCAGGAATGACCATGGATACAGATGTCAAGGGCCAGAGCAATATGCTTTCTTTCCACTCTTACAGGAGGAAGTGGCCTAACCCATATAAACTGGCATGACATGAGTGCTTCACAAAGATTACACAAACATAGCCATGGTATTTCCTCCTTCTTCCAGGTCTAGAGGTTGAAGCAAAGCACTGGAACAAGTAAATAGCTGGCTCTCTTCTAAGCTCTGCTGTGTTCTCAATACATAACCTTTGGCAAGTCACTGCACCGCTCTGACTTGTATTTCTCCACACCCCTTGGTGATGAGGATTCATTCGCACAGGTTTGTAAAGTCCCTTGAGTTTTTGAGAGGAAGGATAAAGTATTATTACAGCATTAAAAAGACAAGTGCTTGCAGTTAAGTGGGGCATTGTAGCAGGGCACAGGCCACTCTGTAACTACATCCCTGAACACATGGCATCATACGATGACTCCTGTGGGAAGCAGCTTGGAAAAAGGGCTGTGGCATTAGCCATCTCCCTCCAAATGCTTATTAAGGAAGGCTGCCCCCATGGGCAAAGAAGCAGCAGTCCAAGTGGAAAATTCATTTATTGCCTGGAGAAAAGAGTCCTGATCCTGTCCTCAGATACACTGTTGTAAATCCAAAGCCATTCTCACTGCTAAGATCTAAAATATGCTTGCCCCTGTTCTTCGCTGTGCTTAAGCTGCTACTCATTAATATGCAGTCTGGAAAATCAAAACAGTCTGTACTCCTGGCTTGTCCTTGCACACTGTAAATATGTATTTATACTTATTCTAATGTATATTTTTATTGCAATACACCAGACAGTGACAACATGTACAGGCCTGCTGCGATTTAACTGATAAACTTGTTACCTCTCAGTAACTCTGCTAACACAGTGTTGTGTTAAAAACACTCATCTCAAGAAAGCCTTGGGCTCAGCCCTGGAGGTGCCAGCAGTGGGGGCAGAGGGGGAAAGGAGAAGGGCTGACAACACAGCATCGCTCCCCTGTTAAAGCTGAGCTGCCCTGTACTTTACCATGCCTGGTTGGGGTAAGGGCTCCAAGGAAGGACCTGGGCATTGCTTCCTATCTGTGACACCAGACACACATGCACAAACTTTATCTAAAGCAAAACCATTTTAGCTCATTAAAATTGCTGCCAAGAATGCAAAATGTGTTTACTATTTCCCTTGTCCTCCTCAAATCTGCAAATGGAGATATACAAAGAGCATCTGAAGGGCTCTGCAGCTAACACCCTCCAGCCCCAAACAGCAGGCACACCAGCACCCAGTCCATGTCCCAGGGACAGCGGGTGCTTCTGACTCATGAGAAGTTCCTCAGTTTTGGAGGGAAATGCTGGTATACATTGAGCTGCACCATAGCAAGACTGCCAGTAAAACCACTCAACTCCAAAGCAGTCAGTTAGTTTTGAGCCTACAGAACAAGGTCTAACTATATCCATTAGACTTCCTCCCAGTCTCTGATTTCCATTAGACAGGGAAGTCACAGCTTTGAATGGGTGGCTGGGATCCTCTCCCTTCTAGCAAAGAGAGGGTCACCCTAAAGCTTTCATTTATTTCCCCTGGACATTGGGAAAGAAAGCTGCATTCACCATTCGTCTGGATCCTGAGCCTAAAGATCACAAAGGAGCAGTCATGCTGGAGCAGACAGTACCAGCCTTACCCATCTACCTGTTGGGAGCCAAACCCATCCCCAGGAGGTGTAAGGGCAGTGAGTAAGAAGTGCTGGGTGAGCATGGGCAGCATGCTGTGCTGCAGCAGGAGGGGGTGGGCAGACATGCTCCTAGAGCTGGTGGGAGTGGGCTAATCTCCACAAACACAGGTTGTGGAAGGAGGCCAGCTGGCGAAGGTGCTTGCAAGACAGAAAAACAAGAGTTAGAAGGTGACTTGAGAAGGAAGAGGCAAATTAGCTTGCAGAGTTTTGCACCAAAGCAATACAAAAATATTTCTTCCCAAAGTGCCGCTCTCAGTCAAGGCACAGGGAAACATCACCTGCCTCCTTTCACCCCAGGCACCATATGCTTAAAGGAGTGATGGATACCAATAGTCCAGAGGAAAATCAGGCAGAGATCCTCACTCCCTCAGATCAGGGAGTGATGTCCTTTGAGCAAGAGGCTAGAGGGACCCCACCTTGGGTTTTCACTGTGTGCTTTTCCAACCTTCCCAGCAGTGAGAGATCAGGAAGATGCTAGTAAAGATCTTGAGAAGTAGCCCCAGTGAAGCCAGAATAACACACACAGCAGTGCAACCTCACAGCCTGCTTACAATGGATCTCCCAATGAAGGAGCACGAAGCAGAGGCTGCTCCAGCCTGCAGCTTAGTGTTTGGCACCCCATTTCCAGACAGAAAGGAAAGCCTCATGCTTTGGGGCTGGCAGCTGCACTCTGCACCAGTCCCCAGGCTTCTGTCCATGCTGCTTGAAGCTCTGCAAATCATAGGATCATATCATCGAGGTTGAAAAAGACATCTAGGATCATCACATCCAACCTCAAACCATCCCCACCATGCCCACTGACAACATTCCTCAGTGCCACATCTCTGTCATTCAGAAACACCTCCAGGGATGGTGACTCCACCACCTCCCTGGGCACGAAGGAGTGAGGAAAGAGTCAGATCTGGTCCTACCCAAGTGCTTCAAACCCAACCTGATCTTTCCTACTGACCTGACACAACAGGCACCCGAGGGTGCTCGGCACCTGTCAGGATCAGGCAGTTGGTGTCACCAGCTCCAAACACACCTGTCCTTGTTCTCCAATAATGCAAATTCTCCCCAGTTTGGACTGCTCTGAAAATAACTCGTTTCCCATCATCACCCCTTGTATCTGAAACATTCTGGTCAGTCAATCAAGGAAATAGATAACAAAAAGCAAAATCTCAACTAATCTTTGTGGCTGAAGAAAGAGACTATTGTTTCTGCCTCTCCCTGAGCCACCCCTAAACCCTGCACTTCCTCAGTCCTCTTCACACCTTCATTCCTTTATTGTCAGGGAAAGAAAATCCTGGTCTTTGGGCTGTTTTGTTTAGCAAATGAGGGACATGCAAAGCAATCCTCCTGAGCAGAGGTGTGCCTCTGTCTTCCAGACAGCCTTCAGATATTGAGAGCAGCAGCCCAGAAATGCTGTGATCAAGGGTAGATTTAAGTCTGGACACAGGATGCATCTTTTCCTAATGAAGACAGCCACAGGACACCTGCAGGAAGTGAAGTGAAGGTGTGCTCCTATTTACCATGGCATTATACTGGAGCTTATTTTCAGACTGTATTAACCTACAGAGAAGGCAACACTGAAGCTCTCACGTGTGTTGGCAAAGGTTAGAGAAGGTCTAAATGGAACTGAGAGGAAGGACAGGGAAGAATTTGTATCCAGACAGGTATGGGTTCCTAGACTTCACAGGACAGTGTTTTCAGTGAAAAAAAGCAGAGTCCCTGCTGATTGCCATTCCCTCAGTGCTTCACAGTCTGCCATGGGTAAAAGTGGAATGCAGGGTGTGCTCCCAGCTGCCAGTAGGTTTGTGCTGCTAACCCATAATGACAACATGTGGAAACCTGAAAGCATTACAGTCTCCTGGTAACAGCTACATAAGCATGTTTCCTTGCATGGGACCAGCATTCCTGCCTGCCATTAAAGGGCCTGGCCACGAATAGGAAAATACTATAGAAATCTATTTATTTTTTTTTAAATCAATTATTCTGCTTACAAAACAGAGGTGTTTTCTCATTTTTGCCCTGGAGCAGCACATCCACATAGGAAGCAAATCCAAACCACCACACCAACCATCACAGGACAGGCAGATCAGTCAGTTATTCGGTGGTAGGTGAGAGCTAAGAAAACACAGAGCTGCACAGCGGTTATGGGACCAGCACATTTCAGCTAACAGTCACCATGGGCTCACACTGATCCCATGCTTACAACCCTGTCCTGAGATGCCAGATCTGCCACATTTCCTGCATGACTTTGGGCAAGACATTAGCTCTGGATTTGTGAAGTTGCTCAGCACCCCATGCAACTCAGAAAACTTCAGCCCATCTGCAAAAGAAGGAGAATTCCTCCTCTCCCTTCTATTACCCTTGCTTCCCCCTCCCCCCCCCCAACGGTAAGATAATCAGACACAGGACTGCCCCTCCTTATCTCTTACAAACAGTGCCTTGCACAATGGAGCCTTGATCTCAGCTGGAACTTACTTAGTGCTACTGTGATCCTAATAACAAATGATAGAAACTTACTTCAGCAAAGCAACCCAATTCGGTAACTGGCTTAGAAAGAAATCCACCAAGCATGCACAACAAGAACATCAAATTAAAACCAATTAAACTTCACACGAGCAGAGAAACAAAGCAAGTGAAAAGACAAAGGATAAATCAGACAAGCAGCATTTCCATCAGTGAATGATACTCTAGGGAGAGACAGAGCTGGATACTGATGCTACAGACATCCTACTTAACCCCCCTCGTTCTGAGGATGCTGCCTAAATGCAGGCATTTCCAATCTGGCCCTTGGGCTGATTTTGACCTGGTGGCCCAAGGATGATCATCATTCACCTCACCAGACAGCAAGGCAGGCAGAGAGCAAAGAGTTCCCAGAAATGGGGAAATCTGAGGCCAGGGAGGAGCTGAGCATGTACCGGGCTCAGCTTTAGCCTGATAAGTTTATCAGGCACTGCCGGCTGCTAACTGTCAGCCAGCAGAGTGGGCCTGTTAGGGAGGAGGAACAGCTCCTGGGGTCAGATAGGACAGCCCCAGACTTATCAGAGTGCCTGAGCCAAAGCGGGAACTGGGGAGCGAGTGCTTTCCAACCACTTCATCTGAAGAGCAGACAGATTGGCAGGAAGGGCCTGTCAGCCCACTGCTCCTTGCCATGAGCCCTGGGCCATGCAAATAACACTGGTAAACGCAGAAGGAAAGTTGCAAATTTAAACATAGAGGCCTGAGGGAAGGTGCAGGGGAAAGCTTTCCTAGGAACGCTGCCCAAAGGAGAGAGTCAGACTCAGAGAGAAGTTTGGATATGCACTATGTAAGCTTCTCCAGCAGGATGCCATCGAGCCTTCAGACAACAGCTTCAGCAGCTCAGGCGAACGTTTTATCCCCAAGTTTTAGAGTACAAATGATTGTTTTGTTTTCCCTTTAACAAAGCAGACAAATGAATAGGTGAAAAACCTCCTCATCCCCTTCTGGGAAGGGAAAGCACTGACCAGCAAATAACTTTCACACTTACCCCTAGTACAACAATAACCAAATCTATATAGCAGAGACTCTCCCATTTTTGGATGAACTCCCTCAGGCAAGTGCAGCCTGTGCAAGCTCCCTTTCTGCACACCTCAGTCATGACAGAGGTGAAAGAATTCTTGCAAAGCACATTTCCTGCTTGGTTTCCTTGCTGAGGATGTGCCATGCAGGACAGAAATGGTACAAGACATCATGAGACACATTACATTCCTACATCCCCTCTAACATCACTGCTCATAGTAGTGGGCTGCCTGCACAGCCATCATCCTGCACTGGGCTCATCTTTGGATCTTTAGGTTCAAACAGGGGACTTGGGTCCTGTCTGTATCAGGAAATATTGCTGAGAGATGGCTCAAGTAGAAGCCCTGACCCTGACCCAGGAGAACATGCTGCCTGCCTACAAGGAGGTGCCTTGTATATCATGGAGGGCTGGGGACAGCAGCATTGTAGGATAGGAGAGATCCTACATGAGCTAGTCACTCAAAGATTCCCTTTATGGCAAGTAACATATACATGTAAATACATATATACACACACACTGTGATCCAGCTCCTCCTAAGTATGCATCTAAAATAGGATAGAGAAGTCACATCCTTAATGCACCTTGTTCTCTCACTGATCAGAAAGGGAACCTAGTACATGCAGATATCTAAAGTTATGTGGGATGAGTCACACTCCTGTGGTTCTGCTGCACTGCCCTCAGGCCACGCTTCTCACAGCTGATTTTGTTCCAGTCCATATCCTACTGCTCTCCAGGCAGAGAGGTTGCTCATGGCCATTTAATTCCTCTGTTCCTAGCTAAGCCCTAAGTGCAACATCTACATTTAGCAGTGGCCAATGCAGTTCTGAGGTTCAATGTTTTTTCATCAAGACTTACAAGCTAAAAGCAAATCAAAAAACCCACCTGCTGTTGAACCTATTTTCTCTTTGAATAATTTTAAAGTGATGGGACTTTATCTTGCATCCTAGGCTCTTCTATACTAAGAACTTCGGTGGGATTTTTAGCAGTGGCTAAGCCTGCTGGTTTCTTCCCTTTATGCAATAGGAGTTATCTCTTGCTTCAGCTGGGGAAAGGGAAGTCAGATGATGATGCATTCCTGTTCTTTCAAAGACTCCATCCTGAGAGCGTGGACGTGGTGAACCAGTGTGTCACTCACACATCCCTGTCCCAGTGCCTTATTTAGATCCAGTCCGTAGTAGCTAGTCTGTAAATCAGCTGGCTTAATGGACATCTAGGTGTGAGCATCCAGAAATTGCAAGTCCATTTTTTAATACTGTGGCATCACGGAGAGAGCTAAACATGAGAACCAAACAGAAAAGGTTTTTCTCCTGTCTTCTCTGTTGTCAGCTGATCTGATCTAGTCACTATCCCTCTCTCTGTCTCAGGATTCCAAACTGAAAAACAAGGATAATAACACAGGCATACTCTGAGACCAACAGATAAGAGCAAGGTAGAATTGATGCCCATGAGCTAGGATAGAACCTGGCATTATGAAAACATATCCCATAGAAAATGCACAGAGCATTAAAACAAGGTCTTTGCACTGTGCCCCTCCAACCCCATATGAATTTCCCACTTATGAACATTCCCCCAAGGACAGTTGGCAGGGATTAACCCCTAGTCTGCAAGCTTTCTCACAGCATCATTATAAATTTTGCAGGAGATGTGGTTATCAGAACCAACAGTTCCTTTTGTGTCCCAAAAATAAGTTTTTGGTATTAACTCCCCAGCTCCACTTCCTCAGCTCCCAAGTCCCCAGCAATCTTAGCTCCGAAGGGAATGTGACTCAGACCCTTCAACTGAAGGGCTGTCATCTGCAAACCCTGATGGTTGGATGTGACCATGGTTTTATCACGGCCCACCAGCTGCATGTACAACCCTTACCTCCTCCCCAATGATTCAGCAAATCTTCTCTGAGGAGAAAAACAAGCATACAAGTGAACAAATCACAATGTCAGATTACAAAGATGAGCGGGGAAAAGCTGCAGCTCAAAGAAGGGAGACAAAAGCTGGTGAAATTGCATGACATAAGGGCTGGAATGCCTGATAGACATTTTATAGAGCATAGCAGTAAAAATAATAAAAAAAAAAGTTGCATTTTGGGGGTCCTTACCCCTCAAAACACAGGGGCTGATATGCAGTCTTAATGACATAACTGAGAGCTGAAGACTCCATCCTGTTTAACAACAAAATTAAGTTCCACCAGTCAAGCTGCTTTCAGAAAGAGTTGCTGCTCTGCATAACCAATGTTTTCAATGGCTCAGAAACCTGCTATCAAACACTTAGCAGCTAGAGATCAGACAGAAGATGTAGTACTTCTCTTAGTGGCATTCAGCTCAGATACTCCATTCAGAGCCCACTGTTCCAGAAACACCATGGAATTCTAACGAAAACAAAAGTGTTTGCAATTCGCAGAGCACTTATGTCACACTTATGGAACAGCTTAACCCAGTGTGTTCTCCAATGTCTGTGAGACAGAGATGCACCCCCCTGCTAGATTAAATGCAGCAACAGAAAACACAGAAGAGAAGCACTCGTACATATTTCAGTACTGAAATACAAGTGGCAAGGGCTGACTTACCTCCCCATGGGTTTGTTTGTTCTCCGTGAACATTTACATATTCACACCAATGTGAAATTACAGTTCACAAAGCCTACTGAAGCCACTTACTATGTCTTCAAAATACATCACTCAGAGCAGGTGTGTGTTGCTTCAGAGGGCTGCAGCGTGGCACACTGGGGTGACAGCTGACAAGGCAAGAGTAAAGCAAAATCTTCAAGAAAGCAGCTATGGAGAACTGCACTGCCTCGTACCCAGTCATCTGCCAACCCCTCCCCAGGGTTTGAACAGGCCTGTGAAAGCAGAAAAGAAAATAAAGCTCTCCTCTATGGGCTCCTAGAGGGAACAGGACTTTAGTTTAGGTACTTAAAATGGATAGCTGCTCTCGCCTACAGAGAATGAAAGAAATAATCACAATACAAGGCAGAGAAAGCAAATGAAAAATGGAAGGCTAGATGGACAGCAAACCTCAGGCCAAAAGGCATTTCCAGGTATGAAAACACATGGAAAAAACTGATTCCTATAGCAGTCTCAGTGTACTTTATTCCTAGAAAACAGCAGTCCTGTCTCAATTTATCCAATCCTTTACTCTCTTTTGACCTCCTCCAAACCTCACCCAAAGAATTAACACCTCCTGAACTACACACAACTGTAGCCACATCTGTCTCCTTTTAAAGCATTTCCCCTTGAAGTTATGCCACCTGCTCTCACAGGTCTTGAGGCTTTCCTCTCAACTCTAACAATAATCAGCTGTATTGCCTAAAGCTCGAATGACGGAGGCAAGGGATAAAGACATTTGTTAAGCCTGATGTTTGCAGGGAGAACGCTGAAAATGTGGTGCCACTGCACCCTACAGGCTGAAAATAGAGAGGTTTTTTTTTTTTTTTTTTTATATCACAGTATCTAAACAAGGCTCATCACTTTTGGGAGGGCGCAGAACTCCTGTACATTTGGGGCTGGCAGTTCTGCTTCTGCCCCATACCACAAAGAACAACTCTATCATCTACACTGCTGGGATGAGCAGGAAAACCAGCAGCAGCTGTAACACAAATACATGCAGACTACTAACCTCTAATTGGAGCTGTCCCAAAACTCTGCTATGCATGGGGTACCTGGTGATGGGGAGCACTGTGGGACACAGGAAAGTTTGCCTTCTTGGGGCCAGGAGATCAGCCCCAGTCAGAGGAGGGGATGGTGCACGGGATGACCTTGCAGTGGGAAATTCTACCCAGGCTGCTGAGTCTCTGCAGGATCCACGTGGGATTTTGGAGTGAGGCCACAGGAGTATGGTACAGGAGAAGTCAGGTGGGATTGTCACAGGTGCAGATCCCTTTGATGTGCTGCTGGTGCTGGCGTGGCACCTTGGGAAGCTGCCTAAACAGCACACATTTCCAGCAGAAGTCAACTGGAAGAACTTGTCAAGAGAAGGGTACTGGCAACTTGAGGAAGATGCTGTCTCCCTGTGGACACTATATGCAGTGTTGTATGCAAGAGCCCAGCTTTCTTCCTGTCTCCTGTGGGCTGAAGCTGTGTGGAGACTCAGAAAAGTCAGTGCCATATGTTCCTCTGACCACATTTGCTGGATCTGCTCCCTCCAGGCCCCTGCTTACTTATGCCAGAAGAACAATCTGCAAGGTCTCCCACAAGAAACAGCTTTCATTTTTCTCACTGTGCTCCTTTATCAGCATTCAGGGGAAAAAAACCCAACACCTTAATATCTGCATTTCCATCTTGCATTGTCCCTGTACTCTGTTGAACTCCAGAAATTGCAGAGAAGCAAAGATAGAGTGTGCAACCTTTTGTGCAACAAATCCACACCGTAAAAATCAGTAATCAACTGCCTGGGGGGGTTTCTCTTGGGTAATACAGGGCATCTCTTTCATCAGGCAATAGGGGTAGTTTGGCCATTTTGGTGTTATTGTTGTTTTAAGTGGAATTTCCCTTCCTCAGTGGTGTCACAAAAGTCTTTAATCACGAAGTATGTGATTCCAAAATCCACGAGGAGCTGGGGCTAAAGTAAAACCCACTGCTCATACAGCTTGATCCCTTCTCCTCAGACATCTGGAAAACAAACTTCATTTTTGTATGTTCCCATGAAATCTGCATGCCAGTTTGTGACATGGGCCGAAAGCAAACCCAGTCCTCTGCCCCAACAATGCCATCTTTGTGAACTTCAGTGATGAAGAAGTCGCAGCCAAACCACTGGATGTGCATAGGACTGGAAGAAAGCGTGCACCAATCCTGTGGATGGGAAGGAGGAGGAAGAACTGAGAAAAGTACATGCTATGTTCCTGAGCTGGGCTGGGCACAAAAGACTGCATGCAGCCCTTTAATTTGACTTCCCAGAAGGTGGCTGTGATCCTAGCTACTTACTGGCTCCTCTGTAGGTTTTGTGACTGTGATGTGAAGTTCTGTGTATAAAACTGTTAGTATTGCGTGGCCTGTTGAATTACACCAGGCTTCTGAATCCAGGCCATTGTGTTTGATTCCCATTCACAGTCTGAACTTTGTTTGATTGAGATATTTCCTTACACATGGGTGGCCTAGAAGCAACCTAGAACATGGCCATAGAAGCAACATCTGCAGAGCTCCCACACCGTGATGCCAGCCTACCTCAACCATGATTTGGCCTTGGCCTATTGAAGTGCAAGGACTTCTGCAGCACAACTCAGAACAAAAACTGCGTAATGGCACTGATGCACAGCTGCACTCCTACCAATATATATACAAGTGAGCCTCTGTTTGGAGACAGGCTCCCCAGGTGCACACCATGGCTCGCTGGGCAATTTTGGGCTTTGCCTTGTGCTGCTGCCTCGGGATAGCACAGGCTGCAACAGTAAGTACAAAGGCATCTCTTAACAATTTGTAAGACTTTTTGCCCATTCTGGTGTGAATGCAAATTTCTGCTATGTCTGCTCTGAAGGCCATGAAAAAAGGCCTGCAAACAGTGACAGCAAAGGCAGGGTATTGTCCTAGCAAAGGCTCCCACTGGTGTCTTTGCCAAAGTGCCCTGCACAGTTCTTTATCCAGTCTGGCTCAGTTTACATCTTAAGACTGTAGGTTCTCACAGTCTAGCGTGTACGTATGGAAGATCAGAGAAATTGCTGCTGGTTGTCTGCTCAAAAGGGCAGCATGAGGGACATTAGTATGGGCACATCTCTGGTGGCAGCTACCTGTGGGCTTCCCACAGGGAATCACAGAGATGGCTGGGGAGAGGGGGCTGGGAGTCGCTTTGTGCTGGGGGACCCTCCAGCCAGGGGAAGGTGTGGGTGCTGGCAACATGAGAAGCCTCAGCTGTGAAATGGGTTTACTGAAATGGATTTACTTTCTTCTCAATGGTACCACGTTTAGCTGGGTGTGGTGCTTACCGAGGGAGGCTTTGTGCAAGGAGAGAGTAAACGACGGGGACTCTTTGGGAGCTATGTCGATATCTTCAGAGGGATTCCTTTTGCCGCCCCACCAAAGACACTACAAGACCCCGAACTTCATCCTGGCTGGGAAGGTAAGATGTAACTTTGAGTTTATTTTGTTTAAATTCTGTCTCGTTAGTCCATTGTTGATAGGAGCTAGTTCACACAGGAAAGGGTCCTGCTCCCTCAGGCCAATAACAATGGCTGGGGAGGCTTTGCTGCCTCTGCTGGATTTATTGAGAGGAAGATGGATGGACAGAGGCTGCAACCAAAGGAGCTGACACTTCTAACTAGGACCTGTTGTATTCCCTTTCTTCTCCCAGGAACACTGAGTGCAAAAACATTTAAAAACCGCTGCATGCAGGTGACTCTTACACAAACTGATGTCCGTGGGAAAGAGGACTGTCTCTATCTGAACATCTGGATTCCTCAAGGGAGGAGAGAGGGTATGTGTTCGGCAGAGACCTCAGAGACCCAAGGAGGAGATTCTCGGTTGCCTTCTGTGGATAAACTGCTCTGGAGCATCTCTCAACAGCTATGTTCCTGTAATGAGCAAGCAGGGAAGCACTGATTTTCAGTGGGAAGACTAGGAGAGATTTCAGCCTCTATCCCTCAGCTGCATCCCACTGGGATTTTCAGCCTCTTCTACAGAGCAGAAATTTTCTTGGCCATAGGCTATCACAACACATCATGTCCCTGAAGTGAAGACAATCCTTTCTGGACAAGTGACTATCCTATAACCCTAGTAGTGATACAAAAGTAATTTTCTTGTTAAGAAAAGAGAGTAATTTGCATGGGATGTCAGATAATAGGTAAAGCCCATACAGGTTTGCTGTCCTGGGAATGGTTTGCCAGAGGGGGTAAGTTGACAATGAAGGAAGGGGCATTTGTGTCAGCCCCAAGAGGTCTTGGTCCGTGCCCAAGTGGAGCAGCGTTCATTGAACAGGCAGGGATGTAGGCAGCACCTTCTGGCTGTGTAGTGGTTCACACTGCTTTTCCTCCTCATCTAGTCTCCACCAACTTGCCAGTGATGGTCTGGATCTATGGCGGTGCCTTCCTTCTTGGAGGGGGTCAAGGAGCCAACTTCTTGGACAACTACCTCTACGATGGCGAGGAGATCGCCGTGCGGGGCAACGTGATTGTGGTGACCTTCAACTACCGTGTGGGGCCCCTGGGCTTCCTCAGCACTGGAGATGCAAACATGCCAGGTACCACAGCTGCCCCCTCTTAGGGGACCGTGCCACAGCTCCCCACCTTCAGCTGTGCCCTGTCTCAATGGCACGTGCCCTCTGTTGCTCAGGGAACTACGGGCTGAAGGACCAGCACATGGCTATTGCCTGGGTGAAGAGGAATATCAAGGCCTTTGGGGGCGACCCAGACAACATCACCATCTTTGGGGAGTCAGCTGGTGCTGCTAGTGTCTCCCTGCAGGTCTGTTGTCCTTGTTAGACCACGCTACAGCTGCTTCTCATTTCTGCAAATGGGTAAAACAGACCCCTTGGCACTCCGATGCCTTCCTTCATGCACGCCATGTCCCCTTGCTCTCCTCTCTTCTCTCCTTTTCACCATTATGATCTTTAACTGCTGAGTCTCTTAAGTGTCACAAGAGCTGGCTGCTTCCCTAGACCTCGTGTACAAGTTGTGAGGGGGATCAGCCACATCTGGCATGTAATTGTTTCTTCATGATTTCTTTAACGAAACCCTCCTGTTTCTATTTTGTGTTGCAGATACTGTCCCCAAAGAATACAGGTCTGATCAAGAGAGCCATCAGCCAAAGCGGTGTCAGTCTGTGCAGCTGGGCCATCCAAACAGACCCACTCACTTGGGCTAAAAAGGTAATGTGCACCCCTGCAGAGGGACCCCAACCCATAAAGGAAGGCTGGGGTTAGTTAGTGGCCTGCACATCTACCTGGGCTGGCTGAATCATGGCTGTGTCACTCTGGGCAGCAATCCTGGAGCTGAAGTCTTACTTGAGGGTATGACTTACTTGAGCCATGCTGCCAAACACAGAGCTTTGGAAACATGAATCTTGGAAATTAAAACCAACCTCTCCTGTGGAAAGCTGGGAATGAAGCCTGGCTTCAGAGACTAATGGCATGTGCTTTCTCTCTCATTCTGCAGGTTGGAGAGAAGGTGGGCTGCCTCTCAGACAACACCACGGTCTTGGCCAGCTGCCTCCGTGCCACTGACCCCAAAACCCTGACAATGGCCTACCACCTGGAACTGGTTTCTTTGCCTGGTAAGTCCCCCAGCTGATGTTGTGTCCACCATGCACAAAAGATTCACTAAGCCTTCAAAGGGCTACTGGGGTGATTGCCACAAGTATTTAAGCAGCATTTGTGTCATTCAGGTAGGGAACAACAAGGACAGATTTTGCAGTCGCTCTTCCAGAGACAGGTGCACACTGCTGAGTGAATGCTGCTGGCTGTGCAATGGTAGTGGTGGCAGATAGTTGTCCAAGGGTTGTGCCTTGGCTTGAGAACAAGTAGCTTTCTGTTTTGCAATGCTTCACAAAAGCAGCAAGAGCAATTCCAGAATGCAGCTTATAAACAACAACAACAAAAAACTGACAACATCCTTCTATTTTTTTTCCTTAAGCAATAAGATATGCCAGGACACACATGCTTTTTCCATGTCCCTAACAGACTCTGGTTTTGACTCCTGTTGCAGGTCCCTTGGTTCATACACTCTCCATCTCTCCTGTTGTTGATGGAGACTTCCTCCCTGACATGCCAGAGAACCTCTTTGCCAATGCTGCTGACATTGACTACATTGCTGGGGTCAATGACATGGATGGACATTTTTTTGCTGGTATTGATTTACCTGCCATCAACCGTCCACTTGTGAAAATCACAGCGTAAGAGGACATTCCTATAAAACCCTTATCAAGAGGAACTTTAATGTATTCTCAAACATCAAGAACTGCAAGGGGCACTGTCTTCAAAGGATATCACTCCATGCTGGAGTGCCCTGGGCATGTGTTGCCAGGCCCAGAGCCTTCAAGAGAAAGAACTAGTTTAGTGGGGAAGCCTTCACAAATATCTTTAAGATGCCCCTGAATTCAGCAGTAGAGACAAACTTGGCAACCCTGATGCTCTCTGTGCGGAGCATGTTCATGCAGAAATGCTGGGTGCCTGACCCCAAAAGACTAAAAGAGCTTAGGACACATTTGGAACCCAAGTGGTTCTGCTGAGAAAGTTGTGGATCATGTGCTCTCCATCTAAGACCTGGATTAAACTCCTGGTTTTTACTTCACCAAACAGTTGCCAACCACAGGAGTTGGATGGGAACATCAAAAGGAGTTGGGACAACTTCCACACTCCTCTTCAAGCTTCTGGTGCATAATTAGTTGATACCTCTTGTCTTTTCAGGAGCGAGGTCTATAACTTGGTCAAAGGACTTACTGCAGACAGGGGTGAGAGGGGAGCCAACTTGACGTACAATCTCTACACAGAGCTGTGGGGTGACAACCCAGAGCAACAAGTCATGAAAAGAACAGTGGTGGACCTGACTACTGACTACATCTTCCTGATTCCCACGCAGTGGACACTAAATCTGCACCATCAGAATGCCCGGTGAGGAGCACAGCATTGGTAGGAGCCCAGAGCTTGTCTGGGAACCAAAATGCTACTCCCAGCACAAGGGGCTCTGCCAACTTTTGGAGCTCGGTTATGAGTCCACACTCTTTTTCCTGCTCTCCACTCACAGTTGCTTTCCAAATCTATTTTGTTTCCCCAGGAGTGGCAAGACATACAGCTATTTGTTCTCCCAGCCATCTCGAATGCCCGTCTACCCAAGCTGGGTAGGGGCAGACCATGCTGATGACTTGCAGTACGTGTTTGGGAAACCCTTTGCCACCCCTCTAGGCTACCTGCCCAAGCACAGGACTGTCTCATCTGCCATGATTGCTTACTGGACCAATTTTGCCAGGACTGGGTAAGTGATTCTGGTTCCACCTTTGGGGCTTGCTGCAGCACTTCAACCTGCTGCTTTTGTCTATTAACTTCTCAGAAGCAGTTCTCAAAAGCAGAGTACCCTCTGTACTTGAGCAGTCTTGGCTCTATGACTCTCAGTGATGGAGTTTACTCTGGGCCATCCTCATCCAGAGAAACCTGGGAACAGCAGAAGCATTTTCAGAACTTGTGATCTCTGCTTTATGGTGAGGTTTCTTTCTGAACCTGCAGTTCAGACAGGAGTTCAATTTGCTGTGTGCAGCCAGAGCCAGTGCTAGTGGGGACCAAAGGAGGAGAATGCATGTTGGCAAGTTGCTCCTAGCAGGCAGAATTGCTACCACTTTTCTCAATTTCAAACTCTCTCCTTGCACTCACTTAAAGCCTCACTTGAGCACAGATAAGATCCCCCAGAGAACACAAATCTGCCCTGATAAAACTAAACTTCTTTTTCTTTTTTCCCAGCGACCCCAACAGTGGGAATTCAGATGTGCCCATTACCTGGCCAGCCTACACCAGTGAGAGTGGTTACTACCTGGAGATCAACAATGAAATAAACTATGATTCAGTGAAGCAGAATCTGAGAACCCCATATGTGAACTACTGGAATTCGGTCTATCTGAAACTGCCACGGGTTACCAACACGTCCTAGACTGTGGAGCTGCTGAAAACCCAAAGAAAACCACCTTTTAAAGACAGACCAAGTTTATTAAAGGTTTGCTTGCAACTGAGGGATTTTGGCTTCTGAATGTCTTTGTCGTTACATGATTTTCTCCCTAAAATTACAGTTAGGCAGGAAGCAGCATCTAGTTTCTGGGCAAAGTGTGTTCCCCTGACAGCAATGGCTCAGTTAAGCTGCTGTTGCATCAGTGCCATGGTTAGATGGCTCTGCCAGCTTTTTGGATCAAGGTTTGTTTTTCCATGTTCCCTGCATGATCCCTAGCAGGACAGACCCAATCCTGATCTGTACCTCCGGATATTGCCACATTCTATTCATCCATACTAGTAACAAACACCTCATAGATAATTACAGTTGTAATACATGCACACAAATCTCTTAGAGAACTGTTGCCCAGTTAACTTTAAAAAAGAAAAAAAGGAAAAAAAAAAAGAAAAAACCATGCAAGGAGGAGGTTATTGCATTGATTTAGGGCCACAAGTCTCTGCTTCACAGAGGACAAGCTAGACTGTGAGGGACAACTCCGAATCAAGGAGGTAAGGAGAGGATCTGGATTTGTCACTCAAGATTTGTGTCTGGAGCTATTCTCAACTTTACAACACCACGGATGCTCACAACCTTGTCGTGTACATTCTCTATGCGCCCAAGGCCAGCTGCATGCAGCACCCTGACGGCTGTATCAAAGAGTATTTACCCTTCATCTGTTTCCACATAGTAATTTTTCAGTGTTGAGTGAGCGCAATTAGATTTGCTAGGGGGGAGAACGAAAGGAAAGTTCAAAGACAGCGGAGGTCTCACAAATGTAACGCAAGGAGGGAACTGGGAGAGAGCTCGCTGCAGTGCGAGCCGTGACCGCCAGGGGGAGCTGTGAGAGCGGCCCATTGCCAGCGCCGGCAGGAGCTGCGAACGGGATGCTCGGGGTGCTGACAGCTACTGGGGAGGGGACACAGGCACAGCTGTGCCTAAGCACCTTTCAGGCTTATCTTCTGATTTTAGGGTGGCCCAGTGTAGAGCCAGGAGTTGGACTCGATGATTCTGATGGGTTCGTTCTAGCTCGGGACATTCACCACCTCTTGCTGCTGCTGCTGCTGCTCCTGAGCGAGGCGGTGAATTCAGCCCTGCCCTCCTGGATGGCGGGAGTGAGAAATCTCAGAGAAACTCAAAGGATTTTTCAGAGACCGGATCACTTGTGAAGATGTTTTAATTCGCGACTGCAATGGTGGGCACTTTGTAAGCAGAGCGATTTCCCACCTGCAAAAATACCAACCCTAACAATAAAAACTTCCCCCCTCCCCCGCTGCCGGGTCCGCATTCTTCACACACACATCCCCCGGAGAGTCGACAAAGTCCACCTGCTTTTATTTCTCCAAGTAAAGCAGAACCCATCAAACAGTCGCCAAGCCATCATCTCCCACCGTATATCTGCCAGATCCGTTTGTTCCCCCTTACACAGCTCCGGGTGCAGGTGTGTGGCTTACAGCCCTTCCCTTTGGCCGTCCCAACGACCTCTCCATGGCAGGAGAGCAGCACAACCTCCTCTCGTCTCCCACGAGCGCGCATGCTCTATTCATTCAGCACAACGCAAAAGGGCGGCGCGTCCGGACGGCCCGGAACCGAAATTCGGCGGAACCATCGCGCTGCGGCTCCGGGCGGCGCCGGGCGCGGACGGAGTGGGACGGGAGGGGGGAAGGGGGCGATGGCGGCGGTGGGAGCGCGTGGGGAGCGCGGTTCGGGGCTGTTGGAGCTGCCCAGCTCACCACGCGTGGTGTGCGTGGAGTACCCGGGGCTGGTGCGGGATGTCGGCGCCATGCTGCGCACCCTGGGAGGAGAGGAAGGGGTGTCGCGGGTGAGGGGCTGCAGGAGCGCTGGGGAGGGCCGCGTGTGAGGGAGGTGGGCTGCGAGGGGATCGGGGCGGCCCTGCGCGGTGCTGGAGTTGGTGGGGAAGGTCCCCAGCCCCCTCCCACCCCCCATCTGTGGGGTGATGTGAGGGAGTGGGGCGGCCTGGTGTGCGCTCTGTGAGTTTTCAGTTTAGCGGTGGGTTGTTCAGAGTTCGGGTAATGTGGTGTGGGTGTGGTTGGTCTCGATGGTCTTGAAGGTCTTTTCCAAGCTGAGCGATTCTGCGATTCTGTGGCGTAGATCTACGCGGACCCCAGCAAAAGGTTGGAGCTGTATTTCCGCCCCAAGGACCCCTACTGCCATCCCGTGTGTGCCAACCGCTTCCCCGCCTCCGCCATGCTGCTCAGGGTGAGGAGGAGGACCAGGAAGAAGCAGCTGGGCACAGAGGAGCCCAAGGATGTCCAGTTTGAAATGGAAATTATTGGGATTGTCACAACGGTTTACAAATTTCAAGGTGACGCTTATATTTTTGTCCTTAGGGCTTAAAGACCGATGGGAAGGGGAATGGTTTCCTTTTAAGACTGGAAGAAGTCAGATCTCCTATTTTTATAGCCTCCTTTTTGTACAAAACTTTGCATAGTCTTACCAGACTCCTACGCCTGGAAGTTGAGTGTTGGGAGAAGTATCATCGTCACAATACACTTCTCAAAGTTCTAACTTCTGTTTCCCATAGGAATGTCAGATTTCCAGTACCTAGCGATGCATTCTGGTCCCGATGGCAAACAAACCTCCATGTATGACAAAGTCCTAATGCTCAAACCAGAGAAGGAAGAATTTTTCAATAGGGAATTGCCTCTGTACATCCCTCCACCAATTTTCTCACGTCTGGACACTCCTGTTGACTATTATTATCGGCCAGATGTCCAACACCGGTTAGTGCCCTTTCTCATGGTGTAGTAAATAATCCGTGTTACCTCTTGAATGGAAAGAGAGTGACACATTATTCTAGCTTGATATATACTTCTAACAGACAGATCTTCAAGTTAAGATTTTCATCGTATAGAGATGAATTGAATCTCTTCTGACATCATTGCTGTTTTAGGATCTGTGCTCTTGAAGTGTAAGACCGGTGTTAAATACGTTGTTCATGCATTTCATTCATTTTTATTAGTGATTATTTAGTAGAAGATATATTTTCCTGCAGGAAATAACATGTAGTGTGGGATCCACAAGTGTATCTTTCTGCCTTCTTCCTGTGGGCTGAAGCTGTATGGAGACTCAGAAAAGTCAGTGCCNGTGTGTGTGCCACGGGCAGAAAGCAAACCCAGTCCTCTGTCCTGTCTTGTAGGGATGGCTACAACAATCCCCAGGTGTCTGCTGAGAACCTCATTGGCCTCAGCAGGGCCCGGCGCCCCAACAATGCCATCTTTGTGAACTTTGATGATGAAGAAGTCCCAACCAAACCACTGGATGCTGCTGCACAGGCCTGGAAGAAAGTGTGCACCAATCCTGTGGATAGGAAGGTGGAGGAAGAGCTGAGAAAAGTACGTGCTGTGTTCCTGAGCTGGGCTGGGCACTCAGCCCTGGCATGCTGTATAAGAAAAGACTGCATGCAGCCCTTTAATTTGACTTCCCAGAAGGTGGCTGTGATCCTAGCTACTTACTGGCTCCTCTGTAGGTTTTGTGACTGTGATGTGAAGTTCTGTGTATAAAACTGTTAGTATTGCGTGGCCTGTTGAATTACACCAGGCTTCTGAATCCAGGCCATTGTGTTTGATTCCCATTCATTATCAGCTATCCTTCGTAACCTTGGCAAAAAAAACCACATTTGCTTTTTCTGTTCTCTTATCTCTTCAAATGAAAGCAGTTATACTGGCATACTCTGCCCAGGATACCGGAATATTTGGTGTCCTGAACAGCTGCAGTTCCCCTGTAAATAATGGATGGGATAAAAACTTATCAAGGCGTGATGCCATCGTGTCAGGAAATTGAATGAGGGGCATGTATCTGAAATTATTCTGTATTATTTTAGCTCTTCGAAGTTCGTCCTGTCTGGTCTCGAAATGCAGTTAAAGCAAATATCAGTGTCCATCCAGACAAGCTGAAACTTCTGTTGCCATGTTTAGCCTACTACATGGTAAGCCTGTGTACCTGCTCTTGTTCTTGTTTGAGGCTGCTTGTAGATAGCAAGGGTGGATCACCTGAGTGTTACACTCTACAGTTTCTGAGGTCCTTTCTGAGATTAATGTTATATAAGAGAAAGAGGAAAATCAAACCTTCCTCTTGAACAGAAGTTATAACGTGGAGGGTTCATTAGCTGTTAGCTTTGTTGGATCTAGTCTACTTAGCAGTTTGATCAGACACTCAGATTGATTGTCTATCAAGGAACCATAGCAGTTTTTTTCCAAACAGATTCTTGTGACCTCGCAGGTTATTTTTAAAGGCACACAAATATTTGGGCTTCAGTACCTTGACTGCCCAGTTTTTGGTATGTAAATATTGTTTGTAGAAAGTGATGAAGGAACTGGTAAGGAAATATATTTGGACAATGCAGAAAAACATTAGAATTTTCTAAGAGGCTGCAATACAACTGGATTTGCAACTACTTGTCCCCCCTGTTTGTTTACACAGATCACAGGTCCTTGGAGGAGCTTATGGGTTAGGTTTGGGTATGACCCTAGAAAACACCCTGAAGCAAAGATTTATCAAGTTCTGGACTTCAGAATTCGCTGTGGAATGAAATATGGTAAAAGGGTCTGACCCACAGAGACCATCTCTGCTGCATGGTTAATCCTTATAGTTGTTTTATTTTTGTTGTTTTTCAAACTCTTTTGCTGTATCTGCTGTGATAGAGAGTGCATCTTTTGAGTTCGTTTCTTCCTGTAGTTCTTCTATAAACTCCTTTAAACCTTAGTTTTTATTAAGCAGTATTTCTTTCCTCATTTGCCACATTCCATACCTTATGATCAACTGGCTGGTTTTCCTCCTCCGTGCATTCAAAGCTCAAGTGTGTGTCAGCAGACCATCTTCACTCTTGCTCAGAGGAGGCACTAAGCAGTATATTCTGTGGCTTGCATGTACAGGATACCAGGTCTCAAGCTGTGGTACATAGGGTTCCTTTGCTCTGATTTTGCAGAGAGCAAGTTGAGGGAAAAGACTTTCTGAGGTCCTATAACAAGTGCTTCAGAGAGCTGTCATCTAGTTGTTATGATCAGATTGCATCTTCCCCTCTTTCCAGCCAAAAAAGTTCTATCTGATACTTTTCTCTGTCTTGCAAAAGTCAGTGTATCCTAAGAATCAGCCCTCATTTCACACACTAGTCCAGTGCTTCTGTTACTGGGGTAGGCATATTCTGTGGGATGCTTGTCCTCAGTTCATTAATGGTTTTCTTTTCTCACCTCTAGGTTACACCCCTAATGATATGCCAGTGAAAGCAAAACGCAGCACATACAACTACAGCCTGCCCATCACTGTCAAAAAGCCAGGTATGTTGTGCCAGCAGAAGGGTGTCTGGCTCTTCTGTTTCTTTCTCCATCCTACTCTCAGGTAGTGAAAAGTCTCCCTTTGCTCCAGCTGAGCCAAAATTAGAACTCACACCTTTCCCATGACCAATTTGCTGTCTTGTAACATCTCTGACAAAGCAGCAGTGCATGTTCCATTGCTGGATTGATCTGTTTCTTGCTGAGCAGCCATGCTGAATCAACACTGGGGAGCAAGCATACAATACCTCAGTGAAATTGTCCCTAATCAGGTCTCTGTTGTCTTTCAGTGAGTCATACAGTCAGTGTACACGATCTGAAGCAGGGACTTGGTACTTCTGGTGCAAAAAAGCCAGCCTCCAGCAGGTATAAACTGAAGGTAAGCATCGCTCTCTTTTACCATGGTCTTGAAACAGCATAGTGAAAAGGGAGTCTTTCCTGTTCTGGAATTCATTAAGGGTTCAGGTTTCTCTTTGAATGAGTTGAAGGTCACAGGTTTACCTGGAGAACTGCGAGTTGAACGTGTCACTGCAGAACTCCACCTGCTGTTCTGTGAATGTATTTCTTACACGGGATTGGTACTCTTGGTCCAGCCTTAAATGCAGTGAGCACCTCATTTCAGTTGAGAAAACTGGAGAACGTAAAGGGCAGTAAAGTGCAAAACATTGCCATATGTTTATCAAATCATCCTGCAGAATGAGCAAAGTAATATTTAGATAAAGTCTTCTTTTTTTCTTTTCCTTTTTCTTTTAGGAATCCATCTACATTTTCCGAGAAGGAGCCTTACCCCCTTACCGGCAGATGTTCTATCAGCTCTGTGACTTGAATGTGGAAAGGTATTACACACTGCCAGCTGAGTACTGTTAGAACTAGACATCAAAGCCTGTTTATATCCTCTTCATTACTCTCTCTATCTCCTTGACCAGAAACTTAAGGGGTATTTGGCTTCTGAGTAAAAACAGAACAGACTTCTCACCTAAACTTCCTGTCCCACATGACAGCTGAATAACCAAACATGCTTTCCAACTCAAGGAAACTGAAGCAAGCCACAGTCTGTCCTATTTGAAGCCTGCATCAGAGTGTGGAAGGCTAATAGTTCACCTTCTTTTTGTTGCTTTTTAGCCTACAAAAAATCATCCATCGGAACGATGGTACGGAGTCAGAATGCACGGAGAGGGATGGATGGTGCCTTCCAAAGACCAGTGATGATCTGCGAGATACCATGTCCCTGATGATAAGGCAGATAATCAGATCCACGAGACCTGGTATGGATGCTTCTGAACCTCAAAATGCTGTGTAGTGTATTACCACTTAGCTGATGACACTGAGATGTTTTAGACTGCACTGGGATCTTGCTGTCAGTGCTGGGGAAGTAGTGTTTCTATATTCACCACCTGTCGTGTTCTGTGTTTTTGTGCATCACAGTGAGAGAGCTGAGGCTGTTGTCCTGTCACATGTCATGGGTTGGAGTGTAGGAGTAGCTAAGAGTAGAGGTTTTCTTTCTCACTATTCCACTATCACAGCCTTCTGGTTTGTAATGCTTTAATGTGATGGAAAGTAGAGCAATAATAGCGGGGTGGCAAAGTCCTAGCCTGCAGCAAGCAAGGATGGGCCCAAATGCAGCAGCCATGGGCACAGAAACAAAGGAAAAAAGACTATTTACCCTTGAAAGTCTTCAGGCATACAAAGATATCCAGAGAACCTCCTCTGCTAACCCTTAATTGTGGTCTGTCTCCACCCCTTCCAGTCACTCAGATGCATTGCATACACTTGAGCTCCCCTGGGTTGGCCCTGCCTTCCCACCGGGTGCTCAACACTGTTTCAAGTCCTGACTTAGCATTTCCACTACAAATGTGTAACCTTAACTGTGATCCTCAGGCTTCTGCCTTTCTCTCATTGTTTTATGAACTCTACTGCAAATTTCTTCAGGTTACACTGAGAGATGCATCACTGTGTCTTCCTCTCTTTCTTTCTAATTAAGCTCTTTTCTCAAGTACAACAAGCGGTGAAGATGGCAAAGAACAACTGGCATATGAGTCTGGAGAGGAGGAGGATGATGAAGAGGAGGAGGAAGAAGACTTCAAGCCTTCTGATGGGAGCGAAAATGAAATGGAAACAGAAATTCTAGACTACGTGTGAGCTCAGTGAGTAGTCTCACTGCTGTTGGACAGAATCTTGGCTTGTGTTTTGTCACTGCTCATGGTTCAGTGAACATACACAGGGTGTGTGGGAGCAGAATTTGCACTAAGTTACCAGCTACCTGTCTGCACTTGCTGTGGTGCCTGCTGATAGCTGTCATTTCGTATGTTCAGTTGCCATTGCCCACATTTTTATCATTGTTGGATAATAAGCCTTCAGAACATGGCCACCACGGAGATAACAGGTTTCTTGCCAGGCTCCAATGCCAGCAGGTCTTTAATTTCTAAGTTTTTTGCATTCCCCAGTGTGTTACAAGTGGAAGGTTTATCATTAGTAGCTGATAATATGTTCTAATGCTGTGGGCACTCCACTTCGAGGTAAGGTATTATCAGGCACCAAGAATAAACACTATCAGAAATGGCTGGGAAAACACCTGAAGCCAAGCTTGTTATCAACAGCTAGCCTAAGGCCAAAGAAACCAGAGATCTCTTGGGTTGGGGTTTACTTATTTCTCAGCTATTTTTGAAATTCTTCTGTCTGGGGAGACTGCAGTTACTTGGATACTTAATTCTGACTTAGCAGGAAATGGCATTAACAGCCCTGTCTGTACAAGATAGTCCTTCATTTAAGAAAAACCTCAGCTTTAAAGTAATCTAGCCAAAGGCACAGAGAAATTCTGGTTACTAGAGCTTCCTCTTTAACAGCTACAGCCAGAGGCACTACACCATCCAGGCAACTCACTGAAGTCTCTGCAATTATAAAAAAATGAATGTGCTGGCCACACTAGGAAATGAGCCCTTGAACACTAAAGGAACCAAAGCAGAAACCAAAGCAGACTGCTATCTCCATAAGGACAAATCTGCATTTGTTCTTACAGCCATTGCAAATACAAAAAGTAAAGAGTGAATTAGATGTCACATTTATGCTACCAGAAAAGGTGCCAGTCCCAACAACACAGGTTCACATGAACAGTGTTACTTGAAATCAGACACTGGTCCCACAAACACAAAGCCTTGTTTCTTCATTCATGCACAAAACAAAGCTATCAGATCCATTCCCCTTTCCCTAGGAGCAGGCCAGCAATTGAGCAAGGAAGACAGGACCAGCCCTGCTTTAGGGCAGGGATGTTTGAGGATCGGTATTTTATTGCAAAGACTAATTACATTGCTGTGTACAAGTCACACTGGGCAGTGTGCTCCTTCACTGAAGTGGTACAAAATACATATGGTACAGCCAGTCCCTCTGGTGATGCTGAGCTTCCAGGGGACACTGGCAGAGGGGAGGGGGGCAGTGGGGTGGGCAGGAGCTGGCAGGGACAGCAGCATGGAGCCAGGGGGAGGCCTGGGGGTGCTGGCACCCCAAGGCAGCAACCAGGCTCCGGGCAGGGTGGGAGGCAGCCCCTGCGTCAGGGTGCCAAGGGCTCCCATCATGTGCAGTGTGGGCATGGTGGCCCAGGTGATGCCACCCATAGGGACAGAGGATTGGCAGAACCATCACCAGCCACGCTCATAAACAAGCAGCCTCTCTCCACCTGGTCCTGCCACCAGCCCTGGTCCTCCTGAGCATCGCTGTGTGGTGTTGCTGCTCCCCAGCCCCTCTCCTGGAGCCAGGGAACAAGTTTCCCCCCACCCAGCAGCATGGACAGGCAGGAAACAAAAGATGTGCTGGGAGGAGGTGCTCAAATGCGTTGGAGCCAGCAGGTCCAGGGGCAAAAAGTTAAAAAAAAGGGTCCCCCCCTTTGGTTAGTGTTTCCTACAGTCATTAAAACAAGCATCTCTGCCCCTGCTCCAGAGACTAGTGGTAAAGAAACAGGGGAGGGGAAAGGCCAGAGTGAGCAGGGCAGAGCAACACTGCTGCTGTGAGCATCCCCTCCCAGCAGCCTTAAATAGCAGGTGGGGGACAGGTGAGGGACTGGGCTGCAGGGCTGGGGCCTCTGGGTTAGTAAAATGTACAAGTTCATCTCTTCTATTTACAACCAATAAATATTGAGGGGGGAAAAAAAAAAAGCAGTAAACTTTGTTTTGTTTTATACAAAAGAAGTCTCATCGCTGCTTCTCCCATGGTCAGCGTCTGAAAAAGTCTGGTTAAAGCCCAAGGTGAGTGGCACTTTCTGTGGGTCAGGCGGTGGCAGCCGGAGCACCCGGAGCTCTCTGACTCCTTGCCTGCCCGTGCGGACACGAGGTCTCTATTTACACAAATTCAGACAGCAGTCCGCTCTCCTCCTCCTCCTCCTCCTCCTGGCTCGGCTGGCAGCTCTGGGGGCACGGGGATGCACGCCAAGCTTCCCCCGCCTGCAGAAGGGACACTGGCATTTGATCTTTGGTGCAGGTTTGAACGCGGGCTGGCGGCTGGATCGGTGAGAGGAGCGAGACCACGCGGAGGTTTCCAGTCTTCAACAGCAACCCTCGGCCACCGTGTGGGGCCGCATCCTTTCCAGCACGGCTTCTCCCAGGGCACAGAGCGGTGGTGGTGGCAATGCCAGGTGATCCGGGGTAGGACGTGGAGGTAAACCAGCACTGAGAAGGGGAGCGCCCGTCCCAGCTCGCTTGGCAGTGAGTCGAGTGCTGCTCGTTGCAGAGGTCCCCTCCAAGCCACCGCTCCCCGGCTCGCGCAGACACAAGGCACCTACGGCAGAGAGGTGGGCTCCTGCTCGGGGCAGGCCGGTGGCTGGACGAGTGTCGCACCGTGGAAGGTTGAAAAGTAAAAATAAAAGAGAGAGAGAGAGCTTTCCCCCCTCCGCTGCCTTCCTGTGTAGAAAATGAAAAGACCTGATTGAAACGGGAGCTCGTGCAGAGAGAGGCAGAAGGGCTGCTGGGTGCCGAAGCGGCTCTCGGTGTGGGTGAGCATCGCTCCTGGACCTGCTGGCAGCACCAGGCCCGGCTACAGCCTGCCCCCAAGGCCCCATCGGTGAGGGGTGGCAGTGGGGCTGAGGCTAGAAGATGCCTTTGGCGATCTTCAGGCCTTTCTGCTTCATCCTGGGCAAGGTGGAGCTGGAGCCGTGCTTGATCTTCACCCCCTTGGAGAAACCCCGCTTCTTGAGCACAAAGTCGTAGTTGGCGGCGGAGTTCATGGCGTAGAAGACGTTGGCGTTGTCAGGGATCTTCAGCTCTGGGAGGGACCAAGGGATAGAGTCAGCTGAGCAGCTTGCTCCCACCCAGAGCCCAGGAGAGAATCCCACCCCCCCGATACACACCTCTCTCCTCTGAGATGATCTGAACGAGCTCATAGTCTTCAGGCCGGTCCCCGTCCAAGTTATGTTTGGCCATGGCCTTGCGAATAACGACCGGTGTCTTATCCTGGCTCGTCACCTGTGAGCACACAGCACTGTTAATCACCATTCTGCACAAAACTGTGCAAAACTTCCCACCTCCATGTCCTCCCAGCGTGGCACACGCCTGCATCCAAGCGTGAGGAGCCTCCCAACCCCGAAACTGATGTGAGCACTGGGTGCTGACCAGGATGCTCTTGTACATGTTGCCGTTGTCCACAGCCAGGCTGACGCGGATGATACAGCAGTCGTCGACCTGCTGGTTGTAAAGGGGCAGCGACAGGGACGAGTAGCTGGAGATGCCGGAGACGGAGCGCTTGTGAGTGCGGGACGCTGTCACCGGCGTGGAGGAGACAGAGGAGGATGAGGCACTGCTGGAGCCCGAGCCGATGCCCGACGTGTCCAGGGAGGAGAGAGAGGTGGATTCCCAGAACTGGAGGGCAGGGAGGAGAGGGGATGCGGAGGACACAGTGGGTTTAGCTTCTCCATCAGCCACAGACGGGGTGTACGAGTGCTGGGGGAGGGAGGCCAGAGGGATTTTACTGCCCTGCACCAGCGGGGGACGTACAGCCACCAGAGCTGCTGGACCCTGCTGTGCCAAGGCAAACCCAGCTCCACCACACAGAGCAGGGGCCTCCCTCACTCCAGCAGGGCAGAAGCAGCCCCCAGCTCCCCAGCCCCAAGGCGAGGCAGGGGCCATCCCCGCTTAAGGGGAACACCTGCCTCAGGAGCCCTGCAAGCTGCCCCATACCTTCTTCTCCTGGCAGTCGGGGGACTCGGGGATGAAGCTGATGTTGATCTCCTCCACGTCAGAACTGCTGGAGCCGGCGGAGGTGACACTGACTGAGTCAGTGGTGTCCCCACTGCACAGGTACTGCCCGCACTTGAGCTGGTCGAAGGACTTGGAGTGGGAACTGCCGCTGGCACAGGGCTCGGTGCTGGCTGGCTGCCGGCTGCCAGGAGATGAGGGGGTGAGCAGGGAGCAGGCCCAGGAGAGGACAGGATGGCACCAACCCTTGCCTCCAACCCCCATCCCACTGGGATGAAGACTCACTCGCTCCATCGCTTGATGATTCCCGTGTTCTTCTTTGCCTTCAGAGTGTTGCTGGCTGACTCGGACAGCGGCTCGATCTCACATGACAGCCCATAGCTGGGGGAGGGACAGAAGGTTTCAGAGCTCTCTGGGCTTCCCAACGCACCCGCAGCAGCACAGCCCTGCTCATGCTCACCTCTCAGCCTCACTGAGCCGCTCCAGGCTGTGGAACCAGTCCACAAAATGGTCCTCCTGAGTGAAGCTGTAGTTGTTGCAGGCTGACTGAAGCAGCTTGATCTGGGCGATGACTTCAAACTCCTGCAGCCAACAGAGGTGGTCAGACCGCCTCTGTCTGCAGCCCCACCCCATGCACCGAGATGCCTAGGAAGGACCAGAATCTCCCCCCAAAATGAAGACCCACCACAGCACAGAGAAAGAGCAACCCAAAAGAGAGCGGCAGAGCCTGGGCTCGCACGACGCCAGCCTCCTCCCGCCACCCAACTGTGCAATCTCTCACCTTCCTTCTCTTCTCGAAGTTGATCAGCCCTCCCTGCAAGAGAAGGAGTCAGAGGTCAGCGGGAAGCGGGGACAGACGGACACCGCTCCGCTCCCCGCCGGCTGCAGTGCCCACCGTGCCCGCCAGGGGGCGCTGCGAGAACGGCCCATTGCCAGCGCCAGGCGGAGCTGCGTATGGGATGCGTAGGGGACAACGAGCTATGGGATGGCATGCCCAAAGGGACAGCATCAGGTGCTCAGGGGATCAGCCCTCCACTCTGAACTGCCAGGTTCTGGGGATGGCTAGGCATGAAGGAGAGGGGGAGGACAGAGATGGAGGTACGTACGTCCAGGAAATCCTTCATGGCGGTGTCGAGCATTACCAGGTCCGTGAGGAAGGTGCCGAGATAGGGAATGGTGCCCTGCATCACACCCTGAGGGACAGTAAGGGACAGACAGGATCAGTAGAGAGGTGGCAGCCACCCAGCAGGGACATGGGGACATGGGAATAGCCATTCACCATCTCTCGCTGCTGCTGCTGACGCTTCTGGGCCCTCTTTGGGTTGATCTCCAAGGTGGCAAATTTGGATGTGCCCTCCTAGATGGTGGGGAGAGGCAGCATCAGCACGAGTGGGAAACATGAGCTAAAATTCACAGCCATTCTTACTGCTGCAATTTCCTCACGGAAGGAAAGAGAAGGAAATCTAAGCTGAGCTTTTTCAGGGCTAAACAGGGAGGAGAGGCTCAGTGAATAGGAAATGCTGCTCCCATTTCCAGCTCTCCGTATAAATAGCTCTCCAATGGACTGTTTTGTTCCCCTTTGTAATTTTATGTGATCTCAGCCCCCAGTCTGGAGCTGGAAAGCTGTGAGAAGGACACGTGGCTTCAGCCTTTCCCAAACCCCACAGCCCCACCTTAACCCAGGAGGCCTTTGGAGAGCTGCCCTTTGCACCACGTTGTTCACGTGCATCTGGGGAAAGGCCGACATGTGGTGCACCAGATCACATCCCGTTGCTTATCTCTACTCATTCAATTGCTCTGATATCAGCCCCAGCCCAAGCTCTTTGTCAGGACCACAGGTGCCCCATACCTTTATGAGCAGCTCCCGGCTCAAGGAGTGGTTGTTCTCATCGGAGAAGATCTCTGAGAGCTCATGGAAAGTGCGGAAGCTCTCTCTGCTCGGGGGGAAACGGGGAAGTTAGCAGTGGTGCCACACTGGGTCTCTTCCTTGTGCACCCAAATGACTCCAGCAAAGCTCACAGCTGCAGCAGGCCTGGCTGACTGGGGTTATTCCAGGGTGTTCGGATAGAAAGGAGAAGCAGACAGTGCTGCTTTTGTTTCCTCACTCTCCTTAGATCCCTTGGCTATGGGCAATGCCAGAGCCGCAATGATCCCATTTACACATCTCCCATTTACACAACGAAGGGCCACAGCTCCAGCACAGTCACCCCCTGACACCTCCCAGCCACCCCCAGGTGCTGCTCACCGTAGGACCTCATCCCAGGTCTTCTTCAGCCGGTGCACAGCATTGCACTGCAGAGCCGAGAGGATGGCTCGGAGTGAGGAGAAGTTCTTCAGGATACGACACTCCTGGGGGGCAGATAAGGGGACGGCAGAGCTCGGTGTTAAAGAAAGCCAAGGGATCTGCTGGGACTCATGCACCACAAAATCCCAGCCCTGGGCAAGGCGAGTGGGACTGCACTGTCCTACCCGAGCCACTTCGATCCACCGCTCCACCACTTTAGCCCTCTGCTGTGGCTTCAGGGTCCGGTCCCCAAGACACGTGGCGATGACACAGTTGGCCACGCTATTGAACTGTGAGACTGTGGCACGGATGGTGGGTGCCAGGTGCTCTTTGCCTTTCTTGTCTCGCTGGGACCAGATGCAGCCCAGGCAGTGGTAAGGCACCACTTTCTTAAACAGCTCCTGGAAGATAAGGGGGTGGAATGGGTCTCTTTGGGAAAAGATGGAGTGAGATGCGAGGGAAAAGACCAGTTTGTGTCCAGAGCAGCAGCACTGACCCAGTGCTGAGTGAGTACTCACAGCATCCATCAGTGTGAACTGTTCTGCCACCATCTCTGGGGAAAAGGAAAGGAAATCTGACTTTCCATCCCCGACCCCGTTCTCCTCCACCAGCTGGAATGTGCAGCCACCGTGATCCACAGCTGTGAAGATGACACAAAGCCGAGCACTGCAGTGCAGCCACAAGCACAGGACCCCACTGCATCCCACACCGTATCCCACCTCCAGAGCTCTGCTTTCACACCTCGAGATAAGGCTCAGATAAATGAACAGACATATTTAACCTGGATGCAAGTGTCTGCAGAGGATTAAATGCAGATTAACTAATCCACTTAGAAATCCCACTTCTGGTTCAGCTGGATTAGCTTCCCGTGTACCTCCATGTCCCGCCACGTGGTAAGACCTGAAGTTCTGGAGTACTCCCTACAGACCCTGGCACCTCTATGAGTAGGGAATTGTTCCCACCTTCCGCTTCGGTCTCGCTCTGCTCCTGCTGCTGGAACTGGGCCAGAAGGATGCGGGCTCGGCGCTCCAGGTCGGATCCGGGGATGTTGTGGCGCACGTAGGAGATGAGCTGCTTGAGGCAGGCAAAGTCCGGGGGTTTGCGGAAGTCCTCTGAGTACTGGTCCAGCCAGGCACCCAGGATGGAGGAGATGGTGCTGTGGGGAAGGGAACAGAGGGGAGAACTGGGTGGTGTCATGAGAAACCCAAGGGACAGCACGCAGCTTCATGTGAGAACTGAAGGGCGACCAGCAGAGACCCCGTCTCTAGTTCACCCCCAGCATGGTCAGGCTTACTTCTTCAGCTCCATCCTCTCGTCCACAACGTGCCTGGCGTGGTCCCCGTTCGTCTGCACATGCAGTTTCCCATACCTGAGGGGGTTGGGAGAATCCCATCAGACCTCCAAGACACGGTGGAAGATGCTGGAGCTCTCCTGGCTGAGGATGCTCAGACATCAGCCACTTCTATGTGCATTTTGGAGCGTGGCCACCTCACCTGTTGAGCAGCAGGTCCAGCACTTGCTTGGTGGTGGCGAAGGCCCGGTAAGTGCACAGGAAGATGGTGACATAGGTGGAATCATTGCCCTTAAAGGCTGAAACCAGGTACTCCACCAGCTTCTCCAAGGTCCCAGCTTTTATCGTCCGCACCTTACACGTCTCATAGAGGTTTAAGGCCGACTCATTCTCAAACTGCTGGGACAGGAGCAGAAGTCAGCAGATGGATATATACAAGTTCACAGTGATCCCACCACCTCAGCGAGTAACATACGGATCTCAGATGGGACTCCCTGCAGTTTGAGAATGCTCAAACTGGACCCCATGCTGCTGGGGAGAGGGAAGGTCTTCTTGGGCACCAAGTGGCCAGCAACCCAACTGAGAAGACCTGAGCACCTGGCAAGTCCCAGAAAAGGCCTCAGGGTTGCCCAAATAAATGCTTGATTTTCAGATTACGCTTGGAAGGAGCTCCCAGAACATGAGCATTTGGGGACACAGGAAGAGGGCAGGACACTTCCTGGTATTGACCTTGCTGAACCCTGACATCAGGTCACCCTGTCTGGCAGAAAAACCCCCACTTACCCCCAGCCACCGCTGCCCCTTGTTGGCTGTGTGATGGAGCTGCACTTTGCGCAGCGATATGCTGTAGATCACACCATCCTCCAGCTCTTCTCCAATCTCCTGCGTGGAGCTCTGCATGGGACAGTGAGATACACCACAAGATAAGGAGGGTAACGTGTGGCACAGATGTTCTCCCAAGCCTGGATGGGTATCCCCAAGGCAATTTGCTCATCCATTCACAAGCACAGAGCAGGCAGAGCCAGCCCCAAAGGGCAGCTGAACACAGCACTCACCTACACCTAAGCAGAGCCAAGACTCTGCATCACCACACCTCAGCTGTCCCCCTCCCCTATGCCATTTCTGTTCTGGGGATGCAGAAACCACCTCAGATTCAGTCTGGCCCTCTCCCACTGCACTCTGCTGAGTCAGCACCTTTCCTAATTGGATTTTTGCAGATCCCTCTGCATGCCACGGGGATGGCATGGGGAGAGCCCCCAGAAGCAGTAAGAGGGTTAGCAGGGGGAGGCGACCATGTGCACTCTGCCAGCTCATGGCCAATGCCAGCCCTCAGCTTTCCCTGCAGTCTGCAGAGCATGAAAACCCTCTGAGGAATGGAAACTGCTCAGAGCTTGCTGAGGATTAAGGCTGCCACCGGCTGTGCCAGCCCACGCTGCTCCCAACAGTGGGCCCAGTGCTTCACAGAATCACAGCACTTGGAAAAGACTGTGGAGATCATCTAGTCCAACCATCACCACCACATCCACTAAGCCACGTCCCTCCCATGTCCTTCCCATGAAGCCAGACCGTGGTTGAAGCTGAGCAGTACAATTCAGCACCCCAGCTCCCTGCAGTACATCCTCCCCCCAGTTCTCTCCCCGTGGATGTGAGCACCATGGGTCCAGGCGATGCTGCACATGTCAGGAGATGCTGAGCAGAAAGCTCCAATCAAAATGTGAGGAGAAGTTTGGCCAGGCCACTGGAAAGCCTGGACACCAAGAATCAGGAAAAAAGAAAACACAGATGCTCGTTGAGGTGCAGTTAAATTAGTTAAGAAATCAAATCATGTGAGAGGACAAAATGTCCCGAGATCAATGCATGAATCATTGGCAGCCGCTGTGCAACTACAGTGGAAACTATTGCCACAACTGCACGGGCTTCCACTCTTGTATTTCACATCACGTGCAGAAAGCACACCCGATTTTGATGCGTGTGGAGGCAAATCTCATTTCCTTCCCATATTCAGGACTGTCAGATTCATTCATTTTTTGTCTGCTGACTCGCGTGATATCCCCCAAAGTTCCCCCTTTTGCAAACCACACGCGCAGTGCTGCTCCCAGCACTCTCTGGCTCAGCTCACACCAAGAGCTGGGCGAGCTGCTACACTGCTACATTCTAAAAATTTGGTTATTTATATTCTGCGTGAGCTTCCTCTTTCCTACCGCTCTCTGTCCAAGATGCTGATTGTGCATTCTGCACGTGTTCGTTAAAAAACGACGAAGCAAAAAAGCAGCAGCGGGCGCAGGCTGTGCAGCACACCTCAGCACCTGCTCCAAGCACGCAGCTCTGCTTTGTGGGACAGGGCCAGCAGTGCTGGGCACCAACAGCAAACCCTCATCGGCAGCTTCACCTAAACAGCAGAGCAGAGATACGGGCCAACAGCCCCTTCCACTTCCACCGATGGATCATTGTCAGTGCCCTTCACCATGCTCACGTAGAAAGGGCTCAGCACAACGTAAAGTGAGATCCAAAGCACAAAAAACTGCTTTGGCCGCCACGTCCACAGCTCAGCACGTGGTCCTGAACCTCCAGGCATCCCAAGTGAGGCAGCACAAAAAAACCCCACTCTCATTTAGCTTGGGGGGGAACCAGGCACGTGGTTCTGCGTGGAACCGGAGACTTTTGCAAAAGCCGTAAGTGAACTCTGTGGGAGTTCACCCCCTGAAATACGAACTGGAGGCCGCACCAGATGGCCTGCCTGCTTTTCCAGCTCCTCAGAGCTGCGTTTTGCCCTGGGCTGTGTGAGCAATGCTGAGTTCTGGCCCTCGGTTCAAAGCCGTGCTGACTGCAGCGGGGAGGAATTCCTGCTCCGTGCAATGAACTCTTCCGCTCTCGGGTGCGTGTTCTGGTACACAGCACAGCACTGAGCCCACGTCTGCACACGGGGGTTTAATAACGAGCAATAGGATTTAGGCAAGGCTCATGAGCCTGGAGGAAAGGGCTGCGGTGTGAGCAACAAGGCACGGAGCACCAGGAGCTCGTCTGCATTGGCCTGACAGGGGAAACGCCAAACCTGAACAGCAAAGAAAATACTGGCTAGGAAACCGAGTTTGGAAAGCCTTTGAGATGAGTCACGGAGCTGGTTCTGGTGAGACAGGAGCACAGTGCAGGATTAAGTGTGAGCATGACAACGTCCCTGCGTGTTGCACACCATTATCCCACAATTACCAGGTCTTAAGAGCTCCGTTCCCACGTGTCCCTGGGTTAACGCGTTGGCTTCCAAAGAAACAAAATAATGAACTGTTAGTGGAAAAAGGTATTAATTTCAGCACACGTGGAAGAGACAAAACTGCTTAAAGTGCTTTAACTGATGCTCCCTGAGCGACAGCTGGTTGGAAGCTCAGGGCAGCTGCCTTGCTCTGCTGCCTTTCAGCTGTGCAGCACAGAACGTGTGTTCTATAGGTGGGTGCAGAGCAGCACGGACCTGTCCATGGCACATCCCCAAACCAACAGGGAATTGCTCGAGCCGGAGTTTCCCACTGAAGCTCTGCATTTGCACACGTTCAAAAGCCAGATGAAAGCCAAACAGATATCGGGGGTTTGGGCTTCGCAGTCTCCAGTCCCTTCTTGTAATAACATCTTGCACCAGCGATGGGAAATTGGCTCTTTCAGACAGAAAAGAAACCAAGGACTTATCCTTGTGGTTTACAACAGCCCTGAGTTAACTTTCATTTCACCTCCAGGAGCAGATCCTGACCCCATGCAACACACAGCAGTAACTTTGGGACCTCTTATGTAAACCAAAACGGACGGCGTTATGTAAAGGAAACTGGAAACAAAAAGCCACCCCCATCTAGTGAAAGGAAAACAGCTTCAGTTCTGTGAACCACAGAGAAAGACCGCAAAAGCAGAAGTACCCCCTGTCCTGCCCACACAAAACGAGTGCATGCAGCACAACACCCTTCCCCGTGGGGACTTCCAGGCTAAAAACCCAGCAGATGTTGTCCCCACCACGGTGGGTTGGGACCATCCCATCTGCTCCTCAGCCGTTTCCTTTCCCTGGTCATGCTCAGGAAGCCTGCAGAGCTGGAAGGTGATGCTGTGATTTGGGGAAAGGTGCCTCGTGCTGCAGTACCCACATGCTCCCAGCGCCACAAATGTGCTATGCTGGGGCCCAAGGCTCTCCAGCAGACCATGGCAGGTCGATCTCAGGCCACATCCTTTCCCCTTGTGCTGTGTTGCATTCTCCCAACGTTGCTGGAATCCCGGCCCCACACAGCGCTGCAGCACCGGGGTGATCAGCAGACAGACAGACAGAAGTGTTTTCTTCTTTGACTTTTTGACATTCTCCGCCTTCCTTCCTGCCTGCTCCGAGCCACTTCAGACCAGGAACGGTTCCAACATAAAATAACAACAAAGAGGGAAACAGGAAAAGAACAGGAAAAAGGGCCAGAAGCAAAGCTCCAGCCCGCTGTGAAAAGGGGCTGTTTTTGCCAGGACACCCGGACAGTGGCGACAGCTGGGGGCCTGTTCTCACCCATCAGCTGCTTGGCTTCCTGACACGCTCAGCTCCAGGAGCTGGAGCAGGAAAAGCTGCAACTGGGGTCAGCTGGGGCTGTGCATCCTCAATGCAGCCACGGTGGGCAGAGGGAGGGCACCCCCAGCCACCCCAATTCTCCTGTAAGGAGGGTCTGGCCCCTCTTCCATTGGGCTCTGCCTGAGGCAGGTAGCAGGTCGGATTGAAGAGAATCACAGAATCATAAAGATTGGAAAAGATCACTAAGATCACCAACCCCAACCCATTAACCATGTCCCCAAGTGCCATATCTAACCCTGCTCGCCGTGCTGGTGTCCGTAGCCCAGCGTGGCTGCAGCGGATACTCAAAGGCAGCTGCCTCCACCCACGTGGTTTAGGAAGAAGAGAAAGGAGGATCTGGTACAAAGGCATCTTGTGACTCACACGCAGTGAGTCAGTGGCTGGAGCGAGGATTAGGAGCTCAGAGCTCAGGTCCAGAAACGAGACAGAGCAGACCCACAGGATTCCTCCCCCGTTTGCCTTTGTTTTGCTTTCAAAGAAAACTGTGAGCCATCCCCCACGTCGGAACTTTGCTCTTTTTACGGTCTGGAAATCGAGAGTCAAAACTGGGTCAAAATACTGCGTGCCCACTCCATCCCCAGCAACCTCGAGGGGGTTGGCCATGGGGACAAGAGCTCCATCTGCCACCCGCGCTGACTGCGTAACCCCATGCTTCCTACACAGGGACGTGCCAAAGTGCAGCAGCCAACTGACTGCAGCAGGTTTTGCTTCCCCTCTACGTCCACGGAAAAAGCATCCAGCCGACGCAGCACTTCCAGCTCTTGCTCCACTTTGCTTTGCTGTGAGTTTGTGAGCACTCCTGCTCCTGCAGCATCCCAGCTCAGCACCCACAGCCACGCGGTCAGAGCTGCTTCTGAGGGGTGCAGATGGGATTGTGCTGGGAGAGCGATCGGCCGCTAAGAGGGAACGCAGAAATCTGTAAGGAACTCGCACGAACAAAGCTGAAAAGTGAAATGCATTTTTGGTGCAAGTCCCATGCAGCACGAGAGCCCTGCAATGCCTCGTTCGAATGCAGAGAGAAACAGCTGCGTGCCCAGGTAGGCCTGAGCCTACAAGATTTCATGCCACTCTGCTGATCCTGATGCTGAAATGCACCACGTGCAGCCCAAAGGTGTTATTAATGAATCTCAGCATGCAGAGCCCACTGACCTCCCTTGGGATACACCCTACTGAATTTTGAGTTATGTTCTCTCATGTGTTTCTGACTTCAGCACCAGCACAGGGCACAGATCTCTTTGTGGTCTCAGTTCCAGGACAATGCTTGTCTCTGGCCTATATCAACACTTTCAAACCAGAGAGCTCACCTACCCCAAAAGTCTTTTGCATTCCCAGAGTCACAAAGCCACAAATATGTATCCTTCCACCCTCAGTTTGCAGCCAAAAGTTCAATTTTAAGCAGCATCAGCTGCTCCAAAACCAGGTTCCATTGCCAAATCTTCCCTCTCCCCCACCATGTAGGTGACCCACGTGGAGGCAGCACACACCTGGGGTGGGGAACAGCTGGGGTGTGTCATTCCTAAGCAGGCCGGATAACCCCTACATAGCTGTGCACCAACACATCGGCTGTGGATTGCCAAAAGAAAAACAGAGTGCTGCCTTTCCATCATTTCTAAGGCGTCCAGATTGGGATGGACAATCTGGAGGCTGTCCTAGAACCACAGCCCTATCCAGAGATTGAAACACGGGCACAGCCAATGAGCCCAGACCACTCCGTGCCCAAAATCCCACAGGAGGAAGAGGAGGAAAAGGAAGATGCCGCGGGGCTCCCGATGCCCCCCACCCTGCAAAGGGCAACGCTGGGCGTTCTCCCAACCCAACTCAATGTCACCACTGTGCGTGCGTGTCCACGGCGGGCTGACCCAGTAAACAGCTGAAGCAGAGAAAATGCACGAACAATCCAGGGCAGGGAGGCAGCGACGAGGGGCTGCCGGCGAAAGACATAAATGCAGTGCTTTGTTCCCTGGCCGTGCCCCCCACTCCCACCCGGCAGCGTGACGTCGGAGCCTCCATTTGCTGCGCAGCCGTGGGCTGACCCCGGCTGCTCCCAACCCACCCCCCCAACCCATGGCTGCCCAGCCGTGGTCCCCCCCTTTGCTCAGGGAGAGCTGAGCAGGGGACATTTTCCCTTTGCACCTTTTGCTTTTGCACGTTGTCCCCCTGCACGGTTCCCTGCGGCAGCTTTGCAGGAAGATGGAAGGGGAGGGAGGGAAGAGCAACGCTTTTGCCTTGTAATCAAGGAACTCTCAGCTTCTGAGCATTACTTAACCAAGTGTCACTGAGCAGGAGGTGCTACGTAAGCAGGTACAGAGGCAGGAGTCGACACGCCGGCACCTGGGGGGCCCCCACAGTCAGGATGCAAAGTCAACTACACGGTCTGATTTCCACAGCTGAAGCCACTGAGGGTTTAATTTTAATTGGCACCTTTGGAAAGAAAACAACTGGGGGAAAAAAAAAAAAAAATCAGGTTGTTGTTAAGTGCCTGAACATGCACTCCGGAGCCCTTCCCTGAGAGCTGGGTGTGTGCGTTCCGGGGGAAGGAGGGGGGGGATGCCCAGGGTGGGTGAATCCCCAGTTCTTGCCCCCAGTTTCCAGCAGAGCCTCAGCCTCATTCCTGCAGCTGCCCTTGTCTGAGCAGCAGCCAGAGGGACCTGCAGCAAACTCTGCCATCAGAGTTCCCCAAAATCAGGGGATGGAGAGCAGGCAGTTTCATTCAGCCCTCCTCTTCCAAGTGAGAACAAACCCAATTGAAAATCTCACTTGGGACAGTGGGGTTGCACCAGCTCCTTCCTCACAGAGCTCCTTCCACAGCCTGGGCTAAGAGGGATCAACCTCCAAACACCCCCACCCTCTTAGAGCCGAGCTTTGCAGGAGAACGAGCAGGATGGGGAGAGAAAGGAGTTCTGTGGGGCACCCCTGAAGGAGCACCCCATGCAGTGAGCGATTTGTTGCGACACCGCAGCAGTGGTGGTGTTCTGAGTCACAGCAGAGCTGGAGGAGCCACAGCTGTCCTGGTGCCAGCTCCCACTGCTGCAACCGGGACGGGATGTAGCAACCTGTGTCATCCAGAACATCACCCCTGGGTCCCCCATAGCAGAGCCACACGTCCCAGCGCACACAGCCACTCACAGAGCTTTTCATGCAACGTCTTTCACCAAAACCCCACTTTTTTTGGCCCAAGCTGGAAGGTTTGGGATCCAAACCAACCGTGTGCAGCTGTGCTGCAGCATCCCCAGCGCTCCCCACAGACAGCACTGCCCCTGGCACCCCCAGCTCTGCCCAGCGTGGCTTCCTGAGCTGAGCTCTGACTCCAAAACAACCCCAACCGAGCCCACATCGCTTCACAAACCAAAACACCAACCTCAGAGGCGAGGCGGGCACGGGCTCTCAGCTTTCGGGGTCACCATGGAGACACGACCACTGCAAAGAGCAGGGAAATGCCGTGTGGTTTTGCTCCCTACACGGGTAGCAAGGCCTTGAAAGCCGGGTCTGCACACAGGCACTCAGCTCAGCTGCTCGCGTTTTAAAGCACGGTTAGCAGAAAGAGAAGCCACGCTAAAAATAATGCCTCAGCATTCCAGATCTCGATGACTTTCCTCCCCAGTCTGCGCCCTGTGTGAGCCAAAACAACTCCTCTCCTCCGCCACCAGCCCTGGAAAACCCCCAGCCACTTCCATCCCACCTCGGCCATCCCAGTGCAGGGCCCATCCACAATCCCAATGGCGTAACAAAAGTAAGCTAGCTACTGACCATAGGACATAGCAGGTACTCTGTGGTTATCTGACAACCGAAGTGCTGCACTGTATGAATCTGTACCAACAAACGCAGCTCTCAGCTGTAGGGATTGTCTGCGTAACACCATAAGTACCAAACTAACCCAATCCCATTAGGAGGTGCACTGATTTTGGGTGCTGCAGTCACTGCTTCTCCGTGGAATCATTAAAGGTTGGAAAGGACCTCTACGATCCCACCACCACCACGCCCATTATCACCCTGAAGGAATGACCCCAACCCCACCCTGCCCCATCCCCTCTCCTGTCCCTCACCCTATCCCTGCAGCCCATCCCCACGGAGCAGCCTCCACTGCTCCCAGGGCTCCAAGCTTCCCTCTCCCAACGACTCATGAGCAAAGTCCAAACAGAGCAGTACTGCAGAGCACTGGGGCTGCTGTGATGAGCGGGTTGGTCCCCGTGCTGGGACAGGAGCGAGACAGACTCCAACAATTCCAGGAGCCCTATTTGGGACAGGGCAAGGATGTTACCACGTGGTCTAACTCAGAACCGCACAGGAACAGCACAGGATAAAGAAATTAGCGTACGGACCCCGCTGCAGCCAGCTCAGAGTCCAAATCCTGCTCCTTGGAAACGGCATTCCCTCCCCCTTTTTGCTGGGTCCGTGGGAGATAGAGAAATATTTGAGAACTGAAACAGCCCAGCTGCAAGTATGCATTCAAATAAAAGGAACACGACTTGAAAAATTGCCACTCGGGCAGCTCTGGAGATAACAGCACTGGAGAAAAGTGCAAGCAGGGGATGCCCAGCCCTTACATGTGGTCTGGAGTGACCTAAATAAGCTCTGTGCTTCTTCAATTACGTGTCCCTGGGGGGATGTGATGGCTGGCAATTAGAAGGGTGATGGAGCCCATCCTATGGCCAGACCAACCCACTCCAGCCCAAGCTGTGGGGTGCTTGCAGCAAGCTCCCCAGCACTGAAGCAGAGGGGCCAGACAGGTACATCCTCACAGCTCTGCAGTCATTTTGCTCCTTTCCTACACAATCTGATCTCATTCCACACCCACATCTAAGCACAAGGAAGCCTAAGAATCCTCCTAGGATTTAGTTGCCCTGCCTGGGAACCCCTTGCCCATATCCAGAAAATAAATGGCTATAGCAGAGCCGTAATGGGACCGTGGGGTCCTGAAGCAGCACAAGTGGAACCCGTGGGGCCAGGGAGAGCTTGAACAAGATTTCAGTTTCCAGGGCTGCTAATCTGGGATTACAAACCCACTAAAGCCTCGGTGAGATCCCAGTCCTGGAGGGTTTCCTGCCCTATGGAAACGAGGCATGCAGCACAACCCTTATCCAAACACATTGTGAAGCTCTCTCCAGCTTCTCTTAACGATATCAAACAATCATCAGAAACCCCTCCCACCTCCTCCCTCCCTTCCTGCACTCCCATCTCAGCCCGCTCCCAGCTCACCCAACCCTTCTGGCTGGGATCCACACACAGGTCCCTCTCCAGAAGCACCAACAGATGATGTCCATCCCGCAGATTGCACAGGGCATATCAGGTGGTGTCTTGGGGAGGGGAATGGGCTGCGAGAAAAGGATCCTCTTCCATTGGAAGTGGAAAGAAAATGGCTTTTAAGAGAGAACTTCCGCCCCTCCTTCCTGGCTGTAAAGCACCAGCACTGACCTCCAAGGCATCTGGGCTGAGCAATTCAAGTTTTCGAGGATGTGTTTAGCAACTGAGAAATCTCCTAATTGTTCAGAAAACAAACAGAGCCAAAATAGCAACAATCCAAGAGTTTTCAACAGGCATCAGCCCTTGCTGCTCGCAGGGAGGTTCGGCAGTGCCGGCCCCACTCTGGGCCATCTATCTGCAACTGAATGTGCAGCACGGAGCAGGGGGACCCCCAGACTCACAGCGTTTATTTGGGCAAGACTGGAAGCAGGAAGATCCAAGCAAAAGGAGTTCAAAGCAGCACTGGAGGTCATTGGTTTAAACCTGCCATTCCCCACGGTTAAAACCAGTTCAAGAGACCTCGGACTTTCTAGCAGTGTCCAAGTTTGCAGGAGGGGGAGGATTTGAATAATCCACCGTCTCTCCCCCAAGGTCCATCTTGCACAGTAACCTCACCCTAGGGTTATAGCCAGGCTGCTGCCAGCACAGTTGCCACAACAACTCTATTTTTTGTCCCCTTTCAGCATGCCTTTCTCCAGCTGCACACTGCAATGACAGCAAGCACATCCCGCTGCACATGGCTCAGTGAGTGCTGCACCCCACTCCAGGATGTGCTTTTTCTTGCAGAAAGATGGCACAGAAATAGCAGGAATTTGCAAGGTGCCCAGGCTGGGATGGCATGCTGGGGCTGCTGTGCCCTCCCACAGCCACATCATGGCCCAGAGCACACATCTCCAGGACAGTGGACACAGAGGGGAAGGTTTGATGGTTGCACTTGATGATCTCAGACATCTTTTCCAACCTCAGTGACTCTCTGATTTGGGAACAAACCCAGAGGCCAACCCAGCACCAGCTGGGATCATGCAGCGCTGCTTTCAGCCCAATCACTTCGTTTTGCAGCCCTGGGGTGTGCATGGGGTGGCTGTCCCCAGGGGGAGAAGCACGGGAACCCCAACTCTGCCCCCTCCCCGCTCCTCCCGCATCCCTGCCAATAGTACGGCCCCGTGCAGCCTCCCGGAGCGCTGCGGGCCGCAGGGGCTGGACTTCCTGCCAGACATAACATGAACCAGATGATGTGCTGCGAACAATGTCAGCACGCCCACCCCCAGGCGCGAGAAAAAGGGGGAGGGGGGGGGGGCAAGCGAGTTGGATGGGGTTTGCATGAGCTGACAAATCCCTGCTGCCAGGCCAGAGGTGAAGCGATAGGGCTGGAGCCTGCACTGATCCCTTCCCGTTACAGCCTGACCAGGAATTTCCACCGTGGCTTTATGGGGTAGGAACAGAACTGCCGTGCTGAAGCATTGCCGGATATTTGCATGGAACTCAGTGGTTCTGCGGGGCGCCCCCTGCCCCTCCCCTCCCCCCCCACCAGCATCCAGAGCCACGAAGCACATCTGCAGCTGGCTCTGCATCCAGCCCAGCCCCTGACCTCGCCGATGTTAACCCCTGTGCCGCCAGCCCGCAGGGCTCCGTGCCTCTGGGAATGCCCAAAGCCCCCTCCCAGCACCGCTTGCTCCCTATCAATGACATTCCTGGCACGCAGAAGACGATTACCCGTTCCGAAGAAAAAAGGCAGAGCTCTGACTCACGTTATTTTGGGTGCCTCAGCCTCCACCTCCACGCAACAAACCGCTGGGGCTCAGCTCCAGGCAGCCAGCGCTGAGTCGCCCGGGGTCGAACCCAAAGCAACACCAACATTTTGCATCCTCCAGCAAAACCCTCCCGATGCCCTTAACCTTCCCAGAGGACACTTCTGTGGCTTGGACAAGCCCGAAGCCCTTAGGAACAGATTGGATCTGAGCAGCTATTAACAAGATGTTTAATAAGACGCTAAAAAAGCCTTGTTTTGGGGAGGTCTGTCCCCTTCCCCTGTTGTTCAGAGGAAGGGCAGCCCTTTGCAGAGCCCGGTCTGGCAGCCTGCCCGTCGCTCAGAGCAAAAACACCAAGCAGGGCCACTCTCTCATTTAATAAATGAAACCAAACAACGCCGCGTTGTCCCACAGCCGTCCCCATACTTAACTCCGGGAGCTGCCAGACGGCGAGCACCGGGATCCCCCTCCACCGGACTGCGCCCCAAACCCTACTCATCCCAGCACGACCCTCGCGCCCCATTCCCCACCCCCCACCGCCCCCATCCTCACCTCCAGCGGCGGCAGGTCGGGGTCGAGCTGAGTGAAGCTGTGCAGCACCACGGGGCTGCTCTCCCCGGCCACCTCCAACCTCACTCCGCCCCACAAGCTCCGCGCCCGCCGGCAGCCCTCGAACATGTCCGGGGCGGGCGGGGCGGCATGGTGCCGGCGGCTCACCATGGGCACCGCCACCGCATCCCCGGACCGGCCCGGGGGGACCGGGATCCCGGGATAACCGGGGACCCGCACCGCCACCGCCCCCGGGATGGGAGAGCGGCTGCCGGAGGGAGCAGCGGCGGAGCAGCCCGACGGCACGGAGGGGCCGGGCTGAGAAAGCGGAGCTTGGATTTCCTCCCCCGCAGCCTCCGCCCGCCCCGGGGGTTGGCCTGGCCCGGCCCGGCTCGGCCCCCGAGGGGAAGGAGCGGGCGGAGGGGGGCAGAGCTTCAGCCGGGAGATGAGGGGGAGTGCGGGATGGGGGGAGTGCGGAGCCGAGCGAAAGGGGATTGAGGTGGGCGACAATAGGAAAAGGCGTTGTAGGGCGGGACGCCGACCCTAGAGGAGGGCTTTGGTGTCGCCAAGTGTTCATACGGCTGCTAACATCCAGCTTTGGGGTTCGGAGCGCACCGCCCCAAGCCCACCACTGAGTATTAAGCTTCAGCCAGGCTGCGTCCCTTCCCACCAGCTCAGCCCCCACGGTGCCATCGGCGCTCAAAGCACCGCCCAGACTCAGCAGATTTATGGGGTGCTGCAGTCGCGGCCCCGTGGACCCCTGAGCCCCTTCCCGTGCTGGCGGGACCGGGGAACAGTAGGGTTCAGAGCAGCGGTGTGTTCTCCTGCAGGGAAAGGGGAACTGGGCTTGGGGGCAGCAAGGCTGCCGATCCCACTCCAAAGAGTCTCTAAGCTCTCAGGCTGATGCCGAAACCACACAACAAAACTGTTTTCAGACGCACAGAGAGACAGGCAGAGCCGTTCCCCACTCGTTGCCCACACTGAGCTCAGCATCCTCTCACCCTCCCCTGCCCCTTCTTCCCTGCCGATAAATGCACGGCAGCTGCTGCTGACACCACCAAAACCCAGACGCTTACACCTCAGCTCTCTGCGCAGCTGAAATAACAGCAGCCTCCCAGCCGTGCAGCCCTGCGGCTTTATTTCCAACGAGAGCATGGATATAGGGGCTGTACATCCAGCTCTGCCCAGGGCACCTCCTGCCCGGGCAGGAAAGGATTAACAAAGCTGAAATATTCCTCAACTTGAAAACGTACCAGGCAGGAGGATGAGGGAGGACAATGCGAGCTATTGTCCCGCTTATCTGGAGCTGCAGAGGGTCAACGGGATTTCCAGGGACACTATGGGAAAGGGAAGGGAGCCCTGCACGAGGGCCACACACAGCCCCACACCTTTGGGATGCTCTGTGGAGGCAGTGCTTATCCTAACCCTGCGTGCCACGCAGCATCATGCGATGCAGCGAGATGTGCTCTGCAATGCAAGTGGTCACGTGGAGCACTGAGCTCGGTGCATGCAGGGATCGGGCAGCACTCAGCTCCTCCAGAGTAATCAGTGCTGCCCTCGGGACTGCAGGGTCATGGGGAGAGAAGCCAGGGTTCAGCTTTTGGGGTGGTGAAATCTTGGCCCCACAGCTGGGATGGCTCAGCACTGGGTGCTCAGAATGGAGAGCAGCACTGCTTGTCTGCAGCTGTGAGCCCCTGCAGAACCCCCTGGCTTCGTCTGACCTCCATGGAAAGCTGTTCAATGGGTGACATTCACCCGTCCCTTCGTTGACCACTAAAGATAATTTCAGGGGAGAAACACTTCCGATAATGGATAATAAATAATATAGAGCAGGAAAGCAATGGTGAGGGTTTAAAAATAACCAGGCAGTTTCCTTTCCCCTCTCCTGGGAACCCTTCTGGGCCTGAAAAGCAAAACACTCCAAGTGGGGTCAGGAGCCCGAGTTCAGGATGTTTGCTCAGCACTGCCAACCCCACACACTCAGATTATCAGAGCCAGTGCTCCTGTACACTGTGAGACCCAAAGCAAAGTACTGCTCAGGCCTTCATCTTTGCCTCTGAAGGGCGACCATCAGACAACACCTTCAGCTTTCTCCCCTACGGCGGTGAAGGTCCCATCTTTGAGGTCCCTTCCAACTCAAGCCATTCTGTGATTCTAGGATTGTTTCATAGGCATGTGACCCCGGGAGTGGGAATTTCAGGAAGCCAACCACCGCTGAACGACTTGGTAAACAATAATAATAATCATTTTGTATTGGGCAAACTCAGCAAAATCTTTTCACCACACACCGAGTGCTTTGCACTGATGTCAGCTGTGAGCACCAGCAGCAAAGATGGGTGCAGGGCCAGGTGTTGCAGGAAACCCCTCACTTGGCTCCTTCCCATCACTCTGCAGTGAGTGTTTGGCTGAATAAACACAAACTGGTGCCCCTTCAGATCGCAGATCTGCCCTCCTCCACCACAGCCTGCAGCCTGCAGGTTTCCCCACATGGCAAATGATGCAGAACAGGCAACAAATGGGCGCTTCTGCTGATGCTGAGCCAGTGCTCTGATTGAGCTCAGCGCCTTTGGGGCAGCACTGCAGGTTCAGAGCCTACATTTGTCTCAGCACTGGGGTGCAGTGAATGCCCCAAGTTTTCTCCCAGCACATACAAGCTCATCCCACAGCCCATGAGCACCTCCCTGTTCCATCCAGCCCTCCACTGGGCTGCTTTTCCAAGGCCCAGACTTAGTTGGAAGGTGATGATGATCATGATGCTGATTCTCATCACTAGAATTTCTCATAAAATGAAGAACTAGCATCACTTCCTCATCTATTCCAGGGAAAAACCCTCAGACCTTGTGCAAGAAGGGAACCTGACATCACTGCCACACTCAGCACACCCTAAAGCTGATGTGAAGTTAGAGCAGCGCTCCCAAGATCCAGAGACCAACAGATCCCGGCCAGCTCTCCTAATTATCATCAGTGCCTAACGAAGGAAGCACACCAACTCCCTGGGCATTGGAATTTACCCTCTCCACCCCACACCACATTTTCCACAGGCCCTGCACACAGCTGGGCACAGCATCTCCTGCAGAGCCCCAGTGCTCGGTCATACAGCATTATTATGCCACGAGTCTGGAAGGCAAAGCAGCTTGCAGGAACATTTCCACCCCATCCTACTCCTCATGTGTGACAGTTGGACTAAATGATCTTGGAGGTCTCTTCCAACCTTCATGATTCCACGCTTCATACCAATCCACTTTGCCATGGTATGGGAGCACCCATCAGGGTGATAACTTCAACCTCTGATTTTCAGACCCGCAGACCTCTGAGTACAGGGCAGAACACTGCCAGCAAGGAGAATCAAGACGTTTTCTAAGGAGTGTTCACTGAACTTTTGGCTCCGAGGTCAGCTGAAGCCCGTCACGCTGCAGACACTGACACATCTTCCTTGCACCGTGTGTCTTTGAAGGCAGCATTTTGCTCACTGCTGCCTTTCTTCCAGAGCATTTCGGTCTGCTCACGTAACAAACGCCACCTGAGGTGCTCGTAACCAAAATGAAAACAGGAAAACCCTTTTTCTGCATTGTTTAGTGATCAGCACACAGCCAGCTCGGGGTTCTTGGGTGTGCTGAGCTGTAGCTTCCACTTTTGCTTGGCTGACAGCAGGGAAAGGACAAAGCACCGGTAGAAAATAGAAGAGCTGTGAAGCCACAGAAACAGGCAGGGAAAGTCAGGGTTGGGTGTAACCCCTGAAGAGAGAATAAATTCCTTTCTGAAGTCAAAACATGCCATGTAAAAATAGAGTGACTTCATCAGGTGCCACTACATGTACAGAAACACAGCTCTGTCGATGGCTGACGTTGGGTGCAGCACCCACAAAGCGCCCTGAACCCCATGGGCCCCTCTGCACTGCTTCCCAAAGGGAACACAACCCGTAAAGGAAAATGGATGGGATGGGAGCTCGGCCCACACTCAAGGGCAGGGAGTATATTTTTCCAGCGATGGTAAACAGCCAAAAGGACGTGTTCAGCTGAATTGTGTAAAAGGAGCCTCTCAGAAACACGAGGATCTGGCACCCGATCAATAGAGAGCTCCCAGTGGATAATAAAGAAACGTTGCTCATCACCACTGTGTTTTCCAGCCCTGCTCCTCCTCTGGCCCATTTGGTGCAGTTAGCCCAGAACACGAGCAAGGTGGAGTAGGTTGAAATGCCAGATCCTGGAAACCCAGCACTGAGGTGTACCACGCACACAGAGTTAATGCTACAAGTACACAAGCGAGGGTACTCAAAGAAATCCAGTTAAACAGGAACAAAGCCCTTCAGTGGCAGCTATGGAAAGGGATGTTTCAGCAATGGTTCTGCATCATGGAAAGCTGGTACAGTGTGAGCACAGGGAGCTGGGAGGAAGAGCTCCAGTGGAAGGACAGCATCCAACACAGCCCAGGCAAAAGTTCAGGCTGGGATGTGAAAGGCAGACACAGAGATACTCTGACTATCAGTGCTGACCATGCAAGCAGCAGGAAAGGAGCCTGGAAGCAATGGAAGGGAAACCTTGCAGCCCAGAGCCCGTTTTCACCCCTATGACACACACGTGGCCAAATAGCTGAAAAGTCAATTAGAAACTGCAGAAATCTGTTGGCCGTCCCAGGTATTGGTAAACCCTCAGAACAAAGGATGCTTTAACATAAAAATTTTCCTCTTGGTAATGAGCACTTTAAAGGTTTCCGCTCCGCATTGTTTCAGCAGGGGAAGTCGTCTCAGTGCCTCCCAGATTTCCGTGGGGGTTTTGTGGCCACTCGACCCCACCAGGCTGGCTCCATCCCTTGGAGAGCAATGCTCCTCCTGGCCACCTCAGCTTCAGGCACCAAAGGATTTCGGTTTCCATTAATATAACAGTGTCATCCTGTGAGCCTAAAATTGTACAAACCGAGAGTGAAAATGTTTCTGCAGCTGAAGCGTTTGTAAGCAGTGCCTCCCACGTGGATCTTCTGGTGGCAAACAGCACATGACCTCACACTGCAGAGGTTCAGGGGAATCCACAGGGTTCTCTTCCTCCGCACAGCCATCTCATATTCGCACAGATTTAATTATCCGCGAGCCCTCCGCCAGATTTGCATAATGTGGGTTCAAAAGTCATTTGGGGAAAGGACACAGACACAGACAGACACCCACCTGGGAGAAAGACCATAGAACACGACCCAGGTGCATGCAGGAGGGGCAGGGAGCAGAGGGCGAGCAGGGTGAGGGTGCTGCCTTCCTGCAGCACCCAGGAGCTTTTCCCACCTCCTGCTCCCATGGCTTGCACTGGTCAATCCCCTCCTGCACAGCCACCATCCCCTCAGCTTCATTTTTGTCACCTCAGCAGCTCACACCATTAAGTATCGATGGTTAATTGCCCCGCTGTTATTTGCAATACACCACCAAGGAGCTGTGTCAGGGTTTCCATGACACGCAACGTGGCAGCACGCAGGTGCAACGCCGGCCCAGCACACACTGAGTCATCTTCTTGCAAAAGCCAAAGTGCTGAAGAGCTCTGCTTCCCCTCCCAGTCTCAGTGGACACTCAGTGCCACTTGCAAAGCTCTCTACTGGTGCAGCCTGGAAATGGAAGCTGGTCGGAGGTCTTTGGAGGGGCTCTGCCTCTGCAATTCGGCCACTGGGATTGCTAGGGCTGTGTCTTGAGCTGATCCCAAAAGAGCCAAGGATAGAGGGCAGGATGGGGTGCAGGCTTTGTGCTGTGGGAAAAGCTGGAGCTGTGCCCTGCAGCCCATCCATCTCCTGCCTCGTGCTTCCCCCATCCCTCTGCCAAATAGGAAGGGAAATCCGGGATTTTCTGCTGCCTTTCAGTAGGGATTAGTCTCCATTTTCTGGCTCTGGCAGCCTGGGGGCTGCCTTAGCCTGACTCCCACAGATAGGGACTCCCCATCCCGCAGACTCCGTCCCTACACCCCACAGGTACCCCAGCTGTGTAGGTCTGACAGCCCCCAGGATGGCATGAAAGGCCACTTCCCCTCCATCCTCCCTGTCTGCAGCTCTTGTGCTTCATTTCAAGGACGGGAAGCAGAAGTGCATGGGGAAAACTGCAATGACAAAAGGAAAAACCCAAACTCTGACAGCAGTGCACGGAGAAGCACGAAGGGAGAAGAAAAGGGGGAACAGAAGGAGGGTATTTTTTAGAGTATATATATTTTTAAGAGTAAGATTCTTACCATGGAGGCAGAGGGGAAGAGGAGCACTGGGGATGCTGTCCTTGGCCACCATCGGCACTGAGGGAACACCTGAAGGTTTCAGCAGACAGCCTGAGTGACCCACGCACGTGGCCCCAGGGGTTAAAAATATCAAATATCACAAGTTCTGCCCAAACGGAGCCACCAGCACATTACAGCAAGGTCATATGATGGAGTGAGAGCTGCTCCTCCGCCGGGCGGGATGGAGCCAACCCTCACTGCATAAATACCAAAATCACGCAATGAAATCACTCTGGGTTAGCATCAGAGCCAGTCCTGGCTGCATCCAGCTGTGCTCGGGGATGGGCTGCAGCACTCAGCTGTCCTGCAAGCACATTGCAATGAGATTGAAGGGGCTTCCTGCATTACACGGAGGCCAGGGCTCCGGGCTGGGCAGCTCCTCGGTGCTATTTGCAGCCCACGTGGTGAAATTCAGCCCTAATTTGCTCTCTCACTGTAACGATGTGGGAACATTTCAGAGCGCGATGAGAGTGGAGCGTATGTCAGCAGGAAACGAGGGCACCGGGGAAGCCACATCTGAAGGCAGGGCAGGGTCCGGCTCCAGGCAATTAATTGTGCATCTGCTCTGCAGAGACACGTCTGCGGAGTGAAAGCCGCGAGGAGCAACGCCTCACGCTGCCCTCAGCCGTCAGACAGAGCTGGTGCTGAGCAACGCGGAGGAGGAAGAGCAAAGCAGCAGGGGAACTCTTGAGGATGTCACCTTGAACACCACGTCACGTCCTCAGCGCGAGTTAAGGAGCAGTGCTGCCAAATGCAGCAGTGATCGGTGACCCTCTGCCCCGTCCCTTTAATGGGGGAACGCTGCTACAGGGTAGATGGGCACTGCCTTGCTGGGAGAATTCCCAGAATCCCTGGGATTTTACAGCGCTCTCCTGGATCTCTGCCCTTGCAGATGAGAATTCAGCCTGGGTGACTTCTTGCACAGTTTCCAGCTTTCCTCAAAGAAGCCAAGTGATGATTCACCCCGGTAGAAAGTTTGGCCAAGAGGAGGGATGGAGGGATTTGTTGTTTTTGACTGTAATTGTGGTCAGGAAACCATCCCAGCACTCGCTTTCAGCTCCTCCCTCTCGATAACATCTACCATACACAGGCAGTGGAAAAGAAACAGCCTTTGATATAAACATGACAAAGCCTTTGATTCATTGCTGGGCTGTTTGCAGCAGTGGCTTTGCCCCAGCACCCAGCTCTGCCCCATGACCTGTACAGGCACCAGGTCCCCATCCTGACAGGTGGAAGCCCCATCAGTGGGGCAAAGCACTGAAGGGATGGGTGCTGAGTGCCTTGGAAGAGGGCTCAGCCATCAGCAAAAGCTCCCCAGAAGGATTGGATGCACACATGTCATGTGTCCCCAGCTCATCCCATTGCCCAAAGGCTCCCATGGGATGCTGGGGGTGCTCTGCCTTCCAAGCTTGGGGAGGAAGGCTCCATTCCAGCCCCTTTGCAGCCATCTCTGTCAGCCTGAAGCCCCGGGGCAGCTTCAGTGCCCAATTAGTGCTGGGAAGACTGCTCCGTTCCCACCAGCTCCAGCCAGGATTCATTGATTGCCATTTCCTCAGCACTCCACGGTGCAACCGGTGCTGCAGAGCGGTGCGTTTCCGAGTAATGAAGCTGGAAATTAGGAACTCATTACTGCTGATCTGAAAGATATTCTTCTCTGTGCATTACACCCAAGGTAACAGCTAAAACACAAAGCCTGAACAGGATCACTGACAGCAGCAGGGAAGGAGTGGTGTCACATCAAACCTGGGCACAAACTATTCATTCCAGCTCCCCAGGGCCTGGCTCGAAGGTCAAATGAAGCTTTTATCTCCCCTTGTATGCCAGTACATTGGGAAAAAATATATAATATTAGAGGAATAAATTAGCATGTGAAATGTAATTTGACTAATTAGCCCACTGGAGTGGAAAATGTTTGCGAACCGCTTTGAAGTCAAAGCGACTGCACTCACGAGGACGTCACGGAGGAGAGAGGATGTGGGGGTACCAGGATGGGCTGGGGGGGGGGGGNAGGGGGGGGGGGGCCCGGGGGGGGGGGGGGGGGGGGGATGGAGAGGGTACAGCGGGGTGACCTCACCCCATGGCTTTCCATAGCCAGGAGTGTTCCCAGGGCACACAGCCCCAGTGGAACAACCCCTCGGGATGAGATGGTCCCACGTGGGCAATGTCCTATCCCCCGTGAGAGCAGATGTTGCCGATGAAGTTGACCAACCGATTTGCCCTCCAGCTCCATCGCATTACAGAACTGCCCGAGCTGCCACAAAAAGCCGTTATGTCGCTTACAACAGTCCGCTCATTGATTTCCCCATTTCCCAGATATAGAAACTGTTACTCTTTTAGTAGCAAAGCTTTGGAAATCCCTACCCATAATAGCAAGAGAAGCAGCCGGGGAAGTGTTGCAACTGCTTTGGCTGCGTTATGAAAGGGAGGGACTATGCCCCACCACACTGCTTAACAGGAAAGGTGGGAATGAGAGCTTGGATATCCAGCTGCCAGCACCCAAATGTGGGCAAGAGGCAGTGCACACTGCTCTGTCTCTTCCCATCATGGGCTGCAAAGTGCAAACTCAACAGGGGACGTGCACCTGGCACGCTGAAGAGCAGCAGGGCACAGTGCTGCACCCTTTCCCATAACGTAGACCCATGGTGTGTGCTCTCATCCCTGAGGACCTGCCTGGGTTCTTCAGGCTGAGGCAGCACTGGGCTGGGGCCAGACCTGCAGTGTGGGCAGTATTCGTCTGCTTGATCCCTGCTGGAATCAATGCCTGGACCCTGTTCAGTTATTAGAGCTTCACTGGGGGGAGTGCATTCAAAATCCCAGCGTAATGCATAGCTACACTTCTCCTGAATGCCACACCAGCACAGCAAGGCTCTGGGTCTGTGGGTGCAGCCACCTCACCCACACTTGCTGGCAAAGGCAGAGAGCATCTCCTGCGTGGGTTTCCCTCTTACAAACACACAAGCAGAGCCCCAGTATAAGTGGAAACATGGAGAATGTGCTCTCCATAGTTAAGAGTTTCATCAGGATGTGCTCACCATTTCCACGCTGCACAATGGAGCAAATGCCCAATGGGGGCTGAGGGCAGGGGATGATGCCCCACCACACTGCTTAGCAAGGATGGTGAAATACCCAGGCAAGCCAGAAGAGCCCTCCAACAGTGCCCAACCCCCTTGATGATTATTATTATTTATTATTCTGCGATAAAACCATGGACATGATTAGCAAGGGGAGGTCATTCCAAGCATGGAGGGCATCCCCTGCTCCATCCCAGCTGCTGCCCAGGTAGATTCTGCTCTCCAGGTCTGCTTTCCACCAACCCCCTGAGTAGCTCACACCACAGGGAAACCCAGCCCCAGGTGCTGCTATGGTGTTTTACAAGCTGCTGACAAACCCAGCTAAATGAGAATAAAGCTTCCAACCAAGAGGTCAGCAGATCCCTCCCCCTCCTCAGCACCACCCGCTGCCTCCCCTCCTCCTTCCCACGGTTCCACGCCCTGCTGGCTCTGCAGTGGCCAACACAGGTATCCTCATTAGCACAGCAGCACTGGAGGTGCTGGAAAAGCCCGGGGCTGTTTCTAAATATAGGAGGCCCATCCCTGCTAGGATGGAGGGGCTGGGGCTGCACACCCCTGCAAGGTGCTCACAGGGAGCCCTCCCTCCTCCCAGAGCTCCTCTCTGTGTCATTGTATCCCTGTAAGCACACAGATAATGTAGAAGAGAGAGGGTAACATTCTCCACGATGCACTATTTGCTCATCAGCAAGAAACTGCCAATTGGAGGCCCCTGTGGGGAGGACACACACTGAAGAGCACAGTAAGTGCATGGGCTTCCCCTGCTCTCCAGTTTTGCCTCAATGCTACCAGCACCTGGAGCACACCCCAAACCCTCACACAGCTGCAACACTGCCCATTAACCCCCTGCAAGCTCCGGAAAACATACGACCCTATTTGAGGTTCTCCAACAGCTTTAGCACAGGGGCCTTTCCTCACGATCAGATTCCCAGTGTACTCCTGTGACGGGCAGAGTTAAGGTGACAACAGACAGACCCAAGAGAAGGGGTCTATCTGCCTGAGTGCTGCAGCCCTGCTGCTTTGCTGTGGGTCAGAGCCATGGGCAGGGCAGCCAGCAAAGCGGATCCATTCCCAGCCCGGACAGCTGCAGCCAACCCATCCTTCTGCACCACCACCACCACCACTCAGGGATGCTTTCCCTGCTTCCCAGACCCCTCCTTGCACGATGCATTTTGCAAGAGCGAGGCACAGCCTGCCTCGGGACGCAGCACTTCGGAAAGGAACGGCTGCACCCGGAGGCGGTGCCACCTTCAACTCTGCCACGACTTCACCACCCCCGGGCAGTCCCGGGGTGGGGTCACGGTTCCTGGCTGCCCCCTGCACACCCACCCGGCCCCGGCCCCCTCCTCGCCTCCACTCACGTCGTCGTCCTGCACGCTCAGAGGGATGTCCAACATGCACATCTGCACCGGCTGCACCAACGCCTTCTGCACGTTGAACAAAGGTTTCGCCTCCATCTTCCCCGGCACGGAGGGGCTGCTCATTCTTCTCTCTCCGCCGCCGCCCCTCTTCCAGCAGCAGCAGCTCCAACCCGGGAGGGGAGGCAGAGCAAAGACCTTTGAAACCCTGCTGGGTTTTCTCAGAGCATCTTGCCGCCGCTCCGAGAGCTCTTATTTCCTTCCCCGCAAATCAAAGGGCTGCGAGGAGCAGCACCAGGAGGCGGTGTGTGCGGGTGTGCGTGCGGCGGGCGATGCTGGCGGAGCCCCGTGCCAGCATGCCGCGGCACGCCGCTTCCCACCGCTCCTTTCTTTCTTTCTTTCTTTCTTCCTTTCTTTCTTCCTTTCTTCTGGGGCGAGCTGGGTGCTGGCTCGGGGTGAGGCTCCCAACCTCATCTACATGCACAACAGCCCCGGACCCCCGCGCATTGTCTCCGAGACACAACAGGTCGTGCCGGCTGTTGATATCTGATTGCGATCAGATTGTGTTTTGCGGCAGCTACAGCCTTTCCCGCTGGCTGTTGTGGCAGCAAACAGGCAGAGCTGGAAGGATGAGAGGGTGTGAGACAGGGAGCATGCCTGAGCCCGGCTGGAGCCTCCCCTTTTCTTTCCCTCTCCTCTTCCATCCCTGCTGCCCATTGTCGGATCAATGCCTTCCTACACTCCAAGGAACACAGCCAGGTTTAAATAATTCACACCCAGAGAGCACTCGGGAACCTGATGGCACTGGCAATGCAGTGTGGCACTCAATAAAGGCAGTGAGCAGTGATGATTTTTGGACAGGTCAGTTCTGAGTGGGAAGCTTTGCTGCTGGTTCCTCTCTTCATAGCTTCAAAACTGAGTTTTCCTGAAAGAGTATAGCACAAACCAGGCTGGTTCTGCTACTCAGAGATCCTGCAGGATTTGCACCAGCATGTCCCAGAGATGCAGAACCCCAGTGCCTCCCTGCAGCAGTGCCCAGCACAGGAGCCATGCAGAACTCCAGGAACAAACCAATGAACCCCCCCACTGCCCTCAAGCAAACCAGATTTTCCACCTTTACTGCAGCCCTCCTTGCTGGGCCCTGCAGTGATGATGTGGGGTGGGAGATGCTTGTGGCACAGAGGAGCCCAGCACTGCATGGGAGCTCTGGAACAGGCTCCTGTCCACAGCACACGGATAGGGAGCTGCCTCCAGGGCCCTCCCCCGGCTGGGAACTGCCCTCCCATGCCTGTGAGGCAGTGCCACAGCCCAGGAAACATCCTGGCACAGAGTCACCGTGTCCCAGTGACTCAAAGTGATACGTGCTCCCATAGGAGACTGCTCCATGCCTCACACTACCATCACTGTCTGTGCAATTTGCACCCAGCATGGGCAGCACCCACAGCTCTGGTTCCAGGAAGTTGACTCAAGCCTGCACCAAGCCCGTGCAAAGCAGCTGTAGGATTCCCATCTCCTGCTGGTGCTTGAGTCCATGGGATGCCCTCAAACCCGGTGGTAGCACCAAGGGAGCGATGACAGTGGTGGCTGTACCACAGCATGTTCTTCTGGGATGTCCAGAGTCTACTATGCTGGCCCCCAAGCCCAGCAAACCCCTGTGTCTCATCCCTTACACCTCTGCCAGGCAGCTCTAACGATGCCAGAGGGATCACCCTTCCAGCAAAGCCACAAACCCCACAGAGAGACCGTGAAAGAAAGCCAAACACCAAGCACAACCTGCTGGGGGAGTGCCAGGTGAAGCAGCACACAGGTTTGGATGTGGGAACGGCTGCTCCTGAAGCGAGCTCAAACCCACAGCACTGGGACTGGGTGATGGGATCTGAGCATGGCTGCACACACAAGAATGCAGAATGGAGACAGTCATGCGTCCCCAGAAATGGCATGAAACGTCCCCTGTCCTCACCCAGGGCACCAAGGGACATTGTGCACCTAAAGCAGAAGCCCATGAGGTGCTTTGGGACAACTCTCCACTCAGCAGAAGCAGAATGCAGAGGTTCCCCCAGCACTGCAGCAGCCCAGACACAGCAATCCCACACGGCCATCAGAACAGCAGCACCGAACCACTCCGCCTCTGGGCTGGTTGGCATGAGTGGAAGCTGCAATCCCACACCTTCCAGCAGCAGCAGCAGATCCCCACGCACTGCTGGAGCCCACGGAGAGGGGCAGCCCTGCAGGAGTGCAGGAGAAACCCCCCCAGCACCATAGCCCTCGGGCAGAGTGGGAAATGCCTGCACAGACCCCAGTGCTTCCCCATTTTGCTTTGCACGGGGGTTTTATTGCTTCCTGTAGATTAAGCAGAGAAAACCCACATCGGGACGCCACTGCTTCACAGCTGTAATTCCTCCTTGGTGGGAACAGAGCAACTGTGGGGCAAATAAACAGAGCAGCCTCTGCTCCCCACAAACCCATCTTTCGGGGCACTTCACAGCTGAGCACAGTTAGGTCTCTGCACAGGTGGATGAGGGTTTCAATGACAAAATTCTGCACAGGAGGATTTTGCTGCCCAGTACAGCTGCCATGGCACACACACTGTGAATGCTCCAAAACAGTTCCCACCTCTTGGACACTCCTGACACCAAGTGATGCACTCCCCAGGACAAATGCCCACCCAAGGAAAGCCATCCCAATGCTTGGTGGATTCAAGCATCAAAGGCTTCCATGAAACTAAAGAATTCCCACAAATAACAATGGTGAGTTTGTTTTTCCAAGGAAATTTCAACTCCATGTATTGTCCACAGGCCCAAACACCACTGCATCCTGTGCATCGAGGAGAATGCTCTGCTTCAGAGAAATGATGCAAACCCAACTGGTTTATTTTCACTGCGTGGGGCTGATAGAAAGGCAAAGAGGAAATAAAGCAGCGTGACGAGTGGAAGGCGAATGGAAAATCCCAGCAGCTATTCCCCTCTGATGTTTATCAGTAAAAGAAAGAGGAAACCTGCTTTTGAAAGCACAGAAACCCCAACATGGCAGAACCACTCAGGAGAAACCTGGTGGCATTTCCAGGGAGCCATGAGCAGAGCTGGGGGCTGGGCATGGGCTGGGACATGTGGATGCAGCACCATGGGTTTTCCAGGGCTGGGACACCCATTCCTCAGTGCACACCCAAAGCAGCTTGGTATCTAGTTCGTGGTGCTTCTGTATGTCTTGTCCCAAATGAACTAAGAGAATAAACCCTGTTCGTTCTTAAGCCTGAGCAGAGCCCAGCTGGTCAGCACCCTGAGCTGAATGAATTCCCCAGTTGCCCCAGAATAGAAACGTATGCAAAACCAGTTTGCAATCAAGCCCTCATCAAGCACAGACAGTCCTTTAATAGCACAGAGCAGCAATTACCAATGCCAGTTATTGAAGGGGAACCAATTAGTCATCTTGGGATTCCTCCACACATTTGCCACTTGAGGGATTTCCAGCAGCACATCCCCTCGGGATGGAGTACACCCTGGGAACCCCTGTGCCCCATGGGGAGGGATGGGGATGCTCTCCATCACTGTCCCTGGATGCGGTCTCCATGGAGACGGTCACTGCAGCAACACAGAGCAGCAGGGATGGAGGACTGGGGAGGATGCAAAGGAGGACCTTCCCCCTAGGCAGGAACTAGGAGACACTCACAGGCCGCCCCTTCTGCCTCTGGGGCCATTTCCCTGCATCAGCAGCACAGTGGGGCTCCAGTGCTGCCATCCCACTGCTGCATCCCGCGCTGAAAGCACTTCATCCTGTTGGAATCGGTCCTGTGGGAGCTGCTAACACTGAGCTGTCACGGAGGGGACGGCACCGGGAGGGAGGCGAGCTGGAGGCTGCCATGGCAACGGGCTGATTGGGTTTCCATAACGACCTCAGAGTCGGGGACGGAGCCCGGGCTGGTGGCAGCACGCTGCAGCTCCGGGTGTGCACAAATGGGCAGCAGGGCTCACCCATCCCTGTGCCATCCCCGCAGGAGCAGAGCTCCTTGCTGCACAGTGTCTGTGCGACACAACAGCAGCGCTGCGGGGCACAGAGCTGCGGGCACGGGCCAAGCGCGACAGCCCCTGCTGTCACCAATGATTATTACTCGGTGAGGGTTTATTCCACCTGGCAGGCAGGCTGGAGCAGCAGCCGTCTGCAGAGAAAGGCTGGCAGCAGGAGCAGGGAGGCTCTCCGGGCATATGGCCACGTCCATCAGGTCCTGCACACAGACAGGGCTCACAGAATGCTGAAGGCATGACCTGGGGCACCCAACAGAGCTGAAGCATCTAGAAATTCACCACCTGAAGCTCAAGCACACCCCGGCACACGTTTCCCCCTAGCCAACACGTGGCCATGGGGTTATCTGTAGGTCCCCATCTCTGCTCCATGTCACTTGTCAGACAGCAAACCGCGGGCTCAGAGATAAGAGCCACTGCGGCGGCAGCACAGAGACTCCCAGCCCCATTCACGAAGCCAGGGCTCCCCCTGCCCTCCCTGCTCACACTGCTGTATGAATAAGGGGTTTGGAAGATGTCCCCACCATGTGTGGTCCCCTGCTCACCAGCTTGTTTAAGCACAACACTTGTTGCATGGGTAGATTTCATAGAAAGGTTTTGAGTTGAAAAGGACCTTTCAAAGCCATCTGATCCAACCCCCTGCAATGAACAGGGACACCCACAGAGTACTCAGAGTCCCATCCCCTGACCTCAGGTGTCTCCAGGGATGGGGTGTCACCACCTCCCTGGACAGCCTTCTTACAACTCCTTTTTCTGGAGCAGGTCATACTCCTGGAGTGAGAGCACAGAAGGAGACACGCACAGCTGGTGCCACGAGACAGGAGCATCCCACAGGAGCAGGGCATGGCACAGGAGGTGCAGGTCCTCCATCCCACACCATGCACAGCCATCGAGCGACCGCTGCAAATCGGATGAGGCTCAACCCTGGAGGCCCACCATTGATTCCCGTTGCCTAACGATGGGAAAGCTTTATAATCCTATTAACTGAACACCCTTGCAAGCAGCAGTGGCAGAAATACCAAGGGGACTTGTGTAAGAAGGAGGAGCCACCCAGTGCAGCACACAGCTCTGTGGGTGCTGGGGGGTCCCCCAAAGGAAAGGCTGTGACACCTACCGGCGTGCTGCCAGATCTGATCCACAAATCAAGCAGGTCACTGGCACAGGACCTGGGGGCTCTTCCAGCAGCCCAACCACACGAATTTTCAAGATCTGGCCCCAGAATATTGGCATATCACTGTGTTTCAGTCCTTCCTTAGTTACCAACACCCTGTTTGCACTTTAAGAAGTTGCCCAGCAAAAGAAAGACCAAAAATTTAAACATTTCACAGAAAAAGGTGAATTTTGTTGCTCCAGTCACCATGCCCAAGCACCTGCCTGTCACTGTGGAAATGCTGAAGTGAGAGCTCAGGACTGCTGCGGTTTTCAACCTCTGCCAAACAAAACCAGGGCCTTAGGCAGCCACCAGCCTGCAGCACTCGGACGAGGAGCAATGGGATCGTGCTTCCTATGGCCGGGTAACAGAGGGATCCCATCACACAGAATAGCTTAGGTTAGAAGGGACCTTAATGACCACTTCTGAGTCAGATCTGATGCCCAGGGTCCCATCCATGGGCTTGGGCACCTCCAGGGATGGGGCACCCACAGCTCTGGTCAGCTTGCTCTCTCCTCCTTCTGCCTTTCTTCCCTAGTCAGGGGAGTATGCAGCTGGGATGCCCCAAAATCCCCAAGCTCTGTCCTGTACCCCAAACCCCTTCCATAGTATCATTATGGTTGGAAAAGACCCCTCAGATCTCCAAGTCCAACCCCACCCCACCCCACCATGCCCTCTGACACATCCTTCTGTGCCACATCCCCACTGGAACACCTCTGGGACAGTGACCCCACCACTCCCTGGGCAGCTGTTCCAGTGCATCGCCACTCTTTCTGAGAAGAATTATTTTTTCCCGACCTTTTTTGTTCTCCCCTATTTTCCCCAATCCCCTTTGATTTTCTCCTCATCCCATGCAGAATCAGTTCAGAACCAGGGGGCTTCTCCTGCCCTCCCTGAGCTGCAGCAGACGAGCAACCCATCGGGGCAGCCTCCTTCATCCTTTATTCTTCCCAACTGCCAAAGCTCCCTGCATGCAGAGCAGCGCAGCACAACGAGATCTCCCTGGTGGATGACCTCATGGCCTCCAGGGAGTGGGAACTCTGTCCTGTGAGCCCGTGATCCCCCCACACGCCTCTGCCGAGCCGCCTTTGACGTCAGCTCATGTCTACAAACATTGGTTTTGACCCACAGCCAGAAGTTGAAACGCAGGGGGGAAAATAAATAAATAAATGATGGTGATGAAAGCAAACAGCCCCGGGAGCACAGCAGGAAGAGGGCAGGCGTACCCAGGGTGAGCTGGGAGTAAAAAGGGTCAGGATGACATGAAGTGCATATCCCCAGGGAACACGGATGGCCGCAGCCTTGCTGCTGGTTGGACCCAGGCGGTCCAGCAGCACAGCGTGGCTCTGATGCTGCTTCCCACGAGAGCTGTGCACTCCCACAGCCCCCAACCATCCGCTGACCCTTCCAGCGCCGACAAAGGCGAAACCCGATAAACTCACAGGGAAAACAACAGTGCCACCTGCTGCACGGCTCCTCTCGGCCCTGCGCAGCCCGGCTCGCACAAGCGTGCACGTGGGCTCACCCAGCTCACACCAGTCACAACCACGCGTGAACGCATTCCTAACGATCACCGAGCGATGCACGAAGGCAGCAGCAACCATCACTGGTGGGGAAGGCTTCCCTGCAGCCGTCCCAATGGCCACCCATCACTGCGTGTCTGGGGACAGCTCTGTTTTGCATGCAAGAGTAACAGACCACGGAGCGTCCCAGAGCACGTGCAGCAACAACAGTGTGCAAAGAGAAAGAGCAAAAGGCAAAGACACTGGTCAAAACAGGCACACAACCCCACTGACCCACAGCATGCCACAGGTGGAGCTCAACTTCCACCTCTACAAGCAAGAAGGAACACAAACTGCCCCTAACACTCTCCCAGCCTCGGTGAGCTTGCTGATACCACCCCTGGCTTCCCCCTTGGAGAGAATTCTCAGATCCTGGCACTCAATGCCATGCGATCCAGACCCTGAGATCCCAGGGAACTCCATGTAGGGGATAGGAAGAGCAGGGTCAGCTCCTGTGAGCTCATGCCATCTCCTCCTGGAGCCTGCAGCTGTGGGCAGCTGGCATTTAGCCACCCCTGCTCCTGGTGGACTGCAGATTGGAGGCAGGTGAATCAGTTTCTCTGCCTGGAAAGCACGCTGGCATCCTCTGTGAGATATGTGTTGCTATAGCAATGGGAGAGGTATCAGATGCAAAGCCAGCACTGATGGATAGTGCAGATCACAAGGCGAGATTGAGACCCCTGCTTCTCACAGTCCCACAGCCAGGTACCATACAGGGGGTGGCACAGCAAAAGCTGAGAAACATAATCCCAAAGATGCCCAGAATAAATAGCCCTGAAACCCCCTTCTTTCCTCACACTGAGAACAAAGCAAACTGACTCCAGACAACAACCTGTTCTGAGCTGCAAATCAATCCCCAGAGTGTCCCACACCGAGATTCGTTCTGCAGCAGCCACTGCATCCCATGGTCTGAGCGTGAGCTCCAGATGAAGCAGCTGGGGTGGGACTCCACATCTCTCCAGCTTCCTGCCAGCTGGAAGCCACCCCGCTCACGTCCAAGTTTCAGTTTTAAGGCTGAAACCTTCCCTTCCCCACAACCCCTCCCATCCACGTGCTATCACTCCCTGAAGAACACACCTGCAGCGATCAGATCAGAAACAGGGAAGGGGGGGAGCCCGAGGGAACCCTCCCTGTTTGCTCAGCTTGTTTGCTTAGCAGCACTGCGTTGTTTGTGTGGGTCCTTCTCGTAGCAACCAGGCAGAGGAACACGTATGAGGCACGAAGAATGCCGCCGTGCAGCCGCGGTGGACGGGTGCGGCTGTGGGTGCAACTGGAAATTCCTCTCACCCGGTAGTCACAAAAAATGATGGGGCTGAAGGAATCGCCCCCCTGACACAGCCAAGCATTCACACACACACACACCCAGCAGGGCCTGTGCTCTGTGCCACACACCCCCGTGGGGTCGGTGGCAAACACCGCTGCGTGCCTCAGTTTACCCATATTCAGAATGGGAGTAACTATGTGGAGCAAAGGGAAGGCGGACGTTGGGCCTTTCATGTCATGCACTCCATAGGAATGCAGTGTTTATTCCACAACGCAGTCGGGAGGCTGAGCTCAGGACGTGGTGGTTTTCTGTACAATTTTACACCTCTGACTTTCTGGTTCTCCCACCAGCCCACGGCCACGGTGACAGAGCAGTCTTGTTCCTGCCCCTTGGCAGTGCCAGGATACAAACCCTGCACTTTGGCTGCCAATGCCCTTCTCCAAGGCACACGCCACGCTCCAGCACACACACACATGCTGGCACAGCTCCTGCCTCACTCGCTCACCTCCACCACAGCTAATTCTAATTTTGTTCACAGTGCTGGGGCAAGGCAAACCCGGCCTGGACCAAACGGACCCACTTGGTACAGAAAGTGGCTCTGGGACGTGCTTTTTCCAGTCCAAAAATGGCTCCCATCCCACTTTTCCATTTCAGCATCAGCCCCTTCCCTTCTCCATTACCCAGCTCCCAGGAGCCATCACTGCACACTTCTCCCCCATGGACACCCACCCCATCCCACTGCGAGGTTGGGGAATGTAGAAATAACAAGTAAAAATAAATAAAGGATAAGTATAAATAAAAAGAGGGGAATAAAAAGTATAAAATCAGAAGAGCATCAGCACCAAAAGAAGATGAGGAACCTTCCAGCAGATTTTTTGCCTTAGGTTCACACTCTCCTGCCCGAAAAGCACCAGAAGGTTTCCGAGCACAGAGCTTTTGCCCTTCTAGGCCTAATTTGGCTTCGCTCAGCCTCGCAAACACAACAGGGGGGACACGGACCTCCTGGTGCCACCTGGCTGAGCGCTGCAGCCCCGCACGCAGCCAAGAACGGCCGCAGCACCGCAGCAACCGCCGCCTCCCCCATCCCATTCCTTCATCCCCACTCCTCCCGGCTCCGCTCGTCCCCTTCGCACGCAGAAAACCAAACCCACACGCGTGGGCCCCCGCGAATCCCACAGCCGGGGCGCCGAAGGGGACCCCCTCTTGCGGCGGAGCCGCGGGCACGGTTGGGGGGGGGACGGAAAAAGTGCCAAAGCCGAAGGAGGGAAGCGCACAGCTCACCTGGCTGTCGATCATCATCATGTCCCGCTCATAGCCTCCGGGGGCCGCGCTGCGAGAAGCGCCGGTCCCACCGCGGGGCTCCGCGGGGCTCAGCCCCGCTCCGCGCTGCCCGGAGGCCGGGGCCGCTCATGGGGCCCCGCAGCCCCACCGGGAGCTGCCGGCACCGGCACCGGCAGCGCGGAGCGCAGCCCGGAGAGCGGGGAGGGGGCGGGAGGACGCGCTCCGACGGGAGGGCGGGGATCGGCGGCTCCGCCCGAAGCGGGGAGCGGAGCGGGATGGGAGCGCTACCTGAGCTCCTGCATCCCCCGCACCGCGCGCTGGGGCTGCAGGTCTGCTCCCGGGCTGTGCGCGTGGATGCCGGTATCCCCGCGTGAGGATCAGCTCTCGTGGTTGTGCGTCTGCCCCGGGAGTGGGCGCGCAGACAGCGGCCCCCGTGGATGCACATCTACCCCCGGGGGTGCAGAACTGCTCCCGAGTGTGTGCGTCAGCCCCCGTGGGTGTAGACCCCAGGGCCGTGCACTTGGACTGCAAGCCGGTTGTTCCCTGGGTGCGAGGGCACCTGGCTCCAGGATGTCTGCGGCCAGCTGTCCCCGCTGCACCCTCAAACCCGTGCCCTGAGCACCCCACGGCTCTTTGGGTTCAGCCCTGGGAGGTTTGAGCTGCGGGTGCTGCAGAGAGGAGCGGCTCGCAGGCCTCGCCGTGCAGCGAGCAGCAGTTTGCAGGGTTTTGGCAGCACGGCGCTGTGCAAAGCTATAAATAGAAGAACTGAGGGCAGAGAAACGGGTCACTGCTGGGAGAGATCCCCCGCACGCTGCTGCCAGGCTGTGCCCAGCAAAACGCCTCCAATGAGGCGAGGGCAGCACTGTGCTGTGCGAACAGCATCCAGCCCCTGCTCAGCCCAGAGCCCGAAACGGGGGCAGCGAGGAACCTGAGGAAAAAGCTGCTGGAAATCTCCGTGCACAGCTCCATAGAGCGGGAGCTGGTGAGGCGGTGGAGGCTGAGAGGAGCAGGGTTGCCCTGGAAACAGTGAGGCTCCAGTGCTCAGTTTATATCGATGAGGCTGATGACATGTGCCATCGCTGAGTGACGTCAGAAGTGGGAGATATGTCACTCTCCGTGGACAAGTGCCCATGGAGGTGGGAGGGAGGCAAGCGATGCTCCTGGCTTGGGGACACCGAGCTGGCCACCACGCTGCTGGGAAGCAGTGCACACAGCCACCAGGAGACTCACCAGGGTCACGGCAGGAGCTGGTGGCACAGCACAGCCCATCTCATCTCACGGCTCTGTGGTTTCACACCAGCAGAACCAGAGGCTCTGGGTGAGCAGCACAGCCACGAAAGGAAAAAGCGCTGCGAGGGCTCTCTCTCTGGCACTAGATGCTGCTCCAGAGCAACATCCTTCTAATTATAGTAACACTGTCAGTGCTGAACGGTGGGGAAAATGCATATTTCAGAATGTCTGTAACGATGTAATTTGCTGCGGGCAAAACTGGCTAGGAAAAAAAAATAAAAATCATTTGGGCTCATCTGACTTGCTGTAAATTAACTGAAGGCTCAGCAGGGGGACGAGGCAGGCAGTGGCTGCTGGTGGAAGCTGCCTTGCTGCCCATGTGGCTGTACACCAGCTCAACTGGAAACAGTGACATTTGGTGGATCCCTGTTTATTCTAAATATAGCCCAAGAAAAGTCAAGTCAGTGCAGCAGCGCTCTTACCCACGGAGAAGGAGGGAGCTGGGGGTGGGCAGGCACCGAGAGTCACTCCCCCGATGAGTTTTGCTAGCAATTGTGGGGATTTAGTGGGAGTGAAGTGCAACTCACTGCTTCAGAGTCCTCTGGTTTCTGCTGTCCCCCAGCACCCACCACTGTCACTGTCACCTGGAGAGCAGCTGTCGCTCTCTGTGTGGTTCCCCCCAGCTCTCTGCACAGCCCTCCCAGGGGAAGTCTGAGTGAGCACCTACAACTGCCCTTTGGGATCAAAGCAAATCCCTCCTGGGGAGGAAACTTGCTTTGTGTCTATGAAAGGCCAAAGGAAAACCCAAATAGCAAAAAAAAAAGGGGTGCTAATGTGGCTCCATGCAAATGATTCTCATGCTTCTCCCACCTGAGATCATTTTTAGCACTGGAGCAGATTTTCCTTTGGGGATGGATGCACCATGCATGCCCCCTGCAAGAAAAGAAGGTTGTCAGATGGGTTCTTAAATTAGATGGGCCATGAATGATGGGTCTGCTCCAACCAAGCAGAAGGGGACAGACAGAACAAGGGACCCTTGGGAAAACAACAAGCTATGTTGTGATGCTTGGTGAAGGCCGAGTGCTGCTCGAGTCAGAAATACCTTGAAAGCACAATCAGACAATGCAAATTTGGGCAGTGATTTATTTGCATGTGCTGATTCGCTTTTCACGCAGTACAGCAAGCGTGTTTCCAAGTCTAAGTTCCCTTGGCACAAGGACATGTGACGCAGCATTGTCCCCCTGTGGCAGCCCCTACAAGAGCAGCACCACGCTGCTGCTTTGCTATCATGTGCCCCCTCTCCCCACAGAGCACTGGTGAAAAATTCAGACCAGAAAGTGATCCCTGTGGAGCTCTCCCCAGCCCGTGGGTCTCAGGCTGCACAATGCAAAGGGCGAGAAGCAAAGCACGCTGCTGGTGCTGGGGGAAGGGGATTAATCAGCAGGAGCTGACAGCAGAAGTCTGGGCTCTCATTAATTAGAGGCATGCGCTGATTGAGAAAGCACTTCCCACGCCTCACTGGGGAGCACAGCATCCCCCTGCAGACACTCTTCTACTCCTTGGAGACATGGGTGCTCTCTGGGTACTGCTTCCAATCACAGCAAGCAGAACTGTGACGTGAAAATGAATATCTGCATAGGAATTTGGGTAATCTAGCACGGCAGAAGGAAGTCCAATGGCTGAAAACACAGCCCAACTTGGAGCAGAACTAAGGCACAGGAGGAGTTGACCATGGCTTTGTGGCTTCTGTATCACTTGGTGTTTGCATCGGGCCTGGATTCTTTTCTAAGAGATGTAGCACAGCTCAGCTGTATATTATGACATCGATACTGATATCAGGAGATAAAATTATCTGGCTTATCCAGTGCAGGAGATTGGACCAGACAGCTCCTTCTGGCTTGCAAAGGGCTCCATATGCCCATATATAGCCACTGACATAACAAGACCCTAGAGTCAGGCATAGGCTTTGTACACAGTTCTTTTAGAACTAGAACATGGTTAAGAAATAATCCTGGTTTTGGCAGGTCCTTGGAAACAGTGGGATAAGGATCTTCCAAGCAGGTGAGGCTGGCACAGATTCACAGTGCCTGCTGGCAGCACTCCTCATGAGCTCACAGGGAAGATGCTCACAGCTGACGTGCTGCAGCACAGAGGCAGCATACAGACCTCTGTGCTGTGACCTCAGCATGATGATGATCCATTTTGCAGCTGTGATGGCGAGGTGCAGCTGTTCCCCTGTGTTTGGACACCCTCCCCACCTGTTTGCCCTGTGAGCTCGCAGGCTTGGAAAGCTGCAGTGTGCCTGGGTCAGCTTCTTGTCACGTTCACGCAGAAAAAATGTTAACCCCAGCCTACCTCCAGCTCCCATCTGAACATTCAGCTTCAGGAGAGCATCTCGTTATGGACTGAAATCACTCTGTTTACAGAAAACCCTTCAGCTCTCGCTGTCAGCTCCAATAGCTTCTGGCCAATTTGTTTCACATTGCTCAGAAAAGTTGGAAAGGACTGAAGCAGTGGATAAGGACATAAACCTCTCATACCACAGAAAAGATTACATAAGCCCCAGAGATGTGTGAGCCAGCAAGAAAGCGCAGAGGACATCTGTGACTGGAACAAACACACAGCAGCATTTGAAGCCTTGCTATGAGGACAGCCTTCTACCTGACAGTGGGCCCATTCCCACCTCCACTTTGGCTGCTGCTTCTGAAATGCTTTAAGGCTCCCATTCTCCAGAGAAACCTCCCACAGTGAGATGTCTGCTCTGGGAGCTAACATTCAGCAGGTTGGATCACGTGGAGGACGTCTCTCTGCGAGGATCAGGCGGTCAATCTCTTATCTCCTGGTAGTTCTTATCTACTGTGGAAAAGCGTATGAGGAGAATTTCAGGGGGCTTTGGCTTCCTGTCATCCCATAAATATTCAGGAGAGAGCACCTTGGAGGGTTTATGGGAGAGAAAGTATCTGTTGAGATGGCTTTCTTCCTGCCAGACTGCCATGATCCCATTGGCTTTGTCTGCCAGGATGGTCATGTGGCAAGTCCTGGTGAACTCGTAGACCTTTTTGACCAGCCCTCCAAACACAGCTCCTCCATAGTAGAAGTCCCCTTCTCCATGGGGGATGTAGGCTGCTGAAGAGCTCCTCCTCTCATAAGTGAACTGGCTTCGAGGGACATTGAAATAACCAGGGTGTATGGCTGCTACGATGTCACCGAGCGTCTCAGCCCCCCAGGCATTGTGGAACACCATGTCAATGTCCAGGCAGAAGAGGTAGTCCACCTCCTGATGGCTCGTCTCTGCTATGTGTAGGTTTATGGCCTCCATCCTGCGCATGGAGATCTCTTGCCAGCTGGGGTATTTCTTGATGTGCACAACATCAAACCTTCGGCCAGGCTGCAGCTGGACATCGGGGATCATCTCGGGTCTGTCAGTGAAGATATAGTAGTTCACTCGATAGCCTTTCATGAAGTGTCTCTCTGCTGACTCCAGGAAGCGGCCCACAAACCTCGTGTATCTGCACAGACAAATGTGAACAGCACAGCAGTGACCTGGGGCTGCGTGGTGGACCACAGGGGGTACTTCAGTGAACGAAGACAAGGGAGTGTTACTAGGAACTGCTGCAAGGATGCATGTGCTACACGTGCAGTGAAGAGTGGTGGAGGACAAGGAACAAATCCATTGTCCCCACTTTGGCCAACCAACCACCTATCTACATCTCTAATTCCCACATTCCAGCTCTTCCAAACTTCAGGTATCCTAGGTGCTGAGGTCATCTTACAGGCTTGTATGGTTATGGACACAGCACATAGGCATAAAAACTTACTGCAGATTGGAACAGGCTTCAGCTCTGCTGAGGACAAGAAGAGCCCGAAGCATCTTTCCACAAGAAACCAAGAACTGGGTCCCCCCGAAATGGTTCACTTACTTTCCAACTGCAAAAGCTGTCACCCCTATGGTGAGATTCAGCGGCATGTAGGCACTGTCCAGGACCTCAGGGATGAAGGTACCTTCCCAAACAATAGGGGCCAACCATGGTGTGACAGTTAGTACATCATGACGCCTGAAAAAAGGGGAATGTTAACAAAATACAACCATTCCCTTTGGTTTCAAGACCAGTAAATGGGGAAGAAACATTGGAAAGTACATCAGTGTTGACCTCTTATGGACGGTATTGTGTTCAGATCTCTTTCCCTGCATTTTTAGTTAATACCATAGAGCACAGAGATTTCAGTTCCTGGGTTGAAATTCAGCACTGTTTATGGAGTTGGAAAAAAAAAAGAAGTGATCCCACACCAAAATCTCATTTAAGCCTACAGGACTTATCTGCTGAGGGGAGTTCAACAGCCTTGGGACTCACAGAATGGAAAGCTATGCACATTTGTTATCACTCCGATGCACGTGGCTACAGATGGATTAAAAGGCAAGTAGTAATATATAAATCATTATAGAAATATGCTCCGTGGATATAGTATCATTAAAACACAGCTTGTGGCATGACAATTGCTCTTTTTCCACTGTTTATGTATAGCATTAACATATTCAGGTAGAACTTAAGATTCTTTGTATGAACTGGCATTGAAATATGTAACAGCTACAGAAAATCCTTTATCTCCTGGCTGGGAGGGTGGAAGTGCTGAATGTACGTGCAGCAGAGCCTGACTGTACCCAGTGACTGTTATGCAATGCTATTTCCACTTCCTTCTTTTCAGGGCTTCTTTCCCACCTTTCTGATTTTTTAAGCAGAATGTTGTTCACATTGCCCCAGGCCACAATCTGTGTCACTCTGCTAATGAAGTTGGTCACAGCCACATGGTAAAGGGTCACACGTGGAGGCTGGAGCAGTCTCCCACCTGTCATGCTCCCAAGGCAACAGCAGCTGAAGATGTACGAGGACCAAACCCTCTCCTATAGTAACACACATGATTACAAGACGAAGGTGTGCACCCACTCACTGCACACCAGGCTCCTTTTAGAACCCAGCGCACCCAAAGCTATGCTGTTCTCTCCTTGCTTACTCCAGCACATGTCAGCTGATTGTGCACGTTAATTTATTCCAGCTTGGAGGTGTGAAACGTTCAGCCATAGCACAACATAGTCACAACAGCCAGGTAAAGCCTCACTACGGGGTGTGCTTATTGACAGCAGGAGCTGCTGGAGATAAGAGTCAGGCCATGGGAGCTGGCCCAAAGGAGACTGCTGACAAACATGAGCTGACAGGAGCACTGCCTAAGCCACGTCTCGCTGCTGCTGCCTGAAACCTCCCCCTTCTGTTCAAGCTCACTGCTCTGACTGCTTCCCAGGCAGACTCGTCTGCAGGAGTGCCTGTAATTTGTTCCAGGGTAAGATCCAGCACGTCGGCTGAAAGCGTTCCTGAAGGTCATAGAAGGCACCTGCTTGGTTTTGTCCTGAAATGGAGTCAGAGCTCACTCAGAGCTGGTTAAAGCTACAGTGCAGTCCCAGAGGTTATAGTGGTTAGAAAACAGTCAGATTTATTTCTCATCTCCGACAGGGTCCCTGGCAGTGATGCGTAGATGAGCTGATTGTGCTAATGCATTAATTAGAAATATACAGTTGTGAGTATACAGTGACTGAGATCAGTCTTAGAGGAGCACGGGCAGCTGCAGGCATACCCACACAACTGGGCTCCTTGTGGAACAAGTGAGGAGGACTCCAGAGTTGTGAAGTTTGGGGAAGACCTCTAAGATCACCCAGTCCAACCATCTGGACTGTCCCTAAGTACCATACCTCCCCTTTCCTCAAACACCCCTGGGGACATAACTGCACCATTCCCCTGGGCAGCCTGAACCAGTGCCTGACTGCTCTGTGAAGAGTCCTTTCCCAATAGCAGGTTTTTGAGTGTCTGAGAGCCACAGAGTACCCAAATCAAAGCCAGCAGCTCTGTAACATGTAGGATTAAGAAACAACAGCAAACAAAGAAACTTACTTTGGAGCCAGCACTCTTGGTTGCTGATAAAATAATCTGTAAAAAGGAAGAAACATCCATTGAATAATACACAAAATATGACCAGAAGAGAGGAACAGTGGGAAATAGAAAGCTATTACTTACTGGGGGAAAAGCTGGACTGGCTTCTCTTCCAAATACTGGAGTTTCTTGGAGCTGCATAGTGGGATGGGAAAATAAAGGGTTCATGATTTTAACAGGACACAATTAGCTTTAGGACCTGCTAGTGTACAGACAGCTGTTCCAGTTCTCACTCCAGTTGCTGTGCACACTGGTAGAGACATTTAGGCATTGCCTGTGCACATCTTAAAGAGCTGTCAGGCAAATCACAGCTATGGCACCTAGCACAGAAGAGAACAGCAATGGGGAGAGGATAGCAGCCCTTTGAGACTGCGAGTACATCAGTGCAGTGCTCAAAAACCAGGGAAGCACACACTTGCTGGGAGCTGCCAGCACTCATTCCCTGCACATTTGTTCCTCGGGGGGGCTGAGCTACCCAAAATACACCATGCTTAGAACAGCATTCATAGAAATCAGTAATTTACAAGATGATATTTTCAATGACTGTCTGAACTCCTTATATGTCCCTCCACCTCACCCTTCTGACTTAATTTCTCCATCCAGCAACCTGGGATACACGCATCCCAAAGTGCAGTGAGATCCTGTGTGTACATGTGTATGTGTGTGATCACACCCCGTGAGCAAACCCAACGTGAAGCTCTGTGATGGTACAGCAAATGAGACCTCGTGACCTTTGTTCACGCTGTACAAACACAGTGCTGTCCCAAAGGGGAAGCAGGCTGAATGGAAAGGGCTGTATCACCGTTGTTTGATTTGAGAGATGCTAATCATAGATTAATCATTGCATAAAATAAAAGAGAGGGCTCACTAACAACCAGGTGTGCACTCAGCAAAGTTCAGGCCCTGTAGCAATGATCTGTGAATCTTATTACGTACATACTTACAAGATTCCAGGGCAAGGAAGGTAATATGGGAGGTAGTGCACTTCCCAATTCCCAACTGCAATCCTAAAAGCGATAACAAAGAGAGATTTTAAGATAGGCAGCATCAAAATCTATATTTCTGGTGTTTCCCAGGATGTTCTCAGGATCTGTTACAGGTTGTGGTAAGTAACTCTAGTTTACTGGTTAGTAAATACGTTCCATTCACCTCTTTAACAGAATACAGCACTGCTATGGCCTAAAAGGGAAGCTCAGGTTAAAAGAAATCCAGGAGCACTGAGCTTGAAACATCAGGATTCAGTATTGTTTACATCAAGCAGTCTACAAAACAGAGATCCACGTGTTTTCAAAACAGACTCACAAACGGAGACGTAAGGAGCAACATTCAAAGCTGAGAAGCATGCAGTCCTGCTGGCGTGGCACACCAACGCTTCCTGAAGCAGAGATGCCAGGTCTTACATCACAGAACAGAGTTTGCACGGATTTCTTTTTCCCTCCAGCTTTGGCCATAACAGCGTGCATTGGCTGTGCAGAATGAGGAGGCACCGCCTGGGGCTGAGGTTTTGCTGAGCAATGGGTGCAACCCAGGGCTGGGTGGGGAGGAGCTGCCCCATTAGGGCGTGGGTGGGAGAGGGGATTGGCAGTGTCGGTTCATTGTTCCTCTAAGAGGAAATCCCTGCAAAACCCGCTGCCTATGCTGACCTGCTGTCATGCTTCCTGCTGCAGCCAAGGAGCTCACATTTAATCATTAACCTGCTCGCCGGCGGACGCTTACCAGATCAATGCGGTGACAGCACATAGGCAGGCTAAAGATCCCACTGCCTTCCTGGAAATCATGTAGAAGAATTTCTGGTGCGAGCTGAGGGCAGCGGGACCTGGTGCCAGGAGCTGCAGGAAGGGCTCTGCTGTAAGCAGGGACGACAGCACCCAGGGGAGCAGTGCGTAACATCCGTGTGGGGTGGAGCGTACTCTTGGTGGCTGGCAGCAGTAGGGAGCAGCACTTGGAGCAACACTGTGACCGACTGCCCCGAGGGGTGACACGGGCACAAGGGTGATCATGGTGTCACACTCTGGGTTTGTGTACTGTGGGCGTGGGCACACCTTCAATAGACCGGGGATGTTGATGTTGGATGGGTCACAGCTGGCTGGGAGGGGTAAGGATGCAGCAGGCTGAGCGGGCTCAGCACCAGGGCTTTAAACTGGATTGGATGGGGGAATTGATATCCCTGACAACAACCACTAATACATCAACAACTCCACAGCATGCAGTACAGAATGATCCTGTATTCAGTGGAAACTTCTTGGCCTTCATAAAGCCATGGTCATCACTACAACAAAAACATCAGTTCTTGGAGGGTTGGAAGATCTCCAGAGGTCCCTTCCAACTCCTGTGACACTGATTTAATTCTTCTTAGAATGAAATGAGCTGATGTCACAGTTTCATGTTTTGCTTGTTTGTTTTTTATCAGTGTTCTAAACCCCACAGTGCTGGTTTAGAACTTCTGGTGGTAGAACTTTTGCTTTCCAACACAAGAGGCCTGGGTTCATATCCCAGCCAACGTGCCAGAACTGTCACAGTTTGGCCTGGTTTCCATGGCAGCGGCACAAAGAGACCCAGAAAAATCTTAGTTTCCCAAATATAGCAGCAATATAGAGATATCTCACATTCTGATACTATATCTTGTACACAAAGTGTTGGTTTTTTTCCCCCTTCATAGCTCATTGCCACTATTCTCCTCATCCAGGCCCATGTCCCTGCCCATTCCCTTCCCACCCCTCCTGCAGTGTGGATCTGTGGGTTCCTTCACATCCTTTATCATGGAAACTAGGCTGAACCATGACACACATCCACCAACTATTCACCTCCATTCCCCAATTACTCCAGTAAAGATGCAGCGTGGTAACTTTTCTATGTTAAAGAGAACATTTATTGGTAGAACAGAAGAACCCAAGCAAGACTTGACTGATCTCATGCATACAGCTGCTTAATTTTCTGGATGGACATCTTCCACCAATTTCCCCAACGCTGAATTCTTACCAGCTGAGAGGTACTTTCTTCTTTGATCTGGGCAAGCAGCTGCTCTAGTTTACATACGTATTTCTGTACAAAGAACAATAATTAAGGTAGAAATAAGGTACAATTTTACTTTGCCTAAACCCAAGACCTCAGCCACCATCAGATCCTAGAATCTGAGAATGCCTACATGATTGCACACAGACATAGAAGTGGATTTCTATGTATGAATAATATTTGCTTCAAGGTCTGAAATCACTCTGTATATTAAAATGTATCCATACCTATACATTTTTTAAAACAAGTAAATCCACAGCAAAAACAGACACCCTCTCCACACCTTCCCCTCTCCCCCCCACCCCAATAAGACTCCTTCCCCACCGTTCAACCTTATAAACAGCATCTCTTGCTTCCACTGCTGCTATGTGGCCCCGTGTAGTCTTTGTTGTTGTAACTGATGCAGTTTCTCTGAATGTAACACGATCTGAATCATCCATAAGAGTGGTCATGGGTATTCCTGGCCAGGTCCTTAAAGAAACAGATCAAATAAAAAACAACAAACAAAAACCCATGGGACAGACAGTAGGAAGAGAAGAGAGCAGATCATACTTGCATTTAAAATGCAAAAGATCATTAATAGTTTTTAGCCCTCTGTTAGTAACTCCTTTATTCAGTGCAACCAGGAGCTCTGCACAGCAAATGCCTCCTGAGTGAAAACACACAGTATTTCACACATTTGTATATGGGCAAGTGACAAATAGTGGTAAGCAAAATGATCAAGTGATTGTAAGAACTGGTGCAAAAAGCTGGTGAGTACAGTGCCTGATGTCAGCTTAGGAAAGAGAAATGGAATACAGCAGTGTTCAGCATATTCCAGCATTACCTGCTCCCACGCTCAACTAACTGCTCAGCCCCACGGGTCTGCAGAGGAAGACCAGCTTGTTTATGATGGATTAACGTGGATATCTTCTCCATCTGTGTTCCAGTTTCAGGGAGATGATCTAAGATACATTCAGGAGGAACCAAACAGTGGCAGTCATGCTGATGCTTTCAAGTAACTCCATGTACATGTGTTCATCACTTTCAGGAAATAGCTCCACACGTGCAATCACGCAATTTTTTCCACTTAAAGTATTAGAGAATATAAACATGTTCTCTTCCTGGAGAGTCTGCTGCAATCTTTGAGAAGGAAGAACTCTGACCAAGAAGTTCCATCGTTACTTACTCGGTAAGTGTATGTCATCAATAGTAATGCTTTCATCCAATTCCAGCAGCAGCTTTTCTGTGAAGGCAGCCAGTGCTGAAACAAAGTTCTGGGCACACTGGGCAGTGCAGTCCTGTTGGGACATTGGATACCAGTGAGAGGAGTTCCTTCGATAATCTGATCTCCTTTAAGATTAGCTCTGAAAGAACTACACTCCTCTGCAACCTTGATGTTTTGCAGCAGCTGCAGATAACAGCCACAGGGCTGCAAATGGCACAGAAAAGGATCTGAAAGTGCCTTCTGCAGTGCTCTAAACACTATCTGATGACCTCAGGTAAAGCATAAAAACCTTCAGAGCTCTGCATGTGGTTGCCATGTAGCTGTGTATTTGGGTTAAGCATTCAAAACAAACGGGAAAAGATACCTGAAAACACATCCCTTTGGCCCAAAGCAAAGGCCATTATAGAACTCAACATCCTTCAAGCAGAGGGGCTTTCAGGTATTGCTCTAGCAATGTTACACGTGTGTTTGCAGAGTTAAGAGGAGGAGAAGTAGGAATTCTGAAATACAGATAGGCATATATTGATCTAACGCTGCCAGAACAGAATTTAAAGTTAAAGATACTTCAAGATATTGTGTGAACAGCTTGGCCTGGAACTGAAAACATTTTCCACTTTACCGTTGGCACAGGAGAAAAGTGAATCCTAGAGCTACTCTCCTTTCTGAATGCAATATCTATCAAGCAGATATTAAGCACAGGCTTTAAGCTCACCTGAAGCCTCTGTGTGTGGAGCTGAATAGCATCAAGTTGGTCCTTTCGCTCTTCTGCTTCCCGTTGGCACAAGGCTTCCAGCTGCACGAAGTTGTCTGGGTGTCCCAGAGAGGGACGTAATTCATTCTCGTGTGCAGCCTGTAGGCAAACATGAAAGAAATGTTTTCTATAGAGAAGAGTCCTAATGAGGAAGAAGTGAAACCAGTTTCATATAAAAGCGCGCAGAAAGAAAATTTGGTGTACTCTGAAGCTGACTTTAAAACAATCTTTTCTGCATTATCCCTACTATGGATTTGTTATCAGAGCTGATATTAATGGACAAAGCCCTCCTCTTTTTTAAAAAGATAGTGGCATTTCCTTATCCTTATATAAGTGTACCTACAAATGAGCATACACCTATGCTGTGGTACAGCTACACAACTCATACACTGTTGCAGCTCCCAAAGAGTTTAAACCTTGAATAACTGTGTTGCTTTCAGCACTGCTTACACTGGAAGCATTTCGGTACATCCATGACACCTACCTTCACTCTCCTCCACTCTTCCAGCTGCTGATTGAAGGAGTGCTGAATGTTACTGGTGTCATAGCTGAGTTTCTGCTCATGTTCCTTTAAAAGACCATCGATTGCCAGCTGGGAGACATAAGAGAGATCCTCTTCAAACAGCTTCAATTGATCCCAAAATTCTTGCAAGGAAAGAAAATTCAGCTGAGGTGAACGTACACTGCAATAGTCAAACACAATGGACTTTTCTCTCTTAAATTCCGTCCCTAATATTCCTTTTCCTAATCTGCATGACTACAGAAACACACTTGCTAAAAGATGTGACACTGTACAGGTCAATCAGCTTCATCAAAGGCTCTTTCCTCACATTCTACATAGTGGATGATATATTAAAGACATAATTGGCCCAATAAAATCAACAGTTCCTCCACTTGTCTACTCTGTTCTTGATTCGTTGCAGTTTTCAGTGAAACTGAAAGTCTTGGCTGAACTAATTTACCTTTAAGGCAGGAATTGTAGTAATCATCTGTCTGACTTTGATATGACAGCAGATTCTGTCTGAGTACTTCTGCACAACGTTCAAACGTCTCTGGCAGATCTTCAGGCATTGTGGTTCGATGCTTCTCTTTGTGGTAGAACTCCTCCAGGAGTTTAAGATAAAACAGAAAAGGTGCTGATAACACATACAAACAAGACATATCTATGCATATAAGGGTGGCAAGGATACAGAAGGCTGCCAACCACTCTCGTATTTGATACGAGTTATCTTCCTCTGCCTGTGCTTTAATTTTATTCTCTATCTGCTCTCTGAACAGGGAGTGTGTTTCCAAGACTACAGTGGATCTTACTTACCAACTCTGAAAAGATATTATCAGTCCTCTTACTACAGTACTGCTCTTAGCTTTGGTAACATGCCTTCAAATATTAGTTGTTACCATAGTAATTTAGTCCTATCAAGGAATTGTCCAATACATACTTATTCATTAGAATGAAGAAAATTGGGGCTGCCTTGGCTTTGCAGACATGCTGCTACACAACCAGACACAGGTGTTGGTGTCCCCACATATTACACTGCCTGAGGTTCTGAAATACTGACTCATTAAAAACACTCTACATCAAGCATTATTAAAAATTAGATGGCCTGATGAAGAAAGCAGTTTTTAGATGGCCGTCCAAACATCACAACATAACCAAGTCCTTCAGCTGACATGTTACACCCACAGCAGCAAAAGTGACTGAAGAACAGTGTTCTTACCTCAGCAAGACAAAGCAAGTTGTTATTACCCGTCCAGAGAATATTCATAACAATCCCTTTAAAAGTACTGAAAGCAAACAGAAATAAGAATAAAAAGGATAATCATACTGTACAGTCAGTTCTGATAGAGAAGGAGAATGAAACCACTTAAAAATCACCTCTTATATGGTTTACTCTTTATTTATTTGTGCAAATTTAATGTGAACCCAAGAACGTATCACCCCTTTCCAAGGTAATGGATTTCTTTCTGAAGATACACACAACTTACTTAGATTCAAGAGGCTTCTCTCCAAATATCTGGAATCTCTTGTCACTGAGAACAGATCTGGTGCATTTCTGCTTCCTAAGAAGGCAAAAAAAATAAAATAAAATAAAATATATATATATACACATTGGTCCACAAGTCTTTAGTTCCTCTAATTGTTTGAACTAGTCAGTGATGTGATGGATAAGAAACTGAAGAAAAACTCTAGAACTACTATTACATTGAAACTACTGTTGATTTTTAAGCCCCCATGACTCTCTCAATGGCTTTCCAGAACCTTTCTGTCACTCTCACCATTAGACTTTCCCATTTCATCAACATGTACACATGTACACCTAGCACAAGATGTACTATTTAGATGTCAAACCTAGAAACAAAGCCACGTTGATTTAAGAGTGGGGTTAGTTTGTATTTCAACAATCTCATAATACAGATCAACAGCTGATAAATACGAGAAAAGCACTTCTCCATCCAAAGTCTGAAACAAAGTGAAGGGCTGATCATAAGGACAAATCACAAGGTCCCAAACAAGAAGCACTGGCAGAAAGAAGGCTAACACAAAACAAAGAATTTCTCCAAGAACAGGCAGTGCATGCAAGTACATAACATCTCACCTTCCTCTTGGCATCCTGTTTTTAGTAGTTGGCTTCTTGGTGTTCTGAGCTGCAGGCTTGTAAGCAGCAGAGCTCCTAGGACCTTCATCAGATACATTTAAGTGAGATTTTTTCCTCTGCATGGGAAGAATTGCTTCATATTTAATAAGGAAAGAAGAATAAATTATAAACACCAGCTTTCTTCCACAATTTTTGCTATAATAAATACGGGTACCTCTTAAAAACCAAAGAGAAAACCCACCTCATCTCATTCTGCATCTTTCATTGGTTAAGAGACAAAAAGACAGCTACGGTGACAGCGAGGATGCATGATCCTCTCAGGGCTAGTGTGTCAGCTGCTGCCCCGGAACAGCTCAGCCTGCTCCCTGACATGCTACAAACTACAACTGAGATGAATGTAAAAAATTAAAAGAACTTCCAGCCTACCTGGTCTCAGTGAAACACTGCTGTCCAGATTTCGTTCTGAAGATTTTCCCCTGGGTGACTGAAATCTGGAACAAAAGGAAGAGTTAAGTGGCTTTGCAATACTCAACTACAAATTCCCTTCTCCCACCAAGTGTTCTTTGCAGATCAATTGCTGAGATGGTGTTCAACAGGTAGGGTCACACTCACAACCAGCAGTGTAAATAGGAGTATCTTTCATGGAGTAACTACTTGATTAAGTGAAATTCAGGGATTTCCACAGGCATAGTTATGCATTAAATTGTTCTTATTGCTATCAGAGGCCTCGTGAAGAGATGAGATATAAGTAGCCAGGAAAATGTAAATAAAGACAATAACAGAAAAACATAATAAGGCAAACAAGTACTTACTCAAGTAAGTCTTTAATAAAGCTTACTGCTAAATCATCAATTGCAGATTTTCCCATTCTGCTTGGATTTAACAAAGGAAATCTGACAGGATCCAGCCCCATCATCACCAGTTTGTGCTTCGTTCGAATGGCAGCAGCAATGGGACCTTGTAATGTGACCTCTGCTGCAGGAGAGGCAAAGTGCTCCTGAATTGGGCACAAAATGAAACCATGTCAGTCGCAGCAGGCAAACAATATCAGCATTACATGTAGTTATTAAAGTAGATATTCTAAGTGTTATTTTGCTTGGCAGGCTGGAAGAAAGACTTCTGTAATTCTAGGAGAACTGTTGTTACAGGCACACAAGTCTGTGATATTTAGAAGTGGTTGTGAGTAGATCCTCACAGTCATCATAAGCACCAATATGTACTCTTAAAGATTCTGAAAAGCTTTTAAATAGATGCACAATAAAAGATCACTCAAAATTAAATGAAAGGGAGAGAACAAATACTATCCTACGTTATCATGTGGTCTTGTTGTGCTCACTAGCAGGCAGTCAAGGTACTGGCTCCTTGCCTTCACATCTTTCACCACTGCTTTGATAAAGTCATACAACTCTTCAGAAGTCAAAACCTGAAAGACACAGTAATACAGATAGCATTTACTACAGAGAGAGGAGACTTCAGATATGCTGACAGTTCCATAGGAAATCACTTGGAACTGCTGACGCACACACAGAAGCAATGAGATGGTATTGCAAACAGGAGAACATGTACAGAGATGTCCTGAGCCAAAACGTGGTCACAGTAACACTGTTTCATCTGTTTAGAACTTACTTTTCTATCTGCAGTAGGGTGAGCAAAAGCATGGAGCTTCTCCAGGCTGGATTTTAATGCTGCTGCCTGCACATTGGATTTTGCTACCTGGAACAGAAGCAGATGTTGGTGAAGGAGAATCTCATTCACAGGATTTTCAGAATCTCCACTTCGAAACCACAAGACTTGCTAGTAAGGAGACTCAGTCACTAATGCTCACAAAACCAGCACTGCTCTGCTCAGATATACATGCTTTATGAGCTGCAAGGCTGCAACATTCCAATACAGCTGCAGGAAGGCCACGATTTCAGAGGACAATAATAAAAATCGGCTTTGGATTAATTGTGATCACTTCGCTCTGAATTCAGCCAGAAATCACTTCAACAGAATAAAAGAGGAACGATTCAAATTCATTCAAAGCTCTGATGTTTCTGCTTGTACCTCGGATTTGATTTGCAACCGTATATTTGTCAGAAGCCGTTGGAACTTCTCCATGAAGGTTCGATTCGTAACGAGACCACGAAGCCTTGCTTCAGCCTGGTTGATAACTTCAGTGGCCTTGAAATCCCAGAAATAAGAGACAGACTCATTCGTTTTCACTTTTTTTTTTTTTTCCCAACTTAAGTAGTACAACTCACCATTGCTACTAGTTCTCCCATCACGTATTTGTCACACAGAATTAATCAGAACAGTTTTAAAACTCCAACCCAGGATGGTTATAAATTGCATTATATATGCCAATACAACCCGTAATTCGAAAGAGGAAAGCTCTGCACAAACCTGTGCCAAGCAGCTCTCTTCCACCTTCTCCACATCAGCCACAATTAACCTCTCAAAAGAGTCAATATGTTTGCTTTCTTTCAGAAGACGCTTACTGAAAGACTGTACCTCCTTAGGAGAAAAATTGCCTCCCTCCATGAATAACCTGAAAGCAGCCAGCAAAGGGAAAGCTGTCACTCATCACGGAATCATTGAATCATCAAGGCTGGAAAAGACCTCCCAAGATCCTCCAGTCCAACTATTTGCCTACCACCAGTATTCCCCCACAGACCACATCCCTCAGTACAACTTCTCCACGGCTCTGGAACACCCCCAGGGATGGTGACCCCACCACCTCCTTGGGCAGCCCATGCCAGTGCATCACTGCTCCTCCAGAGAAGAGTCTTCCCTTATTATTGTTGCTGAGCAGTCCTACTACACAGATATGAGGATAAATGTGATGAAAAGAGCATAACAACTGCAGCTTAACAACTAAGGTTTTTTAGAGATGCATATAGCTAACCAGGTGAGTAACAAAGAAACATTAATTTCAGTGTTCTGCCAATAGAACAAACGCTGATACCCAGATACAGACAATTTTATCAACAGATACAGACAATTTGATCAACATTCCTCCAGCAGTATCTCTATACCTGCAGGCTTTGAGAAAATCCACATTTGAACCTCTTAGTTTTCCCAAAGTTTCCTCCAAATAGTTCCGATAACTCCTCATGGAAACTCGGATGGCATCCAGGTGATGAAGGAGCTCTGGGCGCACACCACTGCTGGAAGAAGCTAACAAAGTGAGCAGAAGGGGAAAACATGTAGGAAGAGCAGCAAACATTACAGTTTGGAGACTCCCAGCTTTTAAGACATTAGTGAGATCTGAGAACTCAGAAATATTTTAATGTTCTGAAAGCAGTTTACCCAACAGTGATTGTTTTGATGAACACCCAGCACACACCAGCCAGAAGCTGGTGCTGTTACAGAGCATCCTTCAAAACCAATTAGTCCATTCCTTTGCAAGTACAGTAAGCTGGATAAAGTCTAAACAAATCAAACACATGGTCTACTTCAAGACCGGTGTCCCTTCCGAAATAGATGAGAAAGATAATCCATTCAGAGATGGGAAATAATTTTTGATCTCTCTTCTTCATAGAGTTCCACAAGAGCCTTCACTGAAGAGTAACAACATAGGAAGGGGCTCAGAACAATGTCAGGAATAGGCACACCAACCTCTCAGCCACAGGAGCCCTGAGGAGCTCTGACTCCATGTCACGGATCCGAGAGTCTAAATTTTGGATGCTGGCACTTTGCTGATCACGAAATCTGAGGAATTCAGCTCTCTCCCTCTTCAGAGCTTCTCTCACCTCATTGCAGTGGTGCTCCAGATGCTTTTTGTGAAGTAACAGTTCCGCTGATAAGAAAAGAAATCTTACAATGCAGTCATTATTCCCTGCTCAGTATGAACCATCACGACCACTGTCACCAGTGAAACAACAAACAGGATCCCAGAGGAGATTAAAGCTACTGATAAAGTAGACCCAACTCTTTAACTTCTCTCCATTATTGACTTATGGCACTTTGGAATCAATTCAATTCAAAACAAATGTATTTTGTTTGTTCTGAGCTCTTTTCTTTTCCCTTTACTTTTGGTCACTGCAGACACCTCTATCTTTCCACTTTCGGTCTTGTCACAAATGGAAAGGGAAAGGGTGTGCTGTTGGTGGTGAAGCTCTTTTGTCTGTTTGATTAAATTGAAAACACGCTCCTATTTTTGTGCAAGAAAAAAAGCCATCATTCTATTTATTTTAATTTATTTGTGTGTTTGGGTAAGTCGAGAATGAGCCAACCAACCTCATGGAAGTTGCCAGAAAGGCACTGTCCTCCTCATAGGAAAAGGGGGATTTGAAAATGTATTTTCCTGTTCTCCCCAAAGAGACTTCCTCACAGTTGGCTAAAGACCAACAAACCCAACTTAAATCAAGTTTTTCCCCCTCCCAAAATCCTTGACACTTCTCCTAAAAGATTTCTCATTAGCAGCCAATCTATCACTGCACAGCGATATTTCACACAATTCCTTCATCTCCTGTACCCAGAAATCACCCCCCAGCTTTTTGTCTTTCCCAACACTTGTTCATTTTTTTTTCCTGCATGATCATCTCTAGATGAAGACAGCACTCAGAGTAAAGAAGTAGGTACCAGTTCTAACACTGTAGATGTTTGTCTCTATATTCTCCTGCATTTGTTCACACCAGAGAAGATGCTGCTGAAGTTCTGAATTCAGTTCCTCTTTCCTGGTGCCTACAGTGGCCCATGAGTTGGATAAGGACTCTGCAAACCACTTCTCCAAGTGTTCAAAATAGCAAAGGCGGATCCTATGATTTAGGAAAGAAATTCTTACAGTGAAGAACACTGAGTAATAAACAGAAATGCACTATAGATGTTAAATAGAAGAAATTAACTCTGGCTACAGAAAGACATGGTTTCACAAACTCTTGCACAATAATAGTGCTACTCATTTTGTCTACAGCTAAAAATAGCACATATTTTATATATCTATAATACTGAAATGACTAGCTATTAAAATGCTCTGTCACAATTACTTTGCTCATTGCATTTTCTATAACATAGGAACGTTCTGTAAGAGGGAAACATTTGTGTGGCTCATCCAGGAGCCATGGGTGAATAGCATTGCCAAAAAGTTATCTTATTTTTACTAATTAAAAAAGAAACAACATCAAAATATTCAGATAATTTTTTGTATATTTAGTGTGATGTTCCTCCCAGAGAGCTGAAATGTTTCTATTACCCAAAGGGAAAGAGAATTTCCTACTAACCTCTTCTTCAGCTCTTCAAACACAGTTTCTCTGATAAGTCCATGTTCCAGGTGCACAGGAAATGGTCCTTTTTCATCATAGTTTGTAAGACATGTCTCCAGGACATCAGGTTTCTCTGCCTCTTCAGCTCCAAGAACAGTGTAAGTGTTTCCACTGGAAGTGGAAAAGGTCTCAACAGCGAGTTCAGAGATTTCTACCTTGCTGTTGCTGAACGTACCCTAGGGAACAACTGGGAATCATCCTCCATTGCCTCCAACAACACAATGTTAAACTAAACGAATAATCAGCAGTGCACAAGTCAGGTTCCTTAGGAACAACATTCTGTTTCCAAGTTTGGACGCACTTACATATGGAGTATGTTTGTAAGTTTCAATAGGAAGAATAAATGCTTTAAAAGGCTTTTGTTATGGTAATAAACAGTATTCATAGGACTAAAGACCTAAAAAAGTAATACTGAGATAGAAATACAGCTTACATCATTCTCCTTGGGTTGAGGATACCAGGAAGAAAGAAAGACGTACACTAAAGAGTTGCCACAGGTTTTTACAAGGGTAAAAGTGGTATATGAGTGTAAAGTGGTGGAAAGAGCAGCAATGACAGCAGAGCAGCAAGATCCCAGGCTACAGTGAGTGAAGATTCACTCAAACACCATAGCAATGGGCACAGAAATAAAGGAAAGAAGCTGCTTACCTTCAGAAGGCCTCAGGTACACATGGATCTCCAGCAAGAAGCCCTTGCCTCCTCTGCCAACCCTTAAATGAGGTCTGGGCAGGGGTGGATCCTGGCTCCAGCCCTTCTGGTCACTCACGTGCACTGCACATACCTGAGCCTCCCTGGGTTGGCACTGCCTCCCCACCAGGTGCTCAGTCACTGCCTTAAGCTTTCACTTAGCATTTCCAGTACAATAAAGAATCATTGTGAACTGTTTTATAGACTCCCTTCACCTAGAAGCAGCACCAAAAATCCTAACAGCTCAGAAATGCTGTTTAATAAGGATGCACATGTGCTCTATGTACAAACTAAATATATACTAAGGAATTTAAGACATTTCACCAAGAAGATGACCTCCTATTTGCCACAACCTTGCCATAAGCTTCCACCACTTTCACATGTATTCATTCTCTTGTTCACTTACTTGTGAAGAGCTCATCCCTTGTTCTACATCCTCTAGTTCATCACTCCCTTGAAAAACACTCTTTCCATCTTTTTGTTCCTCCCTTTCTTCTCTTTCCTGTGCAGAGGCCTCATTCTCAGGAATATTTGCTCCTTCCTTCTGTTGTTGACAGCTATCAGCCTTTTGCTCTTCATTTTCCTGCACAATGCTCTCAGTTTGCTGCTCTGCTCGATTTTCAGCTTCCGAAACCTCAACTAATCATTTCCAGTGAAAAGAGTTTTAGTGATCACAATCCAGAGAAATGCAGATGAAAAACAAGCAAGCAAAAAGGCTTACTGGTACTACCAAGGTATTACCTTGACCTGGAAATGCGGTGTCTATCTTTCCTTCCAAGTTCTAGAAGGAACAACAACAGAACAATTTTAAAGTAAGAACTGGCTTGCTTATAAGAGGTTCAGATTATCTTCCAAAAGATATCTATTTCATTAAGCTACAATAGCCTCAAAAAATGAATGTACCTGGGAGACTTCAAAACAAGCTCATCTTCTTCATACCTGTCTGAAGATTTCCTTAACATTAAAATATTGGCTGAGGGATTCACTGTAAGAAATCAATTCCTGCAAAATGGCCTCTGGGTAACTTGTGGTTTTCTCCATGAGAACTTCGTTGGATATCTCATACCTGTTAAATTCAAAGTCATCATTTGAGAGACTTAAGTACACATAGAATTAAAATGACATATGACTACTATGTCCTTAAATCCAAATCTTTTCGATCAAAATCTCACAAATGCTTCAGGTTGGGATCAACTATTCTACTATACCTGAACACATTACATCCTGGCTTGTTAGTAGGGATTAATTCAGTATAAACCCTTACGTGAGCAAAAGCTGCCCCTCGTGATATTTTTACTGACATTAAAAGGTATATTGCTTTTGTTTGCTTGGCTTTAATGGTCTTAATGAATATGAGGAGTATTGAACCAACAGCTCTAAAAGCAGTTTCAGTGTGGGGTGTGTGCATACGGATCTGCCTCTCAGGTCCTCATGGTTTTCTAATATATGTCAGATCTGACCAAGAGAAAAGACCTCATGGGTGTGAAAATATGGCTGCATCCTCTCTGGCTATTCAGTTTTCCTTTGGGAAAAAACTTTAGCAAGTAGAGCTGTAGGTGCCTACTTTAATGTGATTCCTAAACATAGGTATTATTTGCTTTAACCTTGCTCAGTATGGAAATGGTTTCACTTTACATCCTCATGTGAAGCACCAAGCAGTGTATTTCCACACTGCCATATTACAGCATAAACATTGCCTAAGCTGTACAACCAACTTCTACATATGCTAATTAAGTTTGCACTACAAAATTCATACCCAGCTCTGATGCCATCCAAAGAAGAAAGAGCATTCTTCAAAAATTTCTTCAGCTCTTTTTCAGAGCTTGCAGTTCTCATTTTATCCAAAATGATATCCAGATCAGTTTTCATCATCTAAAACCACATTTAAAAAACAAAAAACAAAAAACAAACAAAAAAAAAAAGTGATTCGGGGGTTACTAAAATGCTTCATAACTATTTAGGCTTCAAAAAAAATTAATTATGATAACATATCCAAAAACATACTACATAGCATGGAAGTAACACACAGAAAATACAGTGTGTCTATTATTACATTTTTATTTTTGTAACATGCAGTGTGAATTCAAAAGGCTTCTCTGCATTAATAAGCCCTTTATTTACATCATACTGTATTCTTATTTTTATACTTATACCTGAATTGATTTATCCTGTTTCCATCTGCATTCATCTAATTTCTTGTCAAGTTCCCCTTCCTGCTGGGACAGTTTGAGCTGATGGATGTCCCAGAGAGCATTGGCCCCCTGACAGTAGCTGTACAGGTCTCTGCAATTCTGCTCGTTGTGCTTGGCCAGCTCCTCAAAGCCTCTCTAAAAAAAATATACCCAAGCTATCATGAAACTGTGTGCAAGAAGGTGAAATACAAGAGTAAGGGGACATATGACGTGATAAAAAGTGACCAGCACTCAGCAGTTTCGCCTATTCCAAGAGGAAAAATAAGTCCAAGTAAAATAGATAAGAATATGGGCTGGTTTTAGAAGCTGAGCCATCAAACCTTTGCCATCCTTAATCTTAGGAGCAATTACCCAGTCATCATTGTGTATGAGACCATATAGGACAGGACTGGAAGAAATTTGAGGGTGGTGTTCAAATCCATCTCTCCAACTCCAGCTAGGATGGGCTATACCAACCCCTGACAATCTATTACAAAACCATCACTCATAAACTCTTCCCCTGAATCACATCCTACCCGTTTTACTTTTGGGACAGGTACTCAATCACACTACAGCAAGGCACCAATGGCCCAAGAAGCACGTAGCATTTCAGACCATGGCACATGAATAATAGACTATTCCTGAAGAGTAATAAAAGTAGATGTAATAAACATACAACCATATGCTCCAGTTCTTCAAACCGACATTGCAGTTTCTCACTCAACAGAAGCAAGTCAGAAGCCACAAATTCTTCAGCCTCTTTTTGTGTGCAAATCTTCAGATTCAATAGGTTATTCTGAATGAAGAAAAAACCCACATGAAGTTATTGACATACAGAAGGTCTAACACAATACCATGTGGCTTTTAGAAAAGGAACATGTCCTCAAATGGTTTATACTTCTACAGCTTCACTATCCAGCTCATGCATTTCAAGCTCAAAGACCACAGGCTACCATGAAATGAAATGGAGAGTAGGTATACTAGCAGAATAAGGCAAAGGTTGGAACTAGTTTATCTTCTCATCTCAATCCTCAAACCCATAGCGCTGCTACAATACTTTGTATACCATTACAAAGAACCCTTCCAAGACTTCACAGTGCTGCAGCACTGACCTTGCACAGCTGTGCTTCTGCCAGACATTTTTGCTGGACACTCTCATACTGGGCACGAATTTTCATCACACACTGCATATTGTGGGCATCTGGAACGTATGGAAAACAGCATTGCCAACACTTTGCTATTTCACAGAACACAGCAAACATACTTTCAAAGTACCCATCTGATTCATCACTGACAGGGAAAAAAAAAAGACAACAAAGAAATGCTTGAATCCCAGACTGGTTTTCTGATTTCCAAACTTACCTATACTTCTGTTTAAATCCACCAAGGAGTTGTACCACTCATCAGTCTCAGCTTGTGTGCTCACTGGAGGCAACAGGTTGCTATCAAAATAGTAAACAATATATCAGATCTCTTCAGAGATAACCCAGTCAGCTGTTAAAGGATAACACTATAAATCAGCATAATCAGCCTACCCTGCTTTATTTACAGCCATTTCAGCATGAAAATAAAACAAGGTGAGTGCTGTTTCTCAAGGCAAGGAATTAAATCTCCATCACTGCTACATCTGTTATAAAAGAAAAACTGCATCTGAAGATCTCAGTGTGGCACACAACCCATCTTATTTTTGTCAGAACAGACAGAATTCAGAAGTAGCAGTAGGAGATTTCTTCATTCATTTCCTCATGCATTATACAAACCCATCTCCTGCCCAGGAGTCTGACAGTCACCCATTTTTACATATACACCCACCCATGTCCGCCTCTTTTTACTAAGCCTCATATACCTGTAAGGTTTACTTCTGTCTTACTGCATTTCTCACCCTTGGTGGTGTAACAGGTACACTAGAAACCGAAACAGGCATTTTTTTTCCCATTAAAAAGAGCTTTCTGGAAGGGATTTAGGCCCTGCCTTACTGCTGCATTGGACAACTGCACACTGAGATGGAGCAAAGAGCATTCAGCAGTCACATCAAAGACCAACAAGACAGCTTGGGTTGGGAAGGCCCTTTAGAGGTATCTAACTCCATCCCCTGTCATGGGCAGGGATGCCACAAGTCCCTCATCGACTACACCAAGAATTCTACTTCTGTTACTGTACTCTATTCCATCATACGTAAGATGCTGCAGCAATTCCAGCCTCCGTTCATTAAGTAGAATCTGACTGTTCATCATATTTTCCATTTCTGCTTTCACCGTTGGAGGATTCTGTATTTCTTCCTTTGCCATAAATTCTCTGTAGGATGGAAGAACACAGTGATGTGAATACGTGTTGGGAAAAGCTGAATGCTTGAGACACAGACACAAAAAATGTCTTATGAGTACCAGTTAAAAACAAGATCACTAAATGTTTTGTTTTATCAGGGAAAAATACTAAAATACTGCTTTTTGTAGAAAGCACGAAGGAACACCAGGCACTTGGCACTATTCATGCTCCAAAGTAGGACCTGCTGTCAAACTTCAGACCTGAAACTCTGACCGACACGGTCCTTTTGTGTGAGCCTCCAGTCCTTGACTCTATCTTGCCACTTCTGTTGAAGCGATAATTCCCTGTTCATCTCTGATTTCATCAGATTAAAGAACTGCTTGGCGATCGCCCTCTGATTAGCCAACAGCGCTCTGTTTATCGTCTGTGTATGAAAACACAAAGACAGGAGTAAAAGCAGTATGAGACAGGAATAGAAAGTGCCAGCTCGATGTCAGATTGAGGAAGAAGAATTGGAATGACAAGGAATACCCCCGCAATGTCAAAACCTCTCTTCTACGTGGCAGGGACTGATAGGTAGAAGTGATCGTATCCATTTGGAAATGAGAAGAAAAAAGAACAAAATTCTGAGGGGGGATTTCAGATCATTACCTCCTTTTAACAGGTAACACTGACTCCCAAAAAAAAAGGACTCACCATGGCCTCATCATTGATGAGCCTGTAAACATCTGCTGACAAGAAGAAGGCAATTTCCTCCAGCATCACAGTATACTTCCTTAGCACTTCTGTTATCTGTGGCAACAAAAGAAACAAAAAGACACAAAAGGCTCTGGAGAACTGCTTGCTTTAGGGAACTGATACTTCACTGATATTAATAAGAATTTTTTTTTTCCCAAATAAATTCAATTGGAGAAGTGAATCTTAAAATACTGATTCTAAATTATTAGATACCGATTCATAACGATAGCCCAAAATCAATCAACCAATTTTGTCACTATTTGATGGATTTCCTTCTGCTGTCTCCAGTTCCTGAAATCTGAGCTCACTTTGTCAGCTCGGCTCCATTCCACCTTTGTTAAGGTTTCATCCCATTCCCGAATCCAGCTCTTTCTGGTCAGGGATTCCTGCTGGATGGTTGTCCACAGTTCTTCTAAATCCTGCAAGAAGATTTTACTCTCAATCTCAATGAAAAACTAAATGTGAATAAAAAAGCATATTCATATCAGAAAACTGCAGCAAGACAAAGGCAGGTGTGTCACTGTGTGTCACAAACAACACGTAGCAAGAATGGAAGAGCAGACAGTGGCAAGAGCTGCCTTACCTCAATTGAGAGGTCCATCTTTGTAAGAAGAGCATCCGTTTTCCTATCAGATTCCATCAGTTTTGACAAAAGCAGTTTTCCAGGTTCCAAAACAAAGGGCTCCATTTCCTGAAAAAGGAAACGAAGTCAGCCCCATCTTTTGTAAGTCAGGCCCTCGGCTCCTCCTTGTCTTCCAGACTGTCTGCACTGCCAGCTCCAGCCTCACCCTGGCGATACAAGCGAGCTCGTGCTGCATTGAGCTCAGTGCTGCGTCGTGGCGGCCTCGCCGGCGTTCTGACACGAGCTCCAAGAGGTTGCGCCCGCTTTCCTCAGGAACTGCTGAGAAGAAAAAGGAGGATGATAGAGCTTAGAACTGTTAGGAACCATAAATTGCTAAATCAAAGCTCTGAGTTGTGTCACCCGGGCAGCATTCGGGTGTGATGCTGAAAAATGGCAGTTCCCAAGAGTTAAATCCTCTTATATCACTGCTACCTTCTGAACACTAATCAGCATTGATTGACAGTTTCACTTATTTTTTCCCCCTACATGTGGGTTCTTGATAATCAGAATTATATACAAGTCATTATAAAACTCACCAGGCTGTTTCTGAGCTCAACAATGTACCTTATTCAGCTCAAAATGTTATGCATACGGTGGTTCCTCGAAACAGAAACGAAGATGTCTGACATTAAGGGAAAGAGGTTTTTACCAACAAGATCAGGGAGGGCTCTGACTTCCTCAGCTGCAGTAAGGTCTCTTCTTTTCCAGGACACCTGGGGTGCTGTAGCTGCCCTGAAACAGAGCACAAAGCCTCGCATCATACATGTGAGAGCACAGGTTTGCAATACTCCATTTAATTGGCAAAACGTAACATTTAAGCAAACAAAAGCCTCACTCTGACTTCAAGGCTCATAGGGTTAACGTTGCTTCTTGCATGCAACCCTGCTTTTACAGGGTGCTGTGCACCTACTAGGGAGAAAGGGGAGTGAGGGAGTGCTTATTCAGCATGGTGGAAAGGACAGAGGCACTAATTTACTTTCTTCATAGAATCATACAATGGCCTGGGTTGAAAAGGACCTCAAAGATGATCCAGTTTCAACCCCCTGCCATGGGTAGAGCCACCAACCAGATCAGGCTGCCCAGAGCCACATCCAGCCTTGGATCCATTCTTGTTTACAAACACTGCTCCGAGCAGAGCTGAGCACTGATGGGTGGACTAGATGATCTTAGTGGCAGTTTCCAACCTTAACGATTAGACTGAGAACCATCAGCAGCTCAGCACACTCGCTTCACACCCGGCAAAAAGGAGACAGGCTACTACAAGCACCGTGGCCAAAAAAACCTGAGTTCCCAGCGTCACAACCTCACGCCCATAGCAGCAGAACCGCGTGGATGTGCACTCAAGACTTCCAGCTCCTGCTCTCTACCTGCCCGGCAGCGGCTTTGCTCCTGCAGTCCCCTTCGTCCCGTTGCACGGCGATGGCCCCGTGCACAGCTCCTCGTGCACGCGGAGCCGCCCGCTCCGTGCTGCTCGCAGCGACCGCACCAAGCGAGCCTGCAAAACCCCACAGCAAAACGGGC
>VXAB01014046.1:263979-352875 GCA_013399175.1 Odontophorus gujanensis
TGGATCCATTCTTGTTTACAAACACTGCTCCGAGCAGAGCTGAGCACTGATGGGTGGACTAGATGATCTTAGTGGCAGTTTCCAACCTTAACGATTAGACTGAGAACCATCAGCAGCTCAGCACACTCGCTTCACACCCGGCAAAAAGGAGACAGGCTACTACAAGCACCGTGGCCAAAAAAACCTGAGTTCCCAGCGTCACAACCTCACGCCCATAGCAGCAGAACCGCGTGGATGTGCACTCAAGACTTCCAGCTCCTGCTCTCTACCTGCCCGGCAGCGGCTTTGCTCCTGCAGTCCCCTTCGTCCCGTTGCACGGCGATGGCCCCGTGCACAGCTCCTCGTGCACGCGGAGCCGCCCGCTCCGTGCTGCTCGCAGCGACCGCACCAAGCGAGCCTGCAAAACCCCACAGCAAAACGGGCTGGCATCCTCCCCCAGCCCCACTGTGTGGGGGTCGAGGCGACAGGACAGCAAAATAAGATAAGCCAGAGATATGTATAACATTCTTTTTTTTCCCCCCAAACCGTTTTGAAACGATCTCTCCTCCCTCTGAGGGAGATGGGCTTCGTGCATAGGGGGTGGGGGCAGCACCGCGGGGTTACACCTCTTTTCCACTCAAGCACGCCAAACAGCACAAGGGACTCAGGCGGCTGTCGGCCGTTTCCTCGTGTTTTACCTCGTCCTCGAAGAGCTGCCGGTAGACTCCGCCGTTGGGAACAATGCGCACTGCCGCCCTTCCCCCCACCCCGATGCCCGAGCTGCCATTCATTGCCGCAGCTACACCGCGTGTTGCCGCGTGGCGCGTTGCCATAGCGACGCCAGGGGGCGTGGCCAGCAGGCTGCGCCGTTGCCATGGCAGCGCGGGACGCTCCTGCTGATCCGGGCGGGAACGCGGAGCTTCGCCGTCTTAAAGAGCCCGCGGCACCAAACCACAGCGAACGTGCGCCCCTGAAGAAATTAGTAATTCAGAAACAGTGCTCCAGCAGGATAGGAAAGCTAATGAGCAAGCTCATACGAGTAGCCGCGGTTTTGTTTTTTTTATTATTATCGACTTGGGAAGGTGTGAGAGTGGCACCCCCAGACCCCAATTCCAGGCTGGGCCAGCTGCAGGCTGACGTGCTGGTACAGCTCCATTAAAGTCTGCCACAAGAACCCCACCTGCAGCCTTTAAGCACAGCTCCCACGGCCAGGCCACAAGTCCAGCTGCCTCCTGGGACACTACAAGCCAGCTTTTTTCAAGTCCTCTGGCAGAACACGACCCTTCTTCCGAGCCTTGGCTTTTTTCTTCTCTATCTTCTCCTTCTTCTTCTTCTGAATGTTCTTGCGTCGCTTCTCCTGCCGCTGCTGCATCCTTTCTACCACTTTTTCTGTTTGCTTCTCCCACTGCTTCTGGCGCTGCTCTTTGCGCTTCTCTTTGCGCTTCAGAGCTTCCTTCAGCCGCTCCTCATCATCATGAATCTTCACACCTTCTGCCTTATACAGCAGGTTTGTCCATTTCATTTTCATCTCCAGTTCCTGAGCTTTCTTCTGGTCCTTCTCCTTGAGCTCCTCCAGCTTATTCTTCCGAATCTCCAGCCTGCTCAGCAGCTGCTTGTAATTTCTACCCGTCAGAGGTGTGATTTTCCCCTTCACTCCTTTCCTCTTCTCTTTTTTCTTCTGGATCTTGTTCAGCTCACCCTCTTCGTGCACTTTGAGTCTACTGAAGAGAATTTCGGCTGTGCTCTCTTCCTTTTTGCTTTGTGGTTCTATAGGTACCTCCTCAGTTTCTTCCTTCACTGCTTTTGCCTTCATCTTCAACTCCTTTCTTTTTCGCTTCTTTCTCTCTTTCTCATACTTTCTTCGTCGCCTCTTCTCCAGGACTGAAGGGGATAATTCTTTGCTATCATCCTAAAAAGGACAGATATGAATCAGGAGCTTTACAGGGATAATGCAAAGATAAAAGTGGGATGTGATCACCAGATTTCAAATTTACCCCTAGAGATGCAGTAAATAAGAAACAGAGAGTTCAGCCTTAGAGATACCAAATGCATACAGTAAACGTATTCCAAACCTTTTAAACTCTCTGAGAACACTACAGTTATGTTCCCTTGCAGATTTCCAGTGCCTTTTCTTCATGAAGAATCACCAAAAGCAAGCACTCCTCCAAGCTAGGCCCTATTCTTTCAACACACACTTTTCCGGATCCCCCCCAAAAAACAGGACTCCCAGCAATAGCCACAGGCACTTCCTTAGGAAATGGAATTATCTCCAGCCCTAAATCTTGGAAGATCATGGTTCCTGAGGCATGTGGCAACTTAGGAAGAATTCATACCATAACCACACGCACATAAGGGTAGCACAGAGTTCTCATACCCGCCCAGAAGCTTCTTTAATCTTCTCATGCAGCCTCTGACGCAAGAGATTTATTGCAGAAAAAGAAGTGGAATCAAGATCACTTTTGGCACCTGAAAACGAGAGGAAGAAAATAAAAGTACTTAAAATACAGCACTAACCAAATAGAGGAATTTTCTATGGCTATGGGAAAAGCTATGAAAATTCTTTAGGTGTTATGAAAGGAAGAAATGCAACTCTAATGAACTCAAGAACTTCTATCTCGTTGGCCTCTTCAGAATTCTCCTTTTCCTATCCACAACATCATCCAACATTGCCAGCCAAGGATAGCCTGAAATGCACTGCAATTCCCAAACAAAAAGGGCCAAACACCACAAAGATGCCAAATACATCTTTCCATCCAGCTTCTCCTCGTGATCAGCTTTTCCCAATTTATAATGAAAAGAGGGCATATGATGATGTAGAATGTATTTGTGAAAAAAAACTCAGAAATTATTAAATACATTAGAAAAAAAAATCATCAATTTATATGAAGTGCTGCTATTTCTAGAGAGCCACCCAGTGGTCACACTGCAAATTTATGTACACTGAATAATCTCAAGTGTTTTCAATTCAACTGGATTTCTTAAATGGTTTCCAAACCATATGCACACAAACCAAATGAAATGCAGCCACCTCAGCTCACTTTATTCACAGACAGTTCTGCCCTTCTTACCTGGAATGGAATTTTCATTTTTGTTCTGCTTAACACCCAGTGGAGGTGATTTGTTGGTCTGAGTGGCTGCTTTCTGTCCCGGAGCAAGTTTACTGGTGTTAGAAACCTCTTGTTTAACTGCAGCAGAATTTGTCTTCTCAGCTTGCTTCCTGGACTTCCTTCTCTTCTTTTTCTTGAGCTGCCTGCCTGCATCATCCGGCTGGCCTGGCTTCGACACTGGAAGGCAAAGGAAAAACTACGCAAACCAGGACAACACCACATTCCCAACCCATAGCGTTCAGCTACAACTGAACACTGAAGTCCAGCCGCGCTGCGTAACCCTGTAACAGCGCTCACAGACCTCGCAGAGTTATCTAAGCCCATCCAGACGCACCGGACCGCATTAACAATAACTCCATTCTCGGTCACACCACACGCGTGAGAACGAACGAGCAGAGCCCGCAGGGCGCAAACTCCGTTTCAAACCGACAAAAATCAGCCGGCAGCGCGGAGTCACGGCCTTACCGAACTTCCTCTTCCGCGACTCCGGGGCGTGCTGCGCGCAGACCTTCCTCGCCAAGCCCTGCAGGTAGGCGTCCTGAGCGGCCAGGCTGGCCATCACCGCTCCGCACGGCGGGCGGAGCCCCGCGGGAACGCGGCGACGGGGACAGCGCGACCCCCGCGCACGGAAGTACCGTGAGCCCCCCGAGCCGGAAGTGGCGGCACGCTGAGAGCGGAAGTGACGTCACATCCGCCGCCGTCCCCGCGTTCGTGTTTTTGGGGTCGGGGTCCCTCAGCTTGGGGGCGGAGGGGCAGGACGCAGCCGGATCGCTTCTGCGAACGCGAGGCGGAGCGCTAAGGGAGGTTTTCCAGCTCTTCCAGGTTTGGTGCTGTTACGGGGTTGTGACGCTTTGCAGTGTGGGTAGGACCGTGTGCACGGCACGGGGTGCAAAGCGACTCGTTTCCTTCGGATCGTACCGGGATGCTTATCCTAGCACGTGTTCGTGCTTCACGTTGTCAGAAAAACTAGCAGCTGAAAACACACACTTCGTATAAAAGAGTTATTTATTAAACCACCTAATTACAAAAAGGGGGAAAAAAATGGAATGGAGGGAAAATAGAGCAAAAAGTAAAACCGAAGTCACATTCTGACAAGCAAGATGTTACAGCAGGATGCTGGGGAAGCTCCACTCAACTGTCTGCTGGCAATGCAGCTGCCACAGCCACGTTCCCCTCCAACTCCTTCCCCTTCAATGCACTCTTACAGAACAACTGCACAGATAAAGGGCAGAAAAAACATCCTGCCTCACAGCTGCAGACAAAGCACCAAGATTACGTATTTGGAAGGAAACCGAGCAACCCCCTCTGCTCCACACACCTTAGTTGTCTCAAAATTGTATTAGGTGAAACTATTAAGGAGTATAAACATTAGCTCAAAGCTATGTTAATGGAAAGCTGTTGTGTAACCATTGGAATCAGCTTAATCAAAGCTTGGTCCTGCTTCTGTCAGTAGCCTTAAGCAAGTCACATTGTTAACACCTCAGTCCGATTATGTTTGCACGCTGCTTCCCAAAAGGAAGAGCACTGCTCTTCAATACAGGCCTCCTAGAGAGCCTCTTCCTAAACAATTCACAGCAAAAAGTTCAAGTTTGTGAAGCACTTAGACAGTGAAGAATACTGAGCAAAAAATACTGCAAGATTTTTACTTAAGTATTACATCCTGAGAAAGCTTTAAAGCAGCCAGAATGTCAATAACCATGAGAAATAGGGTAAAGAGCCCCACAACAGTCACTATCCCCAGATTTGGCTCAAGTTTTCTAAACCAACCAACCAAATTCAACTACCAGCACTCCAACGTGTACTTATTGTGAAATTCAAATGGAAACAAACATCGAATTTCTAATCGACTCCACATGTAACCATCGTGGAAAAGCAAACAATTTGTTAGAACAATCAGCTTTGTATTCACTTATCACTTTCTCATAAGCGAGAGGAACACTCATGGCAATGTCCCAGGCATGGAGAAAGCACTGAGGCTGTCCAGTGAGCAGAAACCTGCAAATGCAGCTCCAGTGCATTGTCCTGATAGGGAGATGCTCAGTACAGCAGGTGGAAGACTTCTTCAGTGCCAGCAGGAGGAACGCATCCAGCAGCAAAGGATCCTCTTCAGGAGTGGTCCGTTGGGCCTGCCCCATGCCCGTTCACGTGAGGGTGTGATGGGGTCGAGCTCTGAGAGGTAGCAGCACTCTGCTCTGCCGTGGCAGTGGTCAGAGGCATGGAGAGGCTTTCAGGAGACAGCGTATCAAAGTCTTCCCTCCAGTAGGCTTCGCACAGTGGTAGATCATTGCTGTCACACAGACTGTAGCTTTCCAGAACAAAAACAACAGTAAGGAGAGGCAGCAGGTACAACGATAAAGGAGGAGAGGGAGGAAAGGGGAGAGGGAGAAAAGCAAGACAGAAGCAAAGCATTAAGAAAACGGCAAAAAAACGTTCATGGATTATAAGGCTTGTGTTCACATATTCATCACAAGACTTGTGACATTGGTCTTACCTAAAATACCCTGTAAAGGCTGATATTGAATCGTAAGGGCCTAGAAAGGATCAGTGGAATTTCAAAGCCAAAGCTATTGCTACAAACTGAAACAGAGTCTCAGTTCTAATCCAGACGCTATGAGTCCATAGATCTGGGCTGAGGTTCTGGCACCCCAAAGACAGGAGTTCTACTAGTTTGAGTGAGGCACAGATCCCTAATCATTTCACTAGAAGTTATATAACAACCTACGTGAGGGGAAAGAATACTAATTGTGCTCTAAATTTAAGTCTGTTTACACCCTTACCACCTCAGTAAAGTGTCCCACAGAAGGCCTGAGTCTTTTGAAAATCAGCTTATGAAGCACTGACAGCTTCTACAGGTTTCAGCAGTACCACAGTCCTTACAAAAGCAGCTTGCTGGATTTGACTCCTGCAGACTATAGAATCACATGAACCAGCAGTGTGGGAAAGTAAACAACTGTCTAATTCTTGACTGTGCTCCGAGGAAGACACGACGTGGAAGGGCAAAAACTAAAAAAGGAAAGCATTGGAAGAAACAAAAAGAGAACAAATTCCAAAGAGAGGAAGGAGCTGCACACACAAGAGACACACCCAAGACAAAGTGAGTGCTGGAGCAAAAAGCAGCTTGTGATTGGAGTAAAACAAACCCAGTGGGTCAAGTGATTTTGTTGTCGCAGCTTTATTTCCATTTTTAACGTATGGACTTGAATAGATGCTTCGCAAAATACTTTTAAGTGCAGAAATACGAAACACTTCAAATTGCACAAACAGTGAAATGCTGAGATTTAAGTCCACACTCAAAAGACAGCTCCTGTGATCTCAGAGGAGGGAGCAATGGAACAGAAATACAAGTTTGGGGTTTAGAACGAGAAAAGGCAAAGCTGGACTTGGGGGTTACTGCTTTGAAGAATAAGCACACAAAGCACTAGTTGCAAGCACCAGATTTTTTTTAGTGTTTTTCTGACAGCATCACCCAGTTGGTTTCATACCAGAAGTGGGAAGGCAGTGGTTAGGTTTTATATCTGGGACCTTTGTTAAATCTCTTGGAAGATTGCTTTTGCTGGAGCATAATCACCCTGCCTTAGAGCTCCCAATACAAAGCAAGTTTGTACTCAATTAGTGAAGACCTCTGGGACTAAATCAGACGAATGATCTCCCTTCTGCCAGTTTTAAACACCAAGTGATGGCTCCCAAGGTGAGCCTGAACATCACACCCATGTGTGTCCTGACACACTGCTTACTGAGAACATTTTACCTCTCATGTACACTTCTTGAAAGGCTGAATGAGAAGCAGCTGCACAGCCCACAGCAGTACTGCTCAACCTTCTGTTCTGTCCTTTGCCTGAAGGTTTCTTAGTGTGCAGAAGGGACTTCTCCCCTCGGGGCGCACAGCAATGTCTGCACACAAAGACCATCTTGAGGAAAATAACTGAACAGAAAGTAAAGATTCCTACTCAGCTTTACTAGGACCTGCTTAAAGGTCTCCTCATCAAAACTCCCAGGTGCACATACAGTGCCTCACAGTGCAGCCCAACCCTACAGCTGAGGCACATCCTTCTCCCTGCAGAGCAAGGAGGTGTCTCCCAACTGCCATTACCATAATGGTAGAGGCAACTGCTGCATGAGACATTCCCTTTTCCAGTCCTTCTACAGCTCTTGGGAACAACACACAGGAAGAAAGGAAGCTATGCAGCATGGGACAGGTTACAGCTCTGCAGCACCTGCAGGCGTGCTGCTGCAGGGAGCTCAGTTTTCTACAGCCTTCCCTGGAGGGACAACCTAAAATAAACTCACCAGCAATCACTGGGGAATCTGGGGCGTCAGCAAACAGCTTGCCAGGATGGCTGTATGGAACCACTGTCCTGGCCACACAGGACTCTTTATAAAACCTGTGGGATTAAGTCCCACAAAGAAGTAATTCGGTTCAGAGAAAAAAAGCCAGCCAGGCTCCCAGGTCAGCACAGAATGCCCACTTCTGGGCAAGTCAGTTTTTGCATTCATAGTCATCTGAACATGATTAACACTCTAAGGCTATGTGACACAACAGAAACCCTTTCCTCACATTAGACAATAAAATGTCACTTAAAATATCGTAATATTCTAATTATAAAAGGACTTCAAATATTATCACCATTTCTGTATTTACACACATGATTTCTTTGGTGCAGAAAGACAGGAAAGAGCACAGCAAAGTAGTAAATGCTAAACGCAACCATTAAGTGCTACATGGTATGAGGTTTCAGTGGAAGGATCATAGCTCTGTAGACAAGCCAAGTTTCCTCATCTCAGAACCACCACAACAATGAACAGAAAGGCAGATCCACTTTAGTGTATTGGGAAAGAAAGCTCTTTGTGCTTAAATGTCAGTTCTGTTATCAAGGGCTGCTTCAGGTGGCATGCCATACCAGTCAGGTGAACAGACCATGCTAGCATGGTCTGAACCCCTTAGTTCAGAACAGAAAACTGCCAAGACACAGTCGTGGCAGCCTGGTGTCAGTGTGGGAGAAGCACCTCTGGATCTCGTGAGGCACTTCACTCCACAATGTGTCATTCTAGGTGCAGCTTATACCATGCTGAATGCAGTCTGTGCAGTGGATACATCCCTGACCTAGTAAGGCCAGGACTGGTGCTTACAGTTGTGATCATCACTCTTCTTTTCTGAGGCACTTCGAGGACCCCTTGCCACACCTCCTTAAAAAAAGCCTAAGTGAAGTTTGAAAAACAACTCTAAACTTTTATCTCAGGTTCTCTTAAAACAACATAGCTTGTTCTAAGCTATGTCATATCAGTACCTTAACTCTTTAAGAACTCTTTAGAAGAGTTTTAAAATACATTACCCATAAACAATGGCCTAACTGCCACGTATATTGTGCAATTACTGTTTTAGTTGACTTAACTGGAATTACAGACACTCAGAATTTTTAGAAAAGAGGAGAGACAAAAATGGAAAACCTGGTCATAAGAATTCCAGGTAAGATTTTGAAAAGATAAGTTTTTGTTTATAATTCACACCATTAACGCACTGACTTCACTTAGTTTGGACAGTGCAACCAAAGTAATCTGATTCTCAGTTGTTTTCTCCTGCTTTCATTTACTGCATAATCAACTAGAAGTGCTGGAGTGCATGACAAAAAAAATTAAAAAAAATAAAGTGTCTGAATTCTCTAAAGCCCGTTTCCTATGTAAAAGTCTTTTTAAAATCTTAAAAATTCCTCGAACAAATCAGTAATAAATCTTTCATACAAAATCCTATCACAGTACTTCCTAATTAAATGATAGTGAGCATGTCATTTTTGCTCATTTCAGATGTTCATCTCAAAAAGACTCCAGGCAGCTGGGATAGTGGACTATAAGGTAAAAGGCACACTGTGTTAGCAGGTCACTTGTGAAAGAACTTGCCACGAAGATGTGGGACATCATCTCATCTAACATCAGCACCCAGCTCAGCAAGCTAGATTTTCTAGGGAGAGATAGAGATTCCTCCAGAAGAATATCATCCCCTAAGAAAATTGATCTTCTTCTACAATCATTTGCTTAGGCTTCCTTTGTAATCATCTGTCAACTCTAGCTAACTAAAGTAAGCACCTAGAGCTGGATGCTGTGAATACCTCCTTCAATACAGCANCTTTAAGAACTCTTTAGAAGAGTTTTAAAATACATTACCCATAAACAATGGCCTAACTGCCACGTATATTGTGCAATTACTGTTTTAGTTGACTTAACTGGAATTACAGACACTCAGAATTTTTAGAAAAGAGGAGAGACAAAAATGGAAAACCTGGTCATAAGAATTCCAGGTAAGATTTTGAAAAGATAAGTTTTTGTTTATAATTCACACCATTAACGCACTGACTTCACTTAGTTTGGACAGTGCAACCAAAGTAATCTGATTCTCAGTTGTTTTCTCCTGCTTTCATTTACTGCATAATCAACTAGAAGTGCTGGAGTGCATGACAAAAAAAATTAAAAAAAATAAAGTGTCTGAATTCTCTAAAGCCCGTTTCCTATGTAAAAGTCTTTTTAAAATCTTAAAAATTCCTCGAACAAATCAGTAATAAATCTTTCATACAAAATCCTATCACAGTACTTCCTAATTAAATGATAGTGAGCATGTCATTTTTGCTCATTTCAGATGTTCATCTCAAAAAGACTCCAGGCAGCTGGGATAGTGGACTATAAGGTAAAAGGCACACTGTGTTAGCAGGTCACTTGTGAAAGAACTTGCCACGAAGATGTGGGACATCATCTCATCTAACATCAGCACCCAGCTCAGCAAGCTAGATTTTCTAGGGAGAGATAGAGATTCCTCCAGAAGAATATCATCCCCTAAGAAAATTGATCTTCTTCTACAATCATTTGCTTAGGCTTCCTTTGTAATCATCTGTCAACTCTAGCTAACTAAAGTAAGCACCTAGAGCTGGATGCTGTGAATACCTCCTTCAATACAGCACTTCTACTCTGCAGGATATCTGCACGGAAAAGGCAGTTGTTTTAAACTGCAGTAAGAGTTTGACCAAGTTATGAATGGAATTTTGTTGGGAACATTCTCAAGACATAAACTATAAGGACTATATGTTTGGACTAACTCCCTCAGAAGGGCTGGAGTCATTAGACAGAAGTCCACTGCCCTATTTGTACCTGGAAGAGTAATATTCTTCTTCTAGCTCATACAGGTCTACGGAGATCTCATCCCGTAGTGCAATCAACTTCTTGTCACACTCCTCCTGCAAGCTTCTCAGCTGCTGGTTGCGCTGGTTGATAGCTTCATTTACAGAGGGGAAATCGTTGAGGATCAAGAACTGCTTCAGGTCAGACACAAGTTTCATCAAGGACTCACCAGCTCGGACCTTGTAAGAGAGAGAAAAATCACAGTGTTATTAAGAGGATTTAAACAAGACTTTATTCCAGCTGTAATACAAGGCCCCCCAGGCTGCTCCTCCTGCCCAATCCGACTCCACAGGAGCTCCCACAATAGGAACCTGTCCCTCTGAGTGCTATAAGATCTTCTCGAGAAACATTCACGAGCCAAACAGCTCCAGAAGGACGTGCTGTCCAGTGAAGTAAACACGAAAGCACTACTTACAATGTTTGCAGCCCTCACGTGCATCTCATAGTTATCTTGTTCACCCTGGGTTGCTCGAGACACTTGAGTTTCATCCTCAATCTAAAGACAAAATTGTATAAATTCATCCTCACAACCACAAACGCCGACACACGGCTGCCGCACCCCCCCCGACCCAGGCTCACCTTAGCGGTCTTAATGATCTCGGTGAAGTTATCCATGATGGATTTGACGTCGTCCTTGAGGCGCTTGTTGTAGGACTGCAGCAGGGTCTCTTTGCTCTGCGGCAGAACCCGCTGCTGCGCCATGACCGCCCCCCGCCCCTCCCTTCCCCTCAGCCCCCAACCCTGAGCCCGCCTCTTCTGGTCCAACATCTCGCGAGAGCTCTCGCCACATAGATATCTCCCGGCATGCTCCGCTCGTCCTTTTTTACTATACAACCAAGATGGTGAGCGCTGCGGGGCCGTGTCGGGGTTGGGGACGCTCCGCTATCCGCTGCCATCCGCGCGTCCCGCCGGGCCTCGGCCGTCTGTGGTGGCGGTGCGGGTGCTCAGCAGCCCGGCGGTGCCGTGTGGGGCGGCTCGGGCCCGGATTTGGGAGGTGGATGTGGGCCTGCGGAGGGATGGGGGCCGGGCAGGCCCTGCGGGGCCCGGGTGGGCTGAGGAGAGCGGCTCGCTGTTTTGAACCGCGTCGTCTGGCTAACGCTTTTAGGTCGCATCGAAGGGGTTGTTTCGGTCTTTGACCGGGTTGGGAGGCAGCCGGGCTTGTTCGTTGTCTGTAAAAGCACGTTTCTGAGGTGGACTGTATGCTCCTTGAGTGCTTAAGGTAAAATAAAAGAGGTGTGTTTCCTTGCTTGCAGCCGAAAGGAAAAAAGGCCAAGGGCAAGAAGGTGGCACCTGCCCCTGCTGTAGTCAAGAAGCAGGAGGCTAAGAAGGTTGTCAATCCTCTCTTTGAGAAGAGGCCCAAGAACTTTGGCATTGGTGAGTAAGGGGATACACAGTGCTTCAAGAATTGTGGTTTGTTTTGTTGCATGTAGCTGTAGGTAGAAGTTTATTGTGATAAAGCCATGGAGTGGAGCACCCCACAAAGAGGGTTACTTTACTGTCCTCAGTGGTAGAGCTGTACTCCACTTGGCATTGAAATCAGCTGTGACAGTTCACTGTGCTACAAAGATCCAGTATGTGTTCCTGTCACAGTGAATCTTGCCCTTTTTCATGTGATGTGGTCAGTTGATTCAGGTTTCTGTAATGCTACTTCTGTTACGTGTGCAGATGATGTGAAGAAATGCTTGCTGTCTGAACAGCAGTGCTGACATCCACAACCACCAAGATCTCTGATGCACTCCTGCCTATTGCACGCTCTTAACTGCGTGGATTGGGAACAGTTTTGAGTTAAGTCTGTATTTCTAGGACAGGATATCCAGCCCAAGCGTGACCTCACACGTTTTGTGAAGTGGCCCCGCTACATCAGACTGCAGCGCCAGCGCTCCATCCTTTACAAGCGTTTGAAGGTCCCTCCTGCAATCAACCAGTTCACTCAGGCTTTGGACCGCCAAACTGGTGAGGATGTGGCCTACAAAGTCTCTTGGCTCGGGTCTCTGATGTTAGGGGTGTGTGTGTGTGTGTTAGGAAAGGAATGAAAAGGAGAATGTGCAGTGTCTGAACTCTTCAGGGAGGCTTTGGTAGTGACTGATGAACAGCAGGCTGCTTTCTGAGTTTGGTGGCCTAAATGGCTGTTTTGAAAAGGGAAGTAGGAAGTCTCAGAAGTGCTGCTTAAGGATGCAAACCCAGAATTCATCAGCAGGTGCTTCTGGATGCACTTGAGTCCTTTAGAAGGCAACATTGGGATTTCCAAGTTATGTTACTAATTAGTTCACGTTCTCTTCCAGCCACGCAGCTTCTGAAGCTGGCACACAAGTACAGGCCAGAAACTAAGCAAGAGAAGAAGCAGAGGCTGTTGGCTCGTGCTGAGCAGAAAGCTGCAGGAAAGGGAGATACTCCAACTAAGAGACCACCAGTTCTCCGGGCAGGTAAGTGTGTATGAATTTGTTTTCTTTCATATGTGGGAATGTGATCTTTCAGAGAGAAGATTGATGAGAAAAGTTGGTGCTCTGCTCCAGCTAAACAGGATTGGACATGCTATGGCAGTGATGCATGAATTTCTTCACCTGAGCTCAAAGTGAAGAGCAAAATAGACGAGCTTTTTAACCCTGAGCTTTAGCAAATGGTCCATGGAATATCTTCTCTGTGCTATTGATTGGAAGTGAAAAGTTTTCATTATGAAATGATGCTTTGACAGCGTGCTGTGAAGGCAGCAGGTTCTGTGAGGCTGGCATGAAAGCTTTGGTGAACTGACTTGAAACAGACTTCTGTCATTTGTTTTTCAGGTGTTAACACTGTCACAACTCTGGTGGAGAACAAGAAAGCTCAGCTTGTCGTGATTGCCCATGATGTAGACCCCATTGAGGTAAGCATACTCTGTGGTGCATGGCAGAGGCTGCCTGTCTTGAGGTCAGAAGTGGATTTGGGGTGAGAGTACATGTTAGGACAAACTTATTGTGTTACAACACATCAGCTTACTTCTGAGAATTGGAATGCTTTCGTGTGTCCAAGGGTTTCCTGGACTTAGAACGAGGCTTGGCCCTTGCGATGATGTATGAATTTCTTCACCTGAATCAACACTGAAGAGCAAAACGAGCTTTTTAACACTGAGCAATTGCCACAGCCCAGGCCACTTGGAACAACACTGAGGTGTTCTCTTGGTAATCCAGCACACTCCCTCTCTTTTCAGCTGGTGGTCTTCCTGCCAGCTCTGTGCCGCAAGATGGGAGTGCCGTACTGCATCATCAAGAGCAAGGCCAGGCTGGGGAGGCTGGTCCACAGGAAAACGTGCACCTGTGTGGCTTTCACCCAGGTTAACCCGTAAGTACTCTCTGTGCTGACTTGCTTCACTGTAGTGGAGGAAACAAACTGCCCTTAGGCATAGATCAGCAGGCAGATGAGTGTCAGATTTGAGTTGTCTAGTGTAAAGAAGTAAACTGAGTTTGCTTGAACTCTGTTGTGTTGTATGAAGCAGTCTGTCAGATCCTGAAGCTGGAGGTTACGTTGGCTCATTAAAATGGATGTGTTACTATTAAATGTATAAGCTGAATATATGATGATGCTTAACCTGAGAAGTGGGGTTGGTATTATGAACTGTTTAATTCCAAGATAAAGGACATATAACCATTAAACTGATGCTCTAAAGAAATGTAACTGTCACCAACAGGGAGGATAAGGGTGCCCTTGCAAAGCTGGTGGAGGCTGTCAAGACCAACTACAACGACAGATATGATGAGGTAAGATAGATGAGTGGCCCTTGTCTTTCAGGTTCACACTATTAATGTCCCCAGGAGCTTCTCAGTAAAATGCAGAAGGCTTTTTCAGAGTGAGATCAACTTAAGGCCTGCTGGGTGTAGATGGTGTCTAGGTTATATTTTTTAGATTGTTTACCTGGGGGTTGGGTACAAGGTGAAGACTGTCACCAAGTCAGAGGCAAATGGAGCTTACACAAGGAATGCTAAGGGATCTGCTTCAGCTAGACACAACTCCATCCATGAAGTCCTGAAGTTGATGTGGTGACAGGGAAAGGCTTTCAACTGTCACATCTGTGCTGCTCCCAGAATGTAATTCACTGCTTTTAAAATGCATAGGAGTTCCTAATTGTGGGAGTTGTGAAGGAGTGGAACTGAGCACTTCAGTTGAGTGACAAAGGATTGTATGAGGTGTCTGACTTGTTCTCCCTTCTTTGCAGATCCGCCGTCACTGGGGTGGTAACGTCTTGGGGCCAAAATCTGTGGCTCGCATTGCCAAGCTTGAAAAAGCAAAGGCTAAAGAACTGGCTACTAAGCTGGGCTAAAGATGGACTATTTGGTACCAAGGTTTGTGTACCTAAAAAGAATAAACCCCCAGATTAAATTTCAGTGGTCTCTGTTAATGAGGGGTCTGGTGAGCGGGTTGCAAATGCTCGTTGCCTGCCTTCTCTTCTTGCCTATAACCCTAAGATTGGATAGAACCACACAGAAGGCAGCACAGAGCAGGTTATTGTCTTAGAATGATTTCCCACGGCTGCTGTGCTAGCTCTGCATTCCTCCTTTAAGCATAGCTACTCTACAGCCCACAGTGGTGGTCCTTCACTGAATGTGCTAGGCTCGGCCATTCCTGGCTTTAAGCTTAGCTTAGTTACATTGCAGATATCTGACTTGGAAATAGCTGTAAATTATCATTACTGCCTAGGCTTAATTAATGCATGGATTTTGTAAAGGTGTCTCTATACAGGGAGCTGTGATGCTTCACTGGATGAAGCAAATCAAGACCCTTCAAGGTTTGTAATGCCTCTTTCATTGTAAGACCAGTCAGTGAAGGCATGAAGGTGGAGGAGGTGTCTAAACCTATTTGTCCTTCTGTTCTTTGCTGACTGTCGACTTGGTCTTGTGGCATTCTTGGAGGCAACCAGACTTGGTAATGCTGCAGCCAAAGCTGAGGCAGCTCTTGGTTATTTCTGATGGCCCTGATAATGTTCTTGCAAAGCTGCACGCTGTCTTAGACTGCAGCTCACAGCAGTTTAACTCATGACTGTCCCCTGTCCATCTTAAGTTGTAAAATAAGCAACATAAATCACAAGACAAGTACTTCCAGGCCTGTTTTATTTATCCTAATGCAACTGCAGTGTGTCAGTCTTCACTTCAGGAACGACTGCTCTGAAAAATTCTGGCTGATAAAATCCCTTTGCCCTCATTTGCTCAGACTGAATACAGAAAATACAGGAGTGGAGAAGAAAAGGTTTTGTAGCTTGTGACCAAACTGTCCAACTACAACAGAGAAATGCATCCTTGAGGTGTGCAGGAAGCTGAGGTGAGCATCTCAACAGCCACAGCTCATTCTGAAGTGCTTCCAAACTGCTGCCAGCATCAGCTGGGAAGTCCCACACCCTGAGAAGTTCTTCAGGCTTGCTCAGACTGCAGTCTTGACTGTAGTACAGGAGAGTAGAAATGAATCCTTCCCCTCACAGAGGTATTTTTCTTATAAATTTCCTGTACCACAAGAAGGAAGTAGCAGCACACAAGCCATACCTGTGACAAGAAGTAAAAAAAAGATTTACATGGTGTATTTCCATGATGGATTAAACCTCCCTAAGTCAGCTGCAAACAATAAAGTTATTTCAAACTATCTGGGAAATAAGGTTCAGTTTGCAGCTGAAGGTCTCATCCAGTCTCCCTGATGCCAGGAGTGAGAACGTCAGGGAAAAAATGACTTCCTTGTTTCCAGCAGAATGACCAGAAAGCAGTTTAAGGTTTCACGTTCAGAAAAGCAAAGGTCACAGAGCTGGCACGTAGCTCACCAGGTAATGATGTACTGCATGTGCTCGTTCCTCAGGCTCACTCTTGTCTGGCCTCCGATGGGCCCTCCTGGCACTGTGCTTCCTGTGGGTACAGCACAGTGTGAGTGAAATGCTCAGTCTGCACAGCCCAGAGCTGCCTCTGCTCTGCCACACGAGCAGCACAGTGTGGCACAGCACAAAGCCAACGGCTCTGCCTTCAAAACCTCGTACAGTAAAATCGTGATTCCTCTGGGAATGCCATAGGGAAACACAACAGAAAAGGGGGAGGCTGACACGAAGTGGTGGTGCGTTGGGGTTCCTTTGTGACTCACTGAAATCTGCATCAATGAAGATGGGCTCAGCGCCGGTCACTGCTGCCATGGCCTCCAGGTCTCGGTAGTGCCAGCGGTTTTTTTCAATGTTATTTTCGGGCACAAAAGGTTTCCGTTTCTCTGATAACCTCACCACCCCCGTGAGATCGATTTCTTCTTCAATCTGAGAAGAAAAGAATCTGTCAAGATCCATCTCTAGCTCCCCGGGGTCTCAGTGTAAGCACACTGTGCTGTGCAGTGAGGCAGTGCTGAAAACAGCACAGAGAAAGGCAGCACCTTTAAGAAGTGCAGTGACACACAAAGCTGAACGTGGCTGCTGCCTTTCTTACCTTGTCAAAAGCATCTCTGGGTAAGCATGGGTGTGTCCCCTTACCTGTCCCTTCAGCCTGGTCTCTGGTTTCAGTTTCTTTTTGGGCACAAATCCTCGGTTGACTAAAATGGTGACCCTAGAGTTAGGCAAACGTACCTCATGAGTGAAAGGAAATTCTTGTTGCTGTCTAAAACTGCAAGGAAATATAAATACAATTTGGAATTGAGCCTCAAGCATCTGAAGAGAGGTGTGCTTTAAGGGAGTGACAGACATTCATACAGAGCCAATCACTGTCATTGCTCTCTGAACTCCTGAAAGGAGCTTGCAGTGAGGAGGGGATGCTGTCTTATCTCAGGTGACAGAATAATGGGACGTGAGGAAAGGGTTTCAAGCTGCACCTTTCAATTAGATATTAAGGTGAATTTCTTCATGGAGAAAGTGATCAGACATCAGAAGGGGCTGCCCAGGGGAGCAGTGCAGCTCCCATCCCCGGAGGTATTTAAGAGAGGTGTGGATGTGGCACCAAGGACAGGACCCAGGTTGATGGTTGGACACAAAGGTCTTTTCCAACCCAAATGATTCTGTGATTCAGCTTTTTATTTAAAAAGAAATGAGCTGTTTGTGTGAACCACTGCTTCACTTACCCTAGTTCTGTGCAGTAGAAAGGAGTAATGACATTTGCTCCATTTTCTGCATGGGATGTCAGCCTCCCAGCTTCTCTGGCTTCTCGCTCGGGGTCCACAAGTGACCGTGGCAAAATGTAGAGCTCCTTGGAGTGGTCAAAATGCCCCCGGACCTTTACAGGCCTGTACTCCAATCCCTTCAACTCCATAGGGCTGCAGAGAACAAGACGAGATGAAAATCACAGCTGTGCAAATCACACTGAGGGGTTTTACCGTGGAATTCTTCTCAGTTTCCTTACTCTAATGTCAGAGGGATGGGCTCTGAAGAAAGTCTGGATGCCAACTGTGCAATCAAATCTAATTTCCATTTTCGACGCTGAACCTGAAAGTACACAAACACAAAAGTAATTCCTGTTGGTAGAGCAGAGCAATATAACAACCATAGCAAGCCTTACAACCTATTTCCTGGTCACACGTTTGTCCTGACCTGAAGCAGAACAAATTGAGATGTGGAGACTGCTGACTTCATTTGGAGGGAGCTATAAAAACAAATCTCTCCATTAAAGACTTGCACGAACCTCACAAGTGTGCGTGGGGAAAGCAGAAAGGCAAAACATGAGCAAATCTTTACCCTGCCCGTGGTATGAGCTGTATCAAACAGCCAAAGATGGAAACCCTGACAGCCCCGAAGTGCTCATCTCTGGAAGCAAAGGGAACACGTCCTGGTTCATATCGGTACCTGCCACGTGCCGAGGCAGAAGGTGGTCAGGGGCACGAGGAGGAGGCCCCACTTCAGCCAGATGTCCTCTCCAGATGCACCAGTGGCTGTCGTGGAGCTGTGCGTCCTGCAGAGCGCCGGGTGAACACCTGCAGAGAACCACAGCGAGGAGGCGGACACGTCCGGGAGGAGAGCTGCTGAATTCCCGAGGAAATGTCCCCTCGGTGCAAGGCTGGAGCTCAGGACCCCGCGCAGAGCTCTGCTTACCTCCCCTCCGCTGGGTCAGAGCGGAACCCGCTTTTGTTTGGGGATATCCAAAAATCGTTCTTCTGAGCAAGCAATGTGATATCTAAGGGGACAAAAACCATCCTCTGCAACCCCTTACGCTGCTCCATCTACATGGTGTCGGTCGTCCCACACCGCAGATGACCCTTCGCTTTTAAACAAGCGCCTTCCCTTCTCTCTTCCTTGGGGATACCCCCCGCCCNCCGCACCGTCTGAGCACGAGTCCTGGTTCTCAGGTGCGGTGCCGGCTGACCGGCCACGAGCTGCCGTGCCGACTGCCCGAGCTGCGGGCTTACACCGACGGCAAGAAGTACCGGCGGCTGATAAAGACATCCAGGGAGTTCGACTACGGCGCCTTCGAGCCCCACATAGTGGCCAGCACGAAGAACCTGTAGGTATTGCGGCGTGTTCAGTCCCTGTGGCTGAGCTTGAGGGAGTTCTTGGGTACGTGGGAATGGCTTTTGGAAGTGCCTGCTGCATCTGAGCGCGGTAAGGGAAAGGTGGGCAGGTAGCTTGCTGAAACTGTTGTTGGTGAGCGTTTCTTTTTCATCTGTGCTTGTCTCAGACATCAGCTGTTCTGCAAGCTCACTCTCAGACACATCAACAAGCTTCCAGAGCACGTCCTGCGTCACGTCCAAGGGAAACGCTATCAGAAGGCACTGAAAGCATGTGAGTTGGGTGACTGCACCTTCTGTAAAGCTGCTTTTTTCCCTGAGCTCCTGAAGTTCCAGTAGCTGTACGTGAAGGGAATGGGTAACTTTTCTCTACTTGACAGCAATTCACTGCAATTGCTGCGTGTGCACCTCAGCTGGGAAGATCCCAAGTGCAGGGAGCAGCTGGCTTCTTTAGCACATAGAATGTTCTTACTCGGAAGGAGTGGTACAAAATGTTCCCCAGAGTGGGGGTTAACACGTTCAGCAGAGTGTCTGTGTTGCCATCTTTCATGGTCCGTAGTGTCATGTAGAGTATGTGAACGTGTATTGGAGCTTGATGTACTTCTGGAATTAAACAGGACTTGGGGCTTGGGAGGCTTTGCTAAGTGCTGCTCAATCCCCTGCACTGTTAGATGAGAAGTGCCAGAGGGACGGGGTGGAGTTTGTCCCTGCCTGCTTGCGGCAGAAGCAGCAGCGGAGACAGCGTGCTGACGACCAAAGGAGCGGGAGCAGGCAGCCTTACAAAACAGAATTCTGGCAGCCAAAGTCCCCCAGGACAGATGAGGATGAGGAGGATGAGGATGGAGAGGAGACAGACGACAGCATGAGCGATCTGTACCCACGTGAGTAACAGCACTGCTGTCGTGTTTGTCGTGCAGGGTTTGTCTGCTCATTCTCGCACGGTGCCTTTGTACTGCTGCAGTGACCTCCATCCAGTTTGAGGATGTCACAGAGTAATAGCAGAGCTGGATCCCATGAGGTGTGAGGGGAGGGATATGGGATCTGCTGGGCTTTGCTTTAGGTGTCGCTGTTTTCTTTGTTTCTCTGTAAGGCTGTTCCTCTCACGTCTGGAAAATGCTGCCTTGCTGTAGGAGGGCAGAACTGGTTCCAGAGAAAGCACCAGGTGTTTTTCTGTTAAAACTTCAGTCTTTGTTACTGAGTATTTCAGTAGTGATGTATATGATGGGCTGATCCTTGGAGGCTGGAGCCAGCTTAGACGAGCAGAAAATAAGGTCAGGGGTAGGCAGAGCCTGTGTGCACGAAGAACTGATCCTGAGCTAAATCTTTGTATTTTAGCTGAACTCTTCCCAGAAAAAAGCCCAGCAGCTCCACTGAACACAGAGACCAATGATGATTTTGCAGCAGACAGCGAGGACGATGGGGCCAAGCTGAGTAGGGAGAACGGTGACGTGAACGGAGAGGACGGTGGAAGAACAGATGTCAGCAGAGCAGCTGGCAAGAGGAGAAAGGTGGGAGTCACTTTGCTGTGTGTAGCAGATGGAGGGTGTGAACAGCCATCATCCTATCCTGTAGGTGGTTGTCTGATCTGTTCCTGTCTGAGAAATCAGCAGAAGGTGTAAATCTATTTGGGAGAATACTTTCCCCTTGTGCCAGCCACTGACTTGCATGCTGAGGTGTGAATTACTAGCAGTAAATGTTTATCCTGTCTGCTCCAAGTAGGGATCTCACTGCCTGTATAAATATCCTTCACTGAATCCTGCTGCACCATCCTAACAGTGAGGCTGTGGGTTCTGTCCTTCCATACACACACAAGCAGAATGCTTCCAAAGTCGTGCAGTCCTCCTGCACCTTTTTCTGCCTCTTGAGGAGCTGGCCAGGTCCTGCCTTTGGGTGTACTTACAGGAGGGCATGCCCACATCCTTCTCAGTTTGGGAAGCAGTCACATTATACACATGAAGGTGAATAAACTATCAGGACACCCTGAGGGAGGGGCTGGAGCTTTTCTATCAAGTTGGAAAGGCTGCATGAAGTTTAGGTTCATTTCCACGGGGAGATGCTCACTGTTGCATCTCTGACAGGCACAGTGTTTCATTAGATGCAGACTTGCAGGATAAAACAAGAAAACACCATGGCATGGCCTGTGCTTGTTGTGTCTCTGGGTAAAGGAGGCCACTCTTGATTTCTCTCTAAGCAGTCTGGGGCAGGGCTGGGTTTAGTTTCTGTAAGTAAAAAACTGATAGCCTTTTTTTCTCTCTACAGAAACAGTCAGGCCCTTCAAAGAAAAAATTCAAGAGCTGTCATCAAAAACGCAAAAACTTCAAGAAAACAACCAGTGGTAAATAAATGTTCATGATAAAATGTTCATGCAGCTTGAAGCTTCCTGTGCAACTGTTCACTTTGGTCTTGTGCCCCGTGTGGTTCACCTGCACACCCACTGCCCCTTCCAGCGAAATGTTACAGCAGGGAGAAACAGCAAGGGGCAATTAATTTGTATTTTAACTCTCTGTATCCCTCCATGCACTGCTAGCAAAACAAGAATTACTACTGCAGTAATGTAAAGGCAAACCCTCTGCTTGGGGCTCGGTATGAAGAGAGAGCTTTTGTTTGGTGGGAGTAAAAGCACACAGGCATTTGCAGGTAGAACGTCTGAGTGTCAGCACTCATACACTTCAGGTGGATACAAAGATGCCATTTGTTTTTATTTTGATTGTTTCAAAAATCAAAACATTTTCAAACACAACTAAGGTACAAAATACAGCATAAAATGAGAATTTATACTTATTTTTCCCACATAGAAAGCAAAAATATATTCAGAATGAATTCCAGAATGCTTTGCAGAGCCAATTGATAGCTGACATCCTGATTCTCAGCCATTGGGGGAGGTCACTGTATTTTTGGGAGATGTGTGAATACAGCAGTGTATGTGAGATACCAGAATCTTCTATACCAGGACTCACAGCTAGAAGTCCACATATTGTGCTGCCTAGAAATACCTTGTAATGCCCTCCACCTATCTGTGCCTCTTCAGTACTAAAATACTTCTGCTGCAAGAGGCAGTAACAGTTCCCTTTTCTGGGGTCTTGTGTTGGAAATTGGACTCTTCATTTTCACAGAGGAAACTGGTCAGCATTTCAGACTAGTCCAATAGCCAGCTCCTTAGTTAGACAGGACACAAAGAACAAGCTGAGGAAGCTAAGGGCTACCTACAGAAATTGTTTCTACCATTCAGTTTATAAATACTATGAACATCAACAGCAGTTGAGATATCTGAGAATGGCTGCCTTGATGTAGTCTAGCAGTTAGAGGACCTGCAGTGAAACTGAGCAAAGACCATCCTGTGCTGCACATCAGGAATTGAAAGGACCAGTTTGGTTTGCTATAAAGAGTCAGGCACAATTAACACTTGAGGTAAAAACCTCTCCTGCAAAACCTATTTAGAAGGAAGCCCTCTAAGTGACTTGAACTTCAATCTTGCTTCCTCTCATCTACCCCCACGTATTCATCTTTTTTCACCCCCTCCAACAGTAACACATCCTGCTGTTGTATGGGATGCTTTTCCCTTGGGATGAATCACTGGTTTAACACTTAGCAGCACTCTTCTATTTGCCACGTGCTCTATTTAGCTGAGTTTTCTCACCTAATAAGTAACCATTCAGGAGAACTGTCCAAGCCAGTATCCTTACCAGGTAACCCAGGTAACTAGTTCCTGCTGGACATGATTCAGCTGAATTGCTCTTTAAACAAATAGTAGAGCAGCTTTCTCAAGGGAGACAACAAGAAATCAAGGTAATGTTAGCAAGGTGGTAGGGCTCATGCTCTCTAAAAATCTAGAATGCTTTCATGATCTAGTGGAACAGGTTTATCTACCAGCAGAGGACCAAATGCCTCCTCCAAGCAGCATTCACTAAGCACGTTCATGGCACAGAGGCTGTGGCACTGAGGTAAAAACAGAGCCTTGCTCTATCCTCACTTTTAAGCTGAGGAGCTCCTTCCTCTGAACATTAAAGTTACGCTCCTGGCTGCATACTCACCGTGCAGGCTTTGCACTTGCATTCTTCCACTATAACTGCCTGTAATACACAGTTGAGAACTGAGACTGTGGCAGCACACAGCTGACTTCCATGCTTGTTCAGTATGCATCTCAAGTGTCACCTGAGATGTCAGGGAGGAGAGTTAGACTTGGAGCTCAGCACTCCAGCTCTTCCACTGTTCAGTCAGCTGTGCCTTTTGCAGCTGAGACTGACAGAAGTGAATAAAAAAAGCAAGAAGACTATAGTAATTAGAAGATTGACTGCTCTCATCTTGCATGGATTGGGTGCAGGGAAAAGGGGAGTTTCTGTGGTTCTGGATAAATACTTTCACCAGTAACCTGCAATTCAAATATGAATTTGGAGCATACATGGGTGGAAGGTTGATGGAAACTGGTCAATAGCAGAAAGGAGCTTTTCTTATGGAACGTGCAGTGTGACTAGGCTCGCTTTCTTGGGAACCCAGGAGGGGGCAACTCTGGGGAAAGAGTGTTGAGTAAAAAGTTCTTTTGGCACAGAATTTTACCAGCATCTAACATTCTGTCTCTTCAGGAGTACCTTGCCCCTTCCCTCTTAAAAATGTCGTAAGCAAGAAGGAATATCACCCCTCAAGAACAGAACTGTAACTTGTTAGAGAACTCTCTCCCTTTTCTTACCTAGAGGAGGTAACAGTTACTTTCAGGGTTTTCTTTTTGCCTTCTATTTGGGTGCAGGGCAGACCTCCTTCTTGCTAAAAGGAAAATAATAATGGATTTATTGGCCCTTTTTGACGCTGCTTTCCACCTTGATAAGCAATGCTATAACCAGTGGAACTCCTTATACACAAGACAGATCTGATGAGGGTGAAAAAGGGGATCCACTTTTAAGTTATAGCTAAAACCCAACTTCACACTGAATGATACAGCTGTACTTGCTCACAGTACTCCAAATTTTAAAACAATGCTGACATTAAAGAGAGCAACCATTCTACTGCAACTCACTGAAGCACCAGCAAAATGCAGCTTTGCTGGGTTAGTTCCAAATCTAGAAAGTTAGAATGATAAGCCTAGGCAACATTTCTTGAAGAAACGGGATTTTATCTATTATATTACTGGTGCCACTGTAAATCAAATTCAAAACATCTGTGCCTTTAATAAGAAGGGGGCATGTATGTGTAAAATGCTGGCAGTTTTTGTTGAATCCATACAGAAACAGTTCTGATCTTAACATGTTATGTCCCAAGAAGTGTTGCTACTCCTGTTACCACTCTTTCTTCTTCTCATCCATGGAGACTCCACCAGGACCCAGTGCAACCACGAGGAGGAGCCCTCCAATTACAGACATGGTCTGGAAGAAATCATATTTGAGGAAGTCGTGCATGGGCTTGTAGGCTGGGATGGTCCAGAAGGCATTGAAGTAGATATTGATGCCAAACAGCCAGATGACTAGAGTCAAGGCAGCCAGCTTTGTCTTGAAGCCAATTGCCACCAAGATAATCAGGGCTGTGCCCACAATGTTTTGCAGAATCTGCAAGGAAGGGAGGTTAGAAAAGAAACAAGTCAAAACCCAAAAAGCAAACACTCTCACCAACAAACCAAGTAAGATGTTGTGTCTCTTAAATGGATACATGGACATCACAACAGAGCATTGTGATAAGCACTTCATCAGAGCAAACTATCTTAGTACAGATAATCTAGTGACATTTTTTTTCTAGATGTTAATTAAAAAAAAAAAATAGACTTTAATGAGAAGCAATGAGTAAGACCTACAGCCGATCTGGGAGGTAGTACTATATTCCAGTTTATTCCAGTTCCTTAACTCATACTTTTTATTTTTTTTTTTAAACTCATGATACTTACATAAAAGAAATTCATATCAAAATGCAGAAGTGTCATGAACATGAGGACCAGCAGCACACGGCCCCCAAGCTGCATGTACTGCTTGGGAGAGCTTTCCCTCATAGTAGGGACACCAGCAAACATGCTCTTCCCCTCTGAGCGTGACTCAGCCAAAAGCAGCAGCAAGCCTCCCCCCAGGGCAAGGTTCCTACAGAAAGATACAAGTGGAAAAGAAAAGCTTTCTCTTTTAAACAAAACCAAACCAACTAGACTTACAGATAAATACAAACTATACAGGCTTATCTGACAATTTTACCTCTAAGAATCTGAATATTAGTGAGAAGTGATTACTTTGTACCCTGCACTGTGTGCCTGCATTAAAATTTGCAGCTGAAACAGCAGCTTTGTACTCAGTGCTGGTTTACATGAGCCTGCATGGACACACACAGCCTGCTAGAGAAGTCAGGCACAGTCACTTAGCATTTGTTATTCCATACCTCTGGTCTAACTATGTATACCTATGTGGTTCAGAGGTTGCTTTGAGAAAACAGAACAGCAGTACTGCTAGAAGTTACACATTTACAGGGTTGTAGTAAGCCCAAGAGCACAGATCTTGTGCTGCTGCCCCCATCCTACCCCCAGGGGAGAGGGGTGAAAAGGTAACAGCCACCACTCCATATTTTTCAAGGAAGTTCATTATCAAACAACTTATCCTCTACTTACAGAAGGTGATAGAGACTTAAAATCCCAGAAACCAGTCTAGTACCTAAACATTTCAGTTTTCTCAAAAAACACCTTTGGTCCTCCACACAAGCACAGTTGCTATTTTAACCGTTTAGGAAATAGCAGCTCACTGATCCAATCCAGATCCTGAGCTCTCAGCAAGGATGTCACAGAAGTAATTAGATCTGAGTGGGTTAGGATTAGTCTCTTCCTTCTGCAGTATTGAACCTGCTGTCTATAGTTTAAACAAATACTGTATGTATATTAAGTGCTGGGATAATTAATACAAGCAGACCACCTGTAAAATCTTCCCAGCAAATACTCTGTACAAAGATAATTTCCCTGTCAGAGAATGGAAGCAACAGAAAAAAGCTTTTGTTGTGTTTTGATTAAAAACTGAAGTAGTCATACCTCATCAAGAACTTCAGGTCCCATAGAATGCTGTATGCAATAGTCTAGGCAAAGAATAAAATAAGTTGAAGGCACCACATACACTGTACTGAAGTTCTGCATCTTTGTCATATTCTCAAACCTGTACTATCCATAGCAAAAGTCAATTACAAGGATGTTATACTAAAGGAAACAAGCTAAATTACACCACCATGGTCCTGGGAGTCAGTGTAAAACAGAGAACTGAAGGCAGAACTTAACTTGCCCTTCAGCCCCCCCAAAAATATCTGTTTTAGACAAAAAAGATTCTACTTAAGATTCTTTGTCATGTCGGACAGCCCTTCAGAATAACTGCAAGATCCATATTTGGATATTACTGATGTACAGGTAAATTGCAAGTCACTTCTGCTAAATTGGTCAAGGTCAAGCATTGAATCAGCGTCTCCAGCTGACTAATTACAATTACATCCAAGGATCTGTTGGGCACATCAGAAGAACAGAAACAGCAAAATAGTTCAATGTCACTGAGGACTGGCATTAGGCCAGGGTGGAGACAAATTCTGGGTTTTTAAATATGCTGGTCATACTGCAGTGAAGAGAGAAGACTTGAAAGCTACGGTTTAGAAAGTCTGAAGACTCAAACCTCCTACCTGTAATGCTATAATTCCAAACAGTCCAAAGCAGGCATATTGCACAAAGTTCCTACTCAGCACCAGGATACAGCCGCCTGAGTTGGGGAAATTGAACACAGTTACACTTCTGGCTTGCACAGGAAAAGATGCTGCAGGAATGCTGACTTGTTTTGAACTGAGCAGAATCAGATTTCTGTCAACTGTGCCAAAGAGAGTCAGCTAGGATTAATGGCACACTGACACAAATCAGTTTCAAAACCAGTGTTTTTGAACAGATTTTAAAGTGTTATAATTCCAGAAGTATCTTTTATTTCACAAAGAGTAAGCATATGCTGAATGCAGCCCACACTATACAGCACTCTAGAGCAGCTGTCAGTATTATAGCACAAAAAGAAGGTGCAGAGAAACTCAATCACAGAGTGATATTTTGCTTTGTTCATTCCTTTTTATTATTTTATTAATTAGGGCAAACATGCTGTACTCTTTTGCCTTGAAAGCTTTTAGATCTTTCCTCAGGTGTTCCAGCAAAAATTACTGACAGCCCTTACCACTTTGACACAAGATATATTAACTACATTAAACTGGAAATAGAAGGACAAAAAGCTAAACCTGGGCACAAAAAGTGAAATTGGCAGAGCAATCAAGGACAACAGATTAGGAACATACAAACAGATAAGATCTTATTCCTCTCAATTTTTGGACACCAACTTCACTTAGGAAATATCCAGATGTTCTGGGCTTTGAGTATCTCTGATATAATACTCTCTTGCGGCTGAGGTATACCAACTGCACTGAGATTATTCTCCACAAAAAAAAAAAAAAAAAAACACTGTGAAAGTCTTACCAATGCCCCATCTAAGAAAATATGATTCTTTAACTTAGAGAACTCAGAGTTGTGGGTGTGTTTACAGATGGATGTACAGAACTGAGAGTAGACTGACTCAGAGGTAACAGGTCACAAGAAATTCTTGCAGTCGTTTTCCAGGAAAACCTGAAGCAGGTCGGTTCTTTTTATTCAGTCTGTGGAGCACTATCAATTCTAAGCTATCAATGGCTGTTAAGAAATCAGTGAGGTGTCCCGTGCTTACATGATTCACAGTGCTTGCATGAGCCAGGGGGTAGCAGACACACTGGAGTGCTCTGGCATCCACCTTAACAGCTTTAGAGCCACTTACTCAGCTGTCCGAAGAGATTTATGATCACAAAGATGGAGGCTAGGAAATAGCCACAGTTCCACGTTCCATCAATGTAATCCCTCTGTTCACTCCACTGGAACCACATGCGGATGCCATCCTCCAGGAAGGTGCTGATCAGGCACAGCCGGGCCACGTGGGGGAGGTACTGCTTCGTCACCCTCAGGAACTGCGGGCAGACAGCACAGTTAGCAGGGGAGGGAAGGGAGAGGCAAGGTGATACACAACGTGTAAGAGATCCACACTCCGCAGACTGAGGTCAGTGGTTCTCATGCACACACCATCATCAACATCTAGAGGGAAAGACAGACTTGGCACTAGGATGCAATTCTCCTTCATTCTGGTCTAAGAACATTTGGGAGAGGTGGGGGAGAACCAATTTTCATGCTCTGCCTGAAGAGCATTTTGACCAAGGATTGGGTAAAGCAAAATCCTGCAGCACCTGTGTAATGACACCTGTGTCTTGAAGGAGCTCTTACTAGAGGAAGGTTGACATTGGTTTTAGTTCATCTCAGTTTCATGTTACAGCTCAACTGATCCATCAGATAGCCAGGAGCTGAAAGGGCAACCCTACTCCCACCCTCATGCTCAGGCACTCAACACCCTGTAACTAACTGATTCAGAGGGTGAGGCTGACAGAGGACTAACTGCAGAAAGATTAAAAAACACCAATAAGCTTTCTGCCAAGCTAGTTCCCTCTAGCAGCTCATAAAAGCACCGCTGAAAACCACGTGTCTGTCTGGAACCTCACTTACATATACGATTCAGTGTAGCAGAAAAAATTGAAATTGTATTCACAAGAATTAAGGCTCAGCATCTGTTGGATAATACAAGTTGTATCTGGTTCTTTAACTCTGCAAACTAATGGGTTTGTTTGCTCGGCAGTTACAGTGATTCTAAAGAGGCACATTCAGCATTGCCAGGTAGCATCCAGACTGTCACAGGCTGCAGGACTGAGAGACGCACAGCAAAACATCGACAAGTGCTCAACTCTATCACACAGCTTCCTGAAAGGACTTGCTAATTACTTAATGGAGATTTCCCCAAGCATCATCACTCTGAATGCAAGCCAGCACCCAGCTGCCCACTGCTTGGCTTAGCCAGATCACTAGGAAGACAAGGAGTGAGTGTGAGCTGCTGCTCAGGCAAAGAGCAGCAAGCAACAAAAGTAAATGAAACTAAAACTAACTTTACAAGATCAACCAGCAGGCTTCTACATCCACATAAAGCAGCTTGGGCAGGTTGACACTTGTGAAAGTCAATGCCCATGTCACAAGCCTTCATGCAGGATTGCCAGACTTAGAATTAGGAGGAGCCTGTTTTATTCACTCCACTTTCCACACAAAGTTTGATGTGTTGTAGAGCACATTAAGCATGCAAAGGGCATGGGGAAAGCCACAAAGGAATAGGTGTTTGCCAGACAGCACTGAACTTTATAACAAAGTGGACAGAGACTGCAGACCAACCTTTTCTCTCCTAATTCAGTACTTACATTGGCTTTGGGTTAGATAGTACAGCTATTAAAAAATATTCTGCTCAGAAATCAACCTGTGGCTCCAGAAGCTTTCAGTAAACATGGAAGTGAACAGAAGAGACACTGAAGTCATTTCTGAAAGTTGTTACTTGTCGCACTAATTAGTAACTATTAAAGGCCATGTCAAATTCTATGGAAATTAAAGCTTTGCTTACTCTGTAACTGAATATTATCACGAGAAAAAAAAAAAAAAACACTCTGGCAAACATGCTTAACAGTTAATATCAGAACAAACTACACTAGTTGTACTGTATGCATCCAGAGTCTAAGGGTCGAGATTGGAGTCAATTAAGTGCACATTAAGTGCAGATGTACTCTGACTTGGGGCCGCTACCTCAGACTTGTTAAAGCCATGGTAACAGTTGGATGAATGAGTCAGAAGAAAAAATTTGTGATCTTTGTCACGGAAGGAAAAACATCTTGGACTATAGCTTCCTCCTCTCCCTTATTTCACTGTGTAAAATAAGCCTAAGGTGAAGAATACTATGGATGAAGTTATTTTGGAATGAGTACAGAAATCAGAAGTAAAAAAAATAAGGTAATAGTCTTTTCTGTCAAGCTGCAAAAAAGGTAACCTTGGTCTAGAGGGGTGAAGCACAAAAGGAAATGCAAGAGGACAGAGGCTGAGCACCTGTACAAAAAGGAGAAGGAAAAACAGACAAAGCACTGCTGTGGAAAACCTGAAAAAAGAAGCAAGTACTACAGAGGATATCCACTGCCAGGCCTCATCTCGGTGGCTTTTGAAGTGGGTCATGTAAGTTTATCTCAACTTCCTTTTCCTGAAAGAGCTGCCAGTAGTACAGGGGAAAGAGCCAAAAAGACATGTAGCGTTTACCTGTTCTCCTGGCATGTAACGGGAATTTAACACTATCCATTAAACACAAGTGTGAGTGTCCAATCAGCCAAAGACAAGTCAGAGCAACTGAGGCCTAAGGCAGCTGCAGTGCTAAGCAACCTTATCACTACGTGCACCATCTCTGGACATGTCATGTGGCTGCATTTATTTAGTTACACAAGTTGAAACCATTATATATAACCAGCTTAAAGCAAATTCACTTCAGAAACACTGCAGGGACAAGAAAAGGAAAACAAACAACAGCAACACCACCACCACAAGAGAAACTGATGAGCAAGATCCGGAAAAAAAAGAATTTAGATAATCTTTTCCACTTAACTCAAAATTTACTTGATGCCTTGTGTGACAGTTACATGATAACAAAAAGAGAACATAAGTAATGTAGGCAAGGACAGAGTAATTTAAAGAAATAGGACACTGAAAGTAAGATAACTAATACCATGAGAGATCTAATTTTGTCCATACACATCATTAGCAGCACGTAGTTGAACACACTGCATTTTAAGCCCACTTCCTATGCTTATGTGTGATTCACACAGGTAAAAAGCAGCATGAAACTTTACAGCTGCAGCTGATAAACACAGCCAGGTAATACACAGATCTCAAAACACACACCACTACATGCAATACACCTAACCAAAAACAAAGTGTTGAGATGGACAGAGGTGACAGCACTAAAGTCATGACGTGCAGTAATCAAATGGCTTATTCTGCTCTGGATTTTGCATCAGTTGTTCTTAGCACATGCTGCCTCCTTGCAGGGGTGGAAGCAACAAGGGAAAAGATAATGAAATACCAAAGTAAAACTGTCTGACAGGAGAACAGCTGGCTCTGTGATGGCAGCCAAGCCATTAGCACAGAGCAGAGGGGCTCTGTGTTGCTACTTCCCCCTGTAATGGGATTAGGAGGGCAAATAGATTTAAATGCTCCTCTTAATTTGACATGCAAAGACACACAAGATTATCCAGGGATACCGATATCTTATCTCTGTTCAAAACCTCTTTTTTTCCAAAAGGAGGCTTGAAAGATTCAAACCTACGAGATGAATATGCCCAAAGAGATGAAACAGTGGGATCTTTTTTCATCTCCTATGCTTTCTGAAATAAGACCCACTTCCAATAGTCTCAAACCTGTAAGCATCCTACCCCATGTTGATACAAGTGTGCACACCATAGCACAGTCACAGATAGTAAGAGCAGTATGCAGCCCAAACTGTGGAACTCCACTGTCCCCTAAGTGCAATCCAAAAACAGGGATAAATAAACAAGCACATGCACTGGATGGTAGCGTGGCATGCAAGAATTCTCATTTTCCTTCAGATTTGTGAATGTGATTTTACCAAACTTAGCAGAAATACTTCAACAGTTAAGACTGGTCCATAGTCCAAACACAAGGACTTTTCTCATGTATGTGTGTTCATCATACATTATGATCACATCTGTTATTGCAGAGAAAACTCTTCCAGGCTTCAGAACATTACCAGGTCAGAGCCTCTGATAAAGGTCTGCTTGAAGTACCTAGTCTGATTTTGGTTAAGAGAATGCTATCATCTCAAGTGAGCAAAGGCTCTAGCTGACACCAGTGACTTTCAGGAGTAGGATGCCTACTTTCCTTTCACTAACCTGTACATATATATATATATATATGTGCTTTTCACTTACAGAATGCTTTACACCAATTCCCTTCTCAAAGTCTATTCAATCAAATCCCTAGAATGGGATTTCTTAGTAAACCACTGCATATTGCTATCACTATTCATGATGAGAGTCTTCCCCAGCCTGAGAGGAATACTCTGCATTTGGTTTAAAATGATAAAGAATCAGTACACTGACATGACTAAGCTAGACCTTCCAGATTCAGTTCCTTAATATTAAAGGTCAGAAAAACATTTCATTGTTACCTTTTCCCTTCTATTGCCTTCAGAATAGGATACAGAGTTGTTAGAATTAGCTGAATAACATGCACCAGCATTTATGTTGGAAAATTAACTAAAACCCCAGCCTGGTTCTCCCTTAGGGTCCTTTCACTGCAGTACAATGACTCAATGTCTCATTGCATTTTTGCTTTTTTTTTTTTTTGTTTGTTTTTGTTTTAATAGAATGGCAGAAATACCAGGCACCCACATTCCTAGAGATTATTACAGACATTAGAAAAGTTGCCTGAGATTTGCTCTGCCTTGTGGGGATTACAGAAGAGAGGCCTAAAGTCCTCTAGCTTAAACAATCACTACAGGCACTACGTACAGCTTGTTTTTTTCTTCCCAGGATGATGAGAACAGTATCTGATGACTGCACTGACAAGCTTAACATGTAGTATTTTCACAAGCATCACTACTGCACACCCACAGGCTACAGATGTGTGCTAAGCTCAACTATTGGCCAGCATTCACCATGAGTGACCTAGCCACCTTGTTGTCACCCCAGTTCTCTAATCCAGTGATTCTCCTGTGCAAGGGCTGGTACTTTGACCTAAACATGGAGATAAATGAACCAAGTGAAAACGAACACTTGAATTCTTTCAGCCAGTTCAGTTTGCCAATCTGGTGACAGGTAAATGCTAATGTGTGAGAAGGAAAGTGGGCCATAACCTTGGGAAAAGTAGGACAGCTCTGGTCACTGACAGCAAGCTGTCCACCAAACTCAGCTGCCTTGCAAGGCTGCACCTTCAGTGCAGTAATCCACTCTATGGGATGGTTCACCTGAGGACTGAGAGCCTCTCGTTCTACCTCCTGGGACACTTCTGATGAGCATCTTGACATTTAATGTGTAGTTTTCTTAATTCAAATGGAAATCGAAGCATTTGAGAAGAATTAAGCTTTAATGTTTGAACTTAAGGAAAACCGAATTCTTGCTTTTATGACATACTCAGTACTTACTGATTAGCCATGGAAGTAGCTGTAACATTCTCCCCACAGTGCTTTATGTTACAGAAAGTAAGACTTGTCAGATCTTGAATGAGAAAGCAAGGTTACCAGAGACAGTGTATTCAAGTCCCAATACAGTAACTGTCCATCTTCCCTAACTCCCTCACCAAGAGAAGTTTCAACATAGTGACAGTCCAGATGTTCTGATCGTGTTTGTTTTCTTTTTTTTTTTTAAATCCAACATGAACTACATTTCCACAACGCCAAGTGTTCACTTCACAATTGATACCAAAGGTTATTGTTTGGTCTCTCCACTCCCACACTGGTGTGATACTGAGTTTTAGCAACACACACAGTACTGAAATTATCTGATTGAGCAAGGAGGCAGCCATTTGGAACCAGGATCACCCGAGGAAAATTTCAGTTACTTGAAAGGCAGCAGTTATTTTGCAATCTGATGGGTAAGTGCACGTAAACATCCCAAATCCTGTGACTATGGGAAAGACTCATCTTTAAATAGTATGTGCATAAACACAAACAAAATCAGCCATTTAAAACTCATTTCAGAAGGGAGAAAGTCATATTTTTTACTGGACAAAAGAGCTTTCACTAGTATGAAAAGTGGGGGTTAGAAACATCTAGAAATAGTCATGCAGGAATAAACAGAGAGGTGTTATAAAAAGGTCAGGATGAACTGTGTAAATTTTGGCAAGTGATTTGAATGCTGTATTGACAGCTTATGTACTCCTTTAGAAGGAGAGGGAGCAGGGTAAGTACAGGATGATGAAAATGATTAGGACACTCATTAAATTGGGTGCTGCCACACACCACAAGCTCTGTAATGAGTCTTCCATCCGGGGCAGGAAGGAAGTGCTGAGCAGGTCTTCCCAGGGAGCCTGACAGTGACAGCACAGCCCTGAGAGCTGCAGGCATCGCACCACTGACTGCTAAGAAGTTTAAGCCGTACAAACCGGTAGAATAAGATTTTCCCAGAGAACCTGATATGCTATTACTAGACGCTAGATCTTATTTTCAATTACATGAATCGCTACAACAATGAAAGCCTCTCGCTGGACATCACTGCTCATACGTGTAATACTCCTTCTCTTGCGTGTAACGACAAGGGATGATCACAGAAACACAGAATCGTAGGGGCTGGAAGGGACTTCCAGAGACCACCGAGTCCAACCCCCTGCCAAAGCAGGTTCCCTACACCAGGTTCCCTATAAACCTCCATATCACAGAAACCTGCGACGGCCTCCGCTGAAACCGAGGTAAGAAGGAGCGAAGCAACACCTGCTCGTTCACTTTCCTTCCCCACCCCCCCCCACCTCCAAACACCGCAGGGCCGCCGTCCCCTCGCAGAGACCCCCCCCAGCAGCCAGCGCCTCGCACGCAGCGGGGACGCGGCCCCTCGCCTCCCCAGCACAGACACACCTCATCCTCCCGCTCTCCTCCAGCTCAACATCGCGAGGCGGCCATCACCTCCCGCGATCCAGCCCGGCCGAGCGGGCAGGGCCCACCGCGGCCTCCCCGCACCGCGAGGGCCGCTCCTTCAGCACCACATCGCGGCCCTCCGAGCCGCCCTCCCCCCCCCCCCCCNCCCGCCCCCCCCCCCCCCCCCCCCTCAGCGCCGGGCACCCACCTGATCCGCGAAGTCCTCGGCGGTGCTCATGAGATCGTTGTGACCCATGGCAGCGGAGAAAGGAGCGCTGCTGCGCGCCTCGGGCCCGGCCTCGCGCTGAGGGGCTGCGGCCGCAGGGAAGGAAGGAGGGAAGAGAGGAGGGGGAGCGCCGCGCTGCTGCCACGTAGGCCAGGCCTTAAAGGCGCCGCGCGGGCGGCAGCGCCACAGCACACGCGGGGCGGGCGGGGCGCGGCGGGAGGGGCGGTAACCGGCTCCGCGCTTAAAGGGGTCTCGGCGGCTGCTGAAAGGGTCCGGCTGCGTTTGGTTAGGGTTGTGCTTTGGGTTCTCTCTTTTTTTTTTTTTTTTTTTTTTTTTTTTTTNGCACGGATGTGCACAACAACCTCTTTATGGTGAGGGTGACAGAGCACTGGCACAGGCTGCCCAGGGGGGTGTGGGGTCTCCTTCTCTGGAGATATTCAAGACCCGCCTGAACCTGTGCGACCTGGTGTAGGGAACTGCTTTGGCAGGGGGCTGGACTCGATGACCTCTAGAGGTCCCTTCCAACCCCTACGATTCTATGACTCGTCTCTCCCAGGCCGCGCTTTGGGGGCATCGCGGCCGCACTCAGCGTCCCCGTTGGTTGCGTTTTTAGGGGCTGCTTCCTGATTGAACCGGGAGCCTTCATCCGGGAAAACCGCAAAAAAAAAAGGCCCAGGTGCTGCCCCGCCCGGCCTCGGGCCGCCATGGAGAAATACCAGGTGCTGCCCGTGGGGTGGGGGTGGGGATGTGTGCCGGTGTAAGCCCGGCTGAGCTCTGCCGCTCTGTGCCCGCAGGTCCTGCGGCAGCTGCAGCCCGGCGCGCTGGGCACTGTGCTGGTAGCGGGGCTGAGAGCGGAGAGCGACGCGAAGGGCGGATTTGTAATAAAGCAGGTGAGAGTGGTTGCTAGGAAAACAGCGGCCTCGCTGATAGCGACAGGCGGATGCGGTGGGCAGCTCGGTGAGCTTATGCCTGACGCAGTGCTGCGCTTCTGGAAGTGACCAGAATGTTGAGAAAGCTTGCTGGAATACTGGCAGAGAGCTGCACAAAGTCGGACTGTCTGGTGTGTTTCCAGCTAAGTGTGCTCCTGCTCGCTGTCACAGCTCTGTTTCTCTCTGGTTCCCTAAAGTGTGACTGCTCCAATCGTTAGAAATTCAAGCCTCCGTTTTAAACCGATGCCAACTCGTGCTCAGTTGCCACTTCTAATCTCAGCAGTCCTTGGAGTTTCGTTTTCTCTTAAATTCCAACCTCAACTTTGTCTTTTGTCTGTTTGGTGCAGGTTGAATGTGCTGATGAAAAGCAGGCAAATGAAGCCCTGAAGGAGGTATCTGCACTTCTTCACTTGCAAAGACCAGTCTCTTCAGCACAGCAAAGCTTTTATCTGAGCATTATGTATGTAAATAAGGGGTAGGACGATCTGAGGGGTGTTCTCCCTGCCCCCTGCTTGAGTTCAGGCCAGGATTTGTTATTAAATGTTCCTATGTTTAAATAGGTAGACTTGCAATCACAAAGAAAACTACAGGACACTATGCTGAATTCCTGTTACCTTTTCCAACAACAGCAAATAGGTTAAAGTGAACTATGCGGTTTTTTTTTCCTCACTGTTTTTTTTTTTTTATTCTATGCAGGCAATGGATTTGCTAAAACTTCATCATTCGAACATCTGTGCTTACAAGGAATTGTTTGTGACTTGGGATAATGAGGTGAGAATTGACTAGGATTAGTTAAGGTTAATGTAAGGCATGTAAGCATTTTACATTTGGGGCCATTAGGGTAAGATGCCAAATAAAAGAGTATTTGGTCTGAAATTAACTTTTTCTTTTAATTTCTGAATAAATACGGTGAAAATTATGAAGGTGTATGGATTGGTGTCCATCACATGGCAGTACTGCATGCTGGCTCAGATTATGAAATAAATTTTCTGCTGCTTCTGTCCTGTTCCCTAGTACGTACATAATTTTAAGCTGCTTTTGTTCATCTTCAGCAAACCTGTGTTAGAGAAGGAACAAAACCAAAGAATTTCTACTTCTGTAGAAAGGCAAAAATCCTGAGGTCTTATCCACAAATGTTTAGCACTCAGTTGAAGTTCATGTTGACTTTTATGATTGTGACTTAAATTGTCTCATGTGGTTTCATATAAGAAACACTTGATAACATTTTGATCAACTCATGCTCTACTCATAATATAAGAAAGTAAATAATGTCAATTCTGTGAGGAATTAAACATCTTGGGATGCCTTGGTATTGGTGAACTTCACACCTCCCAGCTTGGATGCCAGCTCCTTGGTTTTATCTTTCTTACTGGGTATGTTACAGTCTGCAAACAATTAGTCAATCTTGGTGTAATGTTTTATTGCAGATATCATCTCCGTTTCTCTGTCTGGTAATGCAGCACTCAGGCCAGGTAGATCTTTCATCTCTGATCAAGACAAAAAGGCAGAAGCAGGAGAAAATAGCAGACATGGTAAAACCTACAGAAGAGGCATCTAACTGAACTGACTGAATCTCACTACATTTATATTTCTTCCTCTGTATTCGGTCTTCATAAAAGTCATCCCTAAGATCTTCAGTGCACAATGTTTTGCTGGAGGGTACTTTTGGAAGCTATTGCTCTCTTTGTTCTTAATCACTATGGTATTTCTGTAACACTAGCTCTTTGTGTAGCTTGCGAGCAAGTGATTACATCTTCCCCCATTTTACATTTTTATCCATGAGAAATACGGACAATCATTATTGCGTAACTCATACAGCAATAAGCATGTTTATTTGCTTGGGGCAGTACTGTGTTCTTAGTTGTACCTTACTTCAAACAATGGTATTCTGTTAAATGTCTGATTTCTGTCGTGTTGTTTATGTTGCACTTTCATGTCTATACTCATTATCAGGTGATGATGAAGTTTCTGGGACAGATGGTGGATGCTTTGTTTTATATACACAATCAAAATATTTTCCACAGGTGGGCAGAAATCCTGTTCTCTTTGTTTCATGGGTCATTGTTCTTCGTTCATTGCTCTGAGACTGTTGGTTCAGTACAGCTGCTCACTTAAGAAGTGAATTTCCCTGTCTAGAAAGGGAGAATAGGAGTCAAATTCTGTTCTTCATAAATAGATGTTTGTTGTTTGTGACTTCTGAAGTCCCTTCTTGAATTCCATTCCTAATTCTTGAAGTCCACCCACTTCTTGAGTTTTGTAATGAGTTACCCATTTGGAAGAGATATTATTGGTGTTTGTTGTTCTGAATGTGCCAAGGTGTGATCATTAATTTAAACAGAATGCTGACCTTCTGTGATGCTTATATTTTGATGGCTATGATGGACAAGGTATATTTTGTGTATCTAAAGTAGACAGACAGCCATTACATTCCATATTCAGATAAATTTTATTGTCATCACCGTTTCCAAAGCATTTCACGTCAAAAGAAGATTTTCTTTTTGTTTTGGTATACAATTAGAAATAAAATCCAAACTTTCTAATGTGCAAATATACTGAAAATGTGTAGTTATATATCATGAGAATCTGATTTCATGTGCTGATGGAAAATATTTGTGTTGCAGAAATCTCAAGCCATCAAACATACTTGTGACTGGTGAAGCATCCTTCAAGCTTTGTGACTTTGGTACAGAAACACTTATGACCGACAAATGGAAATGGAAAATAAGAGTGGAAGAAAGTAGTTGCATCTTTTTGCTTTGCATTTACTATATTTTGTAAGATTTGATTATGGTGGATGTTTTTAACCCTTGGGGAAAAATGAGCCACAGTTATCTACCTTCCCCCTCCTCCACTATGCTTTAAAAGTGTGAATAGAATATTCATGGTCAGTTGCCTGCAGCGTTAACTGTGTTCACAACTGTAAATCTCAAAGGTTCTCTGCAACAAATTCAGTTGGAATCCCATTTTAGCTTGATATATAAAACTATTGCCTGCAGTTTATGCCTGTACAAGCAATGCTGTGTATAGCACAATGTCAGCAATGTTACAGTGATTCTTATTTCAACAGGTAGCAAGTGTTGGATGGCTCCAGAAGCATTCCGTTTTTCTTTCAGTGACAAGTCTGACATCTGGTCTCTGGGGTGTGTTTTACTTGACATGATGACTTCTTTTGTTTTGAAAGTATGTAATAATGTTTCATTATAGATTTAAACATGAGCCCACCAGAACACCTGTAACTGAGTTTGAGAAAGCTCTACTGTTGCTACACTGTTTACAGGCAGAAGGAATCACTTTGTTACTGCAGGATATAAGAGGAGACACCAGCCATCTCGAAGGAGTTCTGCCCCTACTTCAAAATGGAGATCACAGTTCTTTGCCTTTATTCCCAATTTTATTCATGATGCTACAGATCCAGCCCAGCATGAGACCCACGGCAAAGTGAGTTCTAGATGCTTTCCCTTTGTGCCCTAAACTCCACTTGCCTTCACAAAGACTGTTTGAAAGGATTAGAATCAAAATTATTTAGAAAGAATAAAAAGTCAAGGACTTGGTCTTTTGTTTTAGAAACAGCCATTCTGATTGCTGTCCTTTTTTGAAGAGCTACATGGTAAAATCATATTGCAGGCAATGCATTGTAATTTGAGGATGTATGCATTTCAATTCAGTGGAATATTTTGGTATTGTATCCATTCAAAAGAGCCTTTAAGTTAAAGCCCAAGTCTGGCTTGCTTACAGTAAGCTTTTTCATCAACAATTTTTAAGAAAACTGTCAGTTCTGTAGAAATAAGTGTGTGTGTGTGTGTGTGTATATATATACACTCTTCACATTAATAAATTAACTTTTTATGCCAAAGTGAAATGAATCCTGTAGGACTTTTTCTGTACCTTACCAGATCTAATGTATTGGTACCTCTTTTGTCTCTTGTGACCCCAGGGATCTGATTGATGTGCCCTTTATTGGGGAATGCCTGATTGTTGCTGGTTCATCTTTAATAAAACAGAAAAAGACTTTGTCTTCTTGTATAATAGATGTGTTCCTCGAGGGAGGATTCGAAAGCCTTCTAGGTAATGAGGAAAATAAGACAAATTTAATATCCTAGCTATTTTTTGTAGGAAAGTAACCGGCATCTTTTCTAGTCAGCATGTATTCAACTTGAAAATGAATTACTGAACTTTATTTTCATTTAAATTGAAATGGAATGCTCTTTGATGGAAAAATCACCGTACAGCCTTTTCTGCAACCTGGTCAGCTTACCAGCCATGTGTACTGCACACATCAAGTGGAGCCAGAGAAAATTTGTCAGAGAACTTGACTTTGCCAGTATACAAATGTGTTCATCCATTTATGCCAATGAAGATCTAGTCTGCCATTTTCATTATGAGCAAGGATGAAGTTGTCTTAATGTAAAAAGCCATGTGAGTGATTTAGAGCCCCTAGCCCAGCTTTGATTCAATACTTTAACAGTTCCCCAAAATGTGTGTGAAGTAGAGGTCACAGAGATGGATCATAACACTCTGGAATGTTTAATGATTGATGCCTTAGGGGAAAAGGACTTCCCCTTTAACAGTCACAGGTTGCATTATTTCTTTTTATGTGAATCTGTGTCTAGCACAAAAGTAAATGAAGCTTGAGTGATTTTTGTGTTTTTATTTCAAATGATGAGAATTTCCTATTTTAATGTAGAATTCATGCAGGCTTTCTGGGATGTAGAAGAAGCACAGGCTAGAGCCATGCAGCACCTTGCCAGCTTTGTAGGAGATAAAAGTGGTAAAGTACTGCTTTCTTTATACTTTTCTTTCCTTACCTTTTGAAATAATGGGAAGAAGAAAAAAATCTCACAACAGTGATAGTGAAATTGCCCTCTTTCTGATCTTTTGAATAGGCCACCTGTGGAGGTGATTATGTTGGTACTTGTTTGTAGAATTTTTCGTTGAATACTAGAGGTATATTACTGAGTTAGAAAGATGGGCACTCTGAGCTGAATGGTCAAACTAACACTTGTTGAAGAAAGTAATTCATATTGTAAACAAAAAACAAAAAACAAAAACAACACAAGTGTTTAATATCTGTAAAAACTAAGCATAGGGGAACTGTTAGGTCAGGGATTGAGCACCTGGTGAAGGGGTGTGGCTGCCTATGGAGCACAAGCAAATTCTTTGGACCTGTGCTCCCCACATGACCACAATGGGTGGACCCAGGGTGGAGCTCCTCTGGGCTCATACAAAGGCTGGCTGCTGGAAGGAGAGCATCTCTTGGACATGGGCTGCTTCCCGAGGAGGACTCTGCTGTGTAGCCAGAGGTCCCCTCACCAGCTGGCTGAGTTTGGTTCTTTTTTCTGTATGTGAATACTGGCCTAACTGCAGATGCTTTTCCTGTTTTTGCTAAGATCCTGTCAGAAGTAATTTTGCTTCTTCATCAGCAGAACAAGGCAAGAGTAACTTCTTTTTTCCTTAGAGTTGCCTTTGTCTTCAACACTCTTAATGAAATAAAGTTTTTTATTCTCTTTGGTTCAGGAATGTTGTTTTGAGATATCTCATCATTCACAAGGACTCAAATTTGTTAGAAACTGAAACTTGCATATTTTGAAGCATAAGCATCTTCTGAGCACTCTAAGCAATTGTCTGTTTAACTGAACAATATCTCAAATTGTTTCTCTTCCCTACAGCACTACCCTATCTGCTCACATTCATAGAATTGATTGTTTTTGCCATGAAGAGTCATACAGATTCTCCCAAGTTACAAGTAGATGGTTGCAGTTTATTGCTTGAAATTCTTAGTCAAGGTACAGTTGTGAAACTTCCAACTGGTGCTGGGTAATGCAGCCTATCTCTTGTGATGCTACATGTAGGAGACAAGGTTTGAAATGGTTTCACTAATATATTTAGGGGGTAAATGTAAGGTAATAGAAGAATTTATCCAGCTTTAATAGAAGCCTATTCTCATAAGCTTTTTTTCAGAACAGACATAAATAAATTCTGTGTTAAGTGTAGATTTTAAATCCAGGATACTGGTTTTAGGCTACCAAATCTGTTTCATATTATGAACAGGAGGTTTTCAGTGCTTCGGTATTTGAATTTTGAAGCTTAGAAGTACATACATCTTACTTTCTCATATTGTCCCTTCTGCCTTTTTCTTGTCAATAAACCACTGTAACTACTCACTATGTTACAGGATTGAGAGTATAAGAGTTATGTTTTGGGTGAAAAGAAAAGTAACTTTTGGATTTATTACATGAAGAAATGCTGTTAGTTGAATGCTTTGCTTAGGAAGAGAGCAGGAGGTTCAAACTTCATTCAAAGTCACTGAAATCTGTGTGTTATTGTAATGCTTACATTTGGCAGCTCTAGAACAGGATGTGGTAGTGGTTCTGGATGAGGATGTGGCCAACTCTCTGTTGGAGACAGTGAGAAAGCACTCTGAAAATGAAGGGCTTCTTTTGTTGCTCTGCCCATTACTGATGATGATTTCAGCTAATGGTTGGTAACTTTTTTGTTTTTGGGGGTGAGGGGGGAATTATTCTCATTTTCTCATTTTTATAGTCTAATCTGAGATAAAATGCAGAACTCATGACATCATTGAGATGTGAAGGCAACAGTTTAATAGTGCTAATAGTTGTAAGACTTATTCATAACAATCCCAAAAGCAGAAGTTATGTACTGAGGCTTCAGGTGCATATGATTTGTGTGTTACAGAATGGTGCTGTGTTTGCTTTGAAAACAAGCACAACCTGTGCAAACAGCACTGCTCCAGAAAACGAGAGCACAGAATCTGGGTTCTATTTCCAACCTTGCTGAGATGAACTGAGATTGATTACACAGTGTCTTCATCTTGTTTTCTTTTCCTCCTGAGGTTGATTGTAGTTGCTAAATATTTGTAGTATTTTTCACTTGTTTGCAGTGTCTGTCCAGCTTTCCTCAGAAGAGTGTTTTGTAAATGGTCCTGGGGTTTAACAGAAGTGGGGTAACCTACATAGATTAACTTGTATGAAGTGTCATGGTCTACATTTATACAAATAAAGTTACTGTGTAGTACTGAATTTTATATGTTGTTTGCAAACTCTGATGAGGTGAATTCCCCTGAGAAGTTGCAAACATCTAAAAGTAGAGGAATTCCTCCTCTCTGTTCCTTTTCTGTTCTGTCAGTTGAAGATCTGCAAGGAAAAGTGTCTGGCTAAGCATCTGTTTGAAAGAGTCACTTAAACTAAACACTGTGCTTAAGTACATGACATTTAAGAATCCAGTCTTTATTTTTCTTGTGATATCATATTTACTGTCTTTGTCATCACTGTTCAAATGTAGTTAGAGTTATCTGTTGTGAGGACAGTGAGCAGGACAAATATGCTAGAATTCACCCAATTTCTTTTTCTGTGCCCTCTAGAAGTTGCTGTGGAAAATCTAAGGAAAGCTGGATTAATTTCAGATCTTCTGTCAATTTTACAGAGCTTTATTCATAATGAGCAGATCTGCCACTCTAGCTGTGCAGCTCTCTGGAGCTTGGCTGTGAGTGGTAAGTGGAAGATATGCACAATTGCACTTGATATGTTTTATTTCCTTTGCATTACAAAAAAAAAAAAAAAACATTTGATTCATGTGACCAGCTAAATGCCCACCCTCTGGACCATTTTCAGTCCAAAATGATGTTATTTTTTGGAGGATTCCTGCTGTAATGTCCAAATATAATTTAAATAGCAGAGGAATCTAGTTCCTGGAGAAGTTCAGCTTTCTGTGATAGCCAATATTATTTTGTCGCACTCTAAAATTTGATTTGCACATTTTGGATGTGGGTGTGTTTCCTTTCTGTTGTCTGTGCTAAAATAATAATGTTGTTACTCCATAGTTTCCACCCATTAATGTTTTGCTGACATACACTGTGTGGATAACATTATGTGATTAAATAACTCCTGCGTTTCCTCTTTGTTATGGTAATTTAGAGAATAATGTAGACCAAGTACTGCTGCAAAGTGCTGTGCCCATTATCACTGCGGTCATTCGAGAGCACCTCCAGAATGGAGCCGTTCTGAAGTCAGCTTGCTCGGCTCTGTGGGCACTGTCACTGCAAGGTGTGTTTTCCCGAGCTATTTTCATTGTCCTCTTTGCATGGGAAGGTCCAAAGACTTCTGCCTGTCGGTTCTGAAGTACAGACTGCTTGGCCTCAGCAGGCTCTGCAGGTGGCAGCAGAGTTAGAAACTTGTATCCTCTTAATAAATCCTCGCAGTGCTGCTCCTGACACTGTAATGAAGCTGTTTTGGAAGCACCATGTCAATTATGTAACTAGATACTATTGGACTCTCCATTCCTTTTAGTTTGGAGAGCAGAAGGAAATCTTGACACAAAAGATGTATCAGAAATTTTTTCCCAGGCTTCTGGAGGAACTCACAGTAAGATGTTATGTGTCATACTATGTTACATGGGCTTTCACACCCTTTCTTTCAATGCATAGTTAGACGTCCTTTTAAAAACAGGAGGCAGAAATTGAGATGCAGGTGAGCATTTAAAACATTGGTATTTTGATTTTGTTTTTTAAAGGTTTTTTAAATGAAAATGACTACGAGCCCACAACAGCACTTCTGATGGATGCACTTAGGATGAACATGGAAGGACCAGTGCTGGTGAATAATACCTGCCTGGCATTAGCAAGCCTCCTAAGGCTATCTGGTAACATTCAACAATTAGTTATTGTTAATTGCAAATCATCTCAGATGTAAACATTTCTGTGCAGTTCAAGAGTTCGTAGTAGATCAGCACAGTCTCATTATTAACTTGAGTGTCTCCACTTTTTTATTTACAGTGTAAATGGGTAGGGCTCAGAGAAACACTAAATATCAAAATGAAATGTGGTTTTCTACTTGCCCAAATAATCTTCAGAATAGCTTTTCAGAAGGCTGAAAAGAATGGATGTGACTTCCTGGAGAAATACTGTCCATGTGCTGTCAGGGGAAGGGACTGGAAAGCAAATAACTCAATCTGCAGCTACCAGTTAGTCCAGAAACATTTGTTTCCCTTTCAGAAATATCAGCTTTCAGATTTATAACAGATTCAAAAGGCAGTGGAATAAACCTGATCAAAGATACCTACCACTTTTACTGCGATGATCCACAAGTGGTGGAAAGTATCTGCATGCTGATAAATGAGATGGTTCAGTATGGTAAGATTGTGGTGGTACCCATCCAATCTCTTCTTTTTCCCCTTCCACCCCGCAACCCCCAAAATAAATAAACAAAACCAACAAACAGTGAAGAAGCAGCAGCTACTCAGGCAAATTAAAACTGCTCTCTGGAAAGACCTACTATACACCTGAGAAGGGAAGATGAATTGGAATTGTGAATTCATCCCATTCTTTTTTGTTGTTGAATCATTATAAATGCCCGTGCAATGTATGAATGTTCTAGCTTCATCTTATCTTGCATTCTATTTGTACAGATCTCTTCCCTTTCTGGTCCCCTTTAGTCCCTTATAAAAACCACTGGAAATCATACCAGTAACCATAAATTATCCTTCTCATTTATTCCAGATGACATTGTGCTGGATATGGTGTCACAGCAAATGGAAGAACTGCTGTCTGAAATCAAAAGCCGCTTTCCATCTAGCATGGTACATAACTCACTGTGATAATAAACCCTGCTTAATGTTATGGTCTTTATCATCCTCGAACAGTTGGAATTAGCAGTGCAGAACTGAAGAAGAATTGTGTGCATGTGGTGTGAAAAGAGAGGTTGTATGAATGTTTCTAACCTCACAGAAAACAAGTAGTTGGAAGGCCTTTTCTTTATGTCTGTTGCAATTTTAAAGCAACGTTTTGCTTCTTGCAGCACTGCACTGTGTTAAATATTTAAGTCTTTGATAGTAAATTATCACATCCTTAACCTACAGCAGCAAACAAACAAAAAAACCCCACTTGTGATAGTTTGCCTGAAGGGTGAAGTTAAATTCCTACATACAATCATAATACGAAAAGAACAAACCAACTGCTGAAACACCAGAAACAGCAAAATTAATTGAGCTGTGTAATGTGTTATTCTCATATTTCCTTCACAGTGGCTTGCTGTCAGGTAGCCATCAATTAGATAATTAAAAGGTGTCTTTCCAGCAAGCCAATGTAACTGGTTACTCTTACAACCCTGGGTTTTTTTTTTTTTTTAGTGATGCATTTAGTCTGCTTACATAATTTGTCTCAGACAGATGCAAACAAACTTGTTCTCCACTGTGTCCTGCAGGCGCTGCCTGAGGCATACTAATGAAAGCTGAAGCTATAAGTTAGGGCATTTAAAAGAAAAAAAAATCAGAAGTGAGAAGAAAGCAGCTCCCTCTGTAAATGCAGTTTGTTGTTCCCCATGTCTGACTGCCTTGTCTGTCACCACGGAACAAGACCAGAATCTCTTTCTCTGACAGTACACTGTGCAGCTGCTAATTCTCTGAAACCTGCGCCCTGCTGCCTTTCACTGTCTAATTAGATTCCTTAGAGCACAGTGTTATTATTCAGTCTGATAACTGCATCTGCTTTGGATTTTGTAGAATCAAACCCCATGTTTAAGACACCACTTGTTTTAAAGGCCTGTTTTCAACACAGTTCTTTATTAACAAAGAAGTACAAAAAGTAACTGAAACAACAAGGTAGTCTTATCAATTCTCATTTATCTTTATCAATTCTCATGTTTCTCTCCAGGAGATAATGATCCTTGTGGACACAGCACTTTTGAAACTGTGGAAGTTGAAGCCTTCTGTATAGGAACAAGACCTGTAGACTTCTGGTTCAGATACAAAAGCCTGGACCCTCCTGAAGTATTTTACAAGATATTTCTCACCAGAAAGATTAATACTGGGCCATTAACAATGCATAAACAGTTCTATGCTCTGTTTAGTTACCACAGTTGTGAGACTAATAACAATACTTAAGAACTTGCCTTACTTTGTAGACTTTAAAATATCCAAAATAAAGATTTAGTCTTGAGTTTCATCAGAGCAATATCCTTTTCTTCCTGCATCAATCATAATTTCAAAACTTTCTGTCCTTATTGCTCGTTTAGTATTTATTTCCTTCATAATTACTGATGAAGTACTTTACACATGCAGGCATTTGCAGGTATTGTTCAATTAGGTGTATGTACTATCCTGAAAGGGGACACTTCAGCAGTACTCTTGGATGCCAACATTCATGTACTCTGCTGTTTTTTTTCTTTTATTCACAAAATTGCTGCTGTTAGTTCTGAGTAGCTCTCCCTAAGTTTGCCTGGAATCTGACAATAAAACAGCAAATGCAGATTGAAAACACAGTGTACAAACATTCAAGTTTCACAGTTTGTCTTTAGGTTTGTTCTTAAGAGCAGCTTCCCATTTCTTTTTCTCTAAGGTGTATAGTCTCATAGCTGCTTGTGCATCCTGAATCTAAAAGAAAACAGAACAGGAGGCTTAACAAAACACAGCTAACATGATTTTAAAATGTTATTGTTAATAAACAGTGAAATCTTCCATCATTTTAATACATCCCTTCAAGTAACACTTCATAATCTCCTCCTAGATTCAGGAGATCTAGTGTGACTAGTGGGGGGAGGTGAACATGTAAGGCTCACTACAAGGCTATGCAATGTTCTGATTGTGACTTGGAAAGTCAATATGGAAAAAGTACTCTTGATGATGGTATCTTGGAGATACCTTTACAATTTGTTTGGCTTTTTCAACTCCTTTACCTGTTAGCTCCAGTGTTTCAGTGGGTAAGAGGATATAACTGCTGAGAGTGGGCTCTTACTGTCTATGTAATTCTATTCTATTTGCCATGGCATAACAGTGCAGTATGCTGCTTTTAATGTAAGCAATTGGAACTCGGACATTACTTTTCTCCCTGGGGATCTTAAAATAACAAGAATTAAAATAAAAATCAGTATTTAAAAATACATTTGACTTGTGCAAAATGATTTTATGAAAGTAAAGAATCCAAATGGTATGAAGCACGTACTGCTAAGAAAGCTTAGATGGCAATCTTTTTACATGATGGTACCTAAGCTGAGCTTGCTGACTTTCACTGAGAGGCTAGAATGAAGGCACAGGACTCAGAACTGAACTCTAATCCCAGAACCAACGTGTACTGTGTTGTTAATCTACCCTAAAAAGCCACCCTGATGAGATACATACCGAGCAGTGCTCTGATGTCTGCACTTGAACATCCAGCAGTCTCTCACAGAGCAGCTTCAATGAGGGCCGTGCACTCTAGAAATACAGAAGATTGAATCATGCTTTCTCATGCTACTTGAATTATGTATGTGTGTATGTACAGCTTCCAGTGGTGAGCTGGAAAGGAGAATTAATGAACTACGAGGCTTATGCACAGCTGCATGCACTGCTTAGAGGATTTTCTATGTAGTACCAGAACCCTAAGGTTTATGCTTGAGGTGTATTACTGTGAAAAACAGAGTATATAATTATGAAATGTAAAATGATGTCCTATACTTTTACTTCTGGAGTCTAAGTAGAAACTTGAAACCATCTATATTTTTTGTATATGATACTATGAAGAGTATCACGTAAGTATTATTGTAATTAGAACTGTATAATCTTATTTTGCTATTCCAGAGAAGCATTATGAAGACTATGTATGTGCCAAAAGTCAGGGATCACTGAATTTTGTGCACAGGTATTAGTGGTAATATCTGCAACTAACAAAGTAACATTGCCATACTGCAAATGCTAAACAAGCCTTCAGTTGGACTGGTGTTTTCAACTAACAAAAAGTAGATATCTCTGTTTCAGGTTGGAAAGAAGAAATGAGGACAAGTGAGGCAAGCACAGCAGTGAGAGAGCCAGAAACTGGGTGTCAGTTAATCAAGGTATCCCTTCCCATTACTTTCTTACCTTGACCATCTGTCTGAAAGGTTTGTATCTTTGTGTGTCACGTATTTTCTTCTTAGGGTGATCAAGAAGTAGGACCTGAAAGAAAGTAAATTTCTGGTGTAAAGAGTACTGCTACACAAGAATCGATACAGCTGAATGTACAGCTTCCTGTCTTCAGTGGCCATATCACTGCTATTAAGATCAGCAGGGAAGCTGAAGACCTTGGTGTGCCAATGAACAAGGCTACACTTGGTACAGCATGAGAGGATGAGAAACTGAGCTAAGTTAAAAAGCAGTAGTTTCTGGGAGTTCAGGTGTGTTCATCTGACTGATTCAGGAATACAGATTAGAAATTCATTGATTTTCAGTGCTTGGAGCTTTGTCCTCAAAGTAACAAATCTGCAACCACATTACCTTTAGGTCATTGTGTATTGCATGCCCAACTAAAATCCTTCCATTCAAGATATCAGCGACCTCCTTCTGAACTGTTTTAAAATCTTCACCTAAAAATACCACACAATGAAACACTTTCCATTAGACACATCAAACACCTAAGCAACCTATAATTGAAATGCCACATCTTTTTTTTGTGCAGACAGTTACATCTTTGGGACTATAGTTACACAAATTTGTACTGTACAATCCTCTGCTTGTTTTCAAGCTCAGTCAAGGAGGATTTGTGGTAGCCTGTTAAGTTTGCCTTCCTTAAGGAATGTTCTGGGAGAGAGCTCCTACCTTTCTTTAGATGCTCAGGACGTATGCCACTAACAGCTGTTCTGTAATCTGTCACCTCTTCTGTAGGCTTGACATACTTGTCATAAACACACTTTCCAAAGCGGTTCACAATGGACACACGAGCCACAATACTGTCTTCACCACTGGGTCCCACTCCCACCATCTCACAGTCCATGGCTACAGCTCTTGTAAGACTGAAAAAAAAGACAACTCAGTGACACATCTGTTCACAGGGACTGCGTAGTGAAGCTGCAGGGTTCACACATTGATAAGAACAGGAAAAACTCAGCAGTTTGACTGTCAGCAGACTCAGATATCAGCTTAAACTCCTCAGTTCACAATTATTAAAAGATAATCTTGATGCTCCTGCTGCCACGCTTCCTGCTGGAACATCACTCACCCTTCTGAAGACTTCTCTTTCACCAGCACCTGCTCCACAGACTGTTTAGATTGGCCTGTACCAAGTCCCAGTTTCCTTCTAGCAACTTCTGCTGCTTCAGGTCCTATTGCTGCTTCAATATCTTTTGGATCAACATCATCAAACCAGATGTCAGGCCTGGTAAGTACAAATTTAATCACGTTAGATAGTCTTAAAGTGACTGTGCATCTCTATAGCATACAAAAAACAGGTTTATGTTTTAAATCATGAAATTAGCTCTCTGAAAAGCAGTATAGTACTGACATCTATGCAGATTTATTGCTGTATCTGAGGAGGGGCAGCATACATCTTCTGATGCTTGAAATCTAGCTGGAAGAGCACAGCTATTTGGAACGTACTTCTCTGTACACCTCCTCAAATAACTTCTCATATGCACGTACTGATGTATGAAGTACTCACTCTTTGGGCTGCTGTGCTGTATCTTCAGCTTTCCTCTTCTTATGTTTTACATCGCTCTTCTCCTTTTTGATATTGCCATTTTTCCTTTTTTCTTTGCAGCCCTTCCCATCGCTTTTGGTGTTGTTGGAATTCTTGTCCCTTTCAGCCCTCTTGGGTTTGGGTTTGGGTTCAGCTGCAGGAGGATTGCTGTCAGCAGAACTCCTGGCCCTTTTCTCTGCGGATTTAGGCTTTGAATTCTTGTCAGCCTTCTTGGACTTCCCCTTGGCTGAAGGGGGGCTGTGCGCAGCAGGACCGCTGTCCTTTTTACCTGTGGGTTTGGGCTTCAACACGTTTTCACCCCCAGCACTGTGTGGAACCTGTTGCCCGTTTTCCTCTTTGAGCGGATGCTTCTTTTTGGTGTGTGTTTGAGATGAAGAGAGGGGCTCGTTCGAGGTGCTTGCCTTCTGCTTCAGCAGCTAAAGCGGACAAAGAAAAAGGGGAAAATATTAAAAAAAAAAAAGAAAGAAAGAAAGAAAAGAGATTATCTCCTTGGTTATCTCCTTGATTGTCTCCTTGACTATCTCCCTTCGGTTCTCCCCTGCCATCGCTGCTCCGAGGACTGAAGCAGAGCAGGGCTCGGCTGGCTGCCAGCCTCCCCGTGCCTCATCACTGCACGCAAAGGATCCCTCACAATCCTCACACCCCGAGGGGAACTGCTTTCACCCCGAGAGCCCCGGCCCGGCCTCACCTCCTGCAGCGCCTTCCAATTGGAGGAAAACTCCTGCGGGCTGCGAGGCAGAGCCGCCACCGCCTTCGGGCCTTTCTGCGCGGCCGCCCCCGCCTGCTGCCCGGGGCCCCGCGGGGGTCTCCTCCTCCTCCGGCCCTTCCCGGGGTCCGCCTTCGCCATGCGGGACAGGACCGAGGCGCGCACGGAACGGTGCAGCGCCCGACGGGGAACGGCGCCCCGCGCTTTGCGTTCCGCTGCGGCGCCGCGCGGGCGCCCCCTGGTGGTCGACCGCGGGATGAACCCGAGGGGCTCCGTCCGAGCCGAGGTTTGGGGAGCAGCGAATCGCGGCTCAACGACTCGCAGCCCTTCCTCGCCCCGCACAAATCATTCCTTGTTTATTTGGCTGCTGAAGCTGGCCCGAGGCTGCTCTCGTTGCTCTGCTCTTTGGCTGCAGTCAAGTCGCAAATGTTGTGCGAAAGCTCTGCCCCTCCAGCTGTTCCTGTAAATCGTCCCGCAGCAGTTCAATTCCCCCTCGGCTGTCCCCCTCTGCAGTCGATCAGCTCTCTCGTTTGTTTAAACAGCGCATTCTTTGCTTCCGTTCCACGTGATGCTTCGGACTGAACATTTTAATCACCCCTGGGCCGGGGTTTGCTCTGCGGAGCTGCTTGCAATCCCTCCAGCATGATCATCAGTCTGACCATCCGAGCGCTCGTAATGCTCCCCCTGGGGCTTTGCTGGCCATCCATCCTCCAAGAGGTAAGCCTGACCTCCAGAAAACGCCGTTTCCAGGAAGCCTTCCTTATTTCTAGGAAAAAGAAGAAGAGAAATCACGACGTGTCCTAAGCCAAGATGTATCAAACCTCACTAATCAAGAAGATAAAGCTATTTCCTCCGGGTGGCCGTTGTGCAGCATATGCTTAGTGCAAAATAAAACCATTAGAGCTTGGCATCAATAGTTGTTAAATTGTTTGCTGACGTTCCTCCCAGGTTCGTTTCAGTTAAATAATAACCTCGTATCCATTTGTTTTGCTCAAAAAAATGCAAAGCTATCCTTCTTCTTGCAGAAATTTCTCAGAGCTTTGGATGCAGAAGATGTTTTCTCTTATTTTGGAACCAGCTCAGCGTCTGATGGTATGCAGAGCTCTTTCCTTCTTGATTTTGGAACGCGTTTGTCAGTTTATTCCTAATCCTGTACATTTGATAATGCTAAGAACACTTATTAACGAGCCCTGCTCTGACAGGCACTTAGTGTTTCTGAGCTGCATTACTCAGTGAGGTAATCCATGTCTCAGTGTGTAAGCAATCGAAGAACTGGGCCAGCATTTAAAATCTGCCAAAGGAGGTATGATAAATCCCTTTCAGCTGTAGTCCTTATTCTCTGTATTGGTGTTTTTCTACAAGATTAACAGGTCTAAGTCTTCTGAATGGGAAGGTGTAGGCAAAGAATAGCTTTAAATAGGCTTGTTAATTTTTTGAAATGCAAGGGTGGAGCATTCCAGGTCTGGATTGTTCTGGAACGTTCAGCATAAAGGCACATTTTGAACTTTTACATTCTTTAAGTGAGGATGTTGTCAGCTGGTGAGTTCACCTGCTGCTGCTCCCAGTGTCTCTGTTCAGATTATGACAATTCTCACTCAGTAATATTTAATATCTGAGGAAGCAAATCTGTCTCAGCCTTTGACAAATTAACAGTTGTCCTTAATGAGGGAGAGAAGCGCAGATCATGGAGGAGCCAGTCCCAGAGCTGCTGTCTGTTCCCAGTCTGAGTACCTTGCTTTGGAATAGATGAAAACACAGAAGTTCTTTCCCTATTGACAAAAATGACCTCAAAAGGCTGCAGCTGTCATTCAGAGAATAATTTTTCCTAAGGAGACAGGTCATTACATTTCTTTTCCACATACCATTATTTTCCATAACTTTTTCCCTTGTTCCTTTTTCTGTTTGTTTGTTTGTTTGTTTGTTTCATATCTTTCAGTACCCGAGTTTGTTGTTGCTCAGCCAAATTGCCCTTGTAAAGAAAAGCAGATTGGGCTGAGGTGCCGGACCCAACACTGCTCCATTAAGGCTTGGGGAGAAGTGTTTTCCTTCGAATTTCTAGAGGACCATACCCTCCTTTCCTCTTCCTTTGTGATCAGCCAAGTGGTGAACTCTTCCTTTAGCTTAATCAAGCAATTCTCAGGCAACTGCTTTGCAGGTGGAAATCTATTGATGCCTCCTGGGGCTGAGTGTAGAGTCACTTACTGTGAAGGGCAGCTGGTGAGTATGCACTGAGCTTATCAGCTTTTCTATGAGCATTTACAGCCTTTGCAGGCTTGCAGCTTGAAACCCCGAACATGTGTGAACCATTCATTTTAATAAGTCTGAGTGTTACAGAGAAGAAACAGGAAGGATAAGGCACGTGGTTCTCCACTGTAGCAAATGTCTGCAATAACTCAGAGGTGGAATTTCATCTCCTCTAGCAAGGAGTCATTGTTACAGATGAAGAAAAAATTCATATCAGGCCTGTCAGAAGCAAAGATATGGCCCTGCTGAAGGATCTTGGCTTCTCCAGTCCCCACATTCTCTTCAAAAGTGCTGGAACAGGGGCAAAACCAGCAAGAGGTAAGATGTATAGAGAGTGAGCTCTGGTGGTTCTGCTTTGACCAACTGTATTCTGGTAGTGAAGTTGCATGAATGAGCTGAGGACAAGGAGAGGAAGGTTTGCATCTGCAACTATATGATGATACTTGACGTATGTTACTCACCTTACTGAGATGTAAATAGGGAACATTTTCAATTAGGTGTTTGTTATTTTGGTAATATAATCTTATCAAGGATGAAGACAGGTGAAAGAAACCGACGGAAGTGGGAAGCTTAGGCAAGTAACCCCAGAATGGTCTTCTAGCAGAAGTGTTTCAGTCTTTCAGGAAAAGAAAATGGCCTTACAGAATCTTCTGTTCCACCTTGCATCTTAAACTCCGTGTCCCTTTCTGTTGTTCAGCGGGGCACTTTGCTTCTCGCCTGCAGAAGAGGGCGGATGGAACTGTCAAACATCTGGAGCTGATGGTGGTAGCAGGTCCTGATGTTTACATGTACCACAAAGAGGACACGGAGCGGTATATCCTTACCAACCTGAACATTGTGAGTCTCTTTCTGTTTGGATTGCTGTTCCAGTGCGAGAACTCACAGTGTTGCTAACAGATTCAGTTCTATAAGTGTTCTTTCAGGAGTGATTGTGGTTACCTGCTTCTATTAGAGGGCACTGCTAACGTGTAGGGTGTTCATCTGTGTTTCTTTGGGACTGTCCAGCAAGCCTTCCCTTGTAGAAGGAGTTCCGTGAGTAAAAGTGAATGTTAGAAGCTCTTCATTCCATTACTAATCTTATAATATCTGGTAAGAATTTATATATGTAACTTTCTGGTGATTTTGTATTTGTCCTTATAATAATCAGGTGTATTGCCTTTGTAATGAGTACACCCCAGTAAACGGGAACAGATGTTGAGAGTCACTGAGGTGACTTTATGGAATCCTTTCTGTCACCTCACAGGGGGCAGAACTGCTGCGAGATGCCTCACTGGGTGCTCATTTCAGGGTTCATTTGATGCAAATGCTCGTTTTGAGAGAGCCGGAGGTAAGCAGGGGGCATTCTGCCCAAGTGTTGCCTGGGGTGGGTTGCTAAAACCTGTATGCAATGCACAGACATATGCTTTAACTTTAGGTGAATGTGAACATCACAACAAATATCACCTCCTCACTGATCAGTGTTTGTGAGTGGAGCAAGAAGGTCAACCCCCAGAATGACTCTGATCCCCTGCATGCTGACATTGTCCTGTATGTGACCAGGTACTGAAGCTCCCCTGTCCTGTTAGAGGCTGCAAGTCAGGCCATTGCTGTCCAGTCACCAGCACAGTGACACTGATTTGCACAGAGCCTTTGAAAATGGGGTGATTCTCCTGTCCACAATGTAGCTTGGCATTCAGGGGACTCTGCTTCTACCATCCTGCCCCAGGGACTTCTGTATTCACAAAAGAAATACTAGCTAGCTGACAAAGTGAGGTCAGGAAGATGCAAATAACTTTTATTTTTAAATATACCTAGACCTTACTTTATTAGTTGCAGTGGTTCTTTTCTTTTTTCCTCTTGATATCTCCCTTACTTTAGGTTTGATCTGGAGTTACCTGATGGGAACAAGGAGCTACGTGGAGTGACTCAGTTAGGTGGAGTCTGCTCCTCCTTCTGGAGCTGCATTATTACTCAGGACACTGGCTTTGAGTTGGGAGTCACCATAGCCCATGAGATTGGGCACAGGTCAGTGAGGAAAACCCCAGAGCAGTGCAGTATGTTATATTCTGGAGAAAACATTCCCTGTTTTAAAGGATTCAGGAGAAAGAGAAGGATCTCTTGTCATAACAGTGGGTTTCCTATGATTATTTAAAACTCTTATACAGAATTCCTTGCATTTTTTAAGTTCTGGGGCAATTACAAGCTTTTATGTAGGAGGAAGGGCTCTGCAGAAGGAGCTTGGCTCTTGCTTAGATAGTTAGAGATAACAGAAGTGCTAAGGGAACAAAACCTCTGGGTTTCTTCTCAGAACGCAGTGCTTTTTGTGTTACAGTCTTGGCATCCCCCATGACGGTGAGGGGAATCAGTGCAGCAGCAGTGGTTACATCATGGGTTCAGCAGGAAACCACAATAGTGTTGACCTTGTCTGGTCACAGTGCAGCCGAGAACAGTTCCTGGCCTTTGTCAGGTAAGGGAATGGTTGAGTTTTGTGTGCATGTGTGTGGAGCACTTCCCTGTGCTGGCAGCTTAGGAAAGAGTGGGGTAATACAAGGAATAAAACAGAACTTTCTTAGGAAATGAGGAACTGTGATGTACTTGGGGTTTGTTTGTTTCTTATCACTTGAGGCTGTTGCTGAGGTTAAACCCAGCCTTTGATTCAAGTAGCTGGAAATTTGGTTAGTGACTAACAGACCTGGGCTGTCTTGAAGTCCTCAGACACTTGATCAGCTTGGAAATGTTATTTAGAACGTCAGAAAATCTAGGTTTAAACATACACTGTGGGCTGCGAGCTGTCTGCTTGAACAAGCATGGATTTTTGTTTTAGCTTCAGCAGTGGGAAACTGTGAGCATCTCCAGGCAGCTGCTGCAGCTAAATCTATCACAGCCCACAGTAAGCATGTGTTGTCTGGGAAAGCAACAGCCAACTCCCAGAATGAAACTCAGCAGAAGTTTGCAAACATGTCATTGTCCTTACTATGCACAGCTGGGAAAGTGATATTTTTTTATGTCTGTATCAGCACAGGCCAAACAAACTGCTTAAATGACCTGCCGGACATGGACGGCAGCATCCCTGGATGGAAGCCTGGCTTGTACTATGGAGCAGATGAGCAATGTAAAATAGCCTTTGGGAGTGTTGCAACTGCGTGCACCTTTACTGACAGCAATGTTGTAGGTAGAAAGTTTCTGTGTGTCTTGCTGGGGACAGCAGAAAAATGTTTTGGAGCTAGGATACAGAAAAAGAGAGTTGGGATGTTATTATTACAAAGGGATTGAGGGTGCTTTCCTGCCACAGATTGCTTTGGCAATGACTGAACCTTAAAAGGTTTTTAAAATGTTTTTCTTGTCTCCATCACTTCCTTTGTCTACATAAGCCTCTTTTAAGGTTTACACAGTACCCAGAACCTTCAGTCCACACTGGGTTTGGTAGTGCCTAGTACTGGCTGTGCCACTCAGGTGAGTACTGGGTCCTGTCCTGGGGAGCTCTTGTTCATTGGATCTCTTCAGCTTCCCTGCAGTTGTGCAAGTCCACATGGCTGAGAAATGCAGCATAGCTAATAGCTGCCATCTGGACATGTTTTGTTAATGAGGAAGCACTAATTTGTGTGAAACGTTAACTGCTTTAGTTGGTCCTCTTTTAGCAATACAGTTGGTATTGCTGGTCATTTGACAAGCCCACAACTTTTCACTAATAGCAGGAGAAATTAAGGAACCTGCTTGCATTTTTGGGTAGCTATGGGATAACTGAACATCTGGGACTTGCACTGAGCAGCTTTTGAGACTGCAGTGTTGATGAGTGACTCCTTGACCTCCTTATTTCTCTTGTCACACCAGGATGTATGTAAAGTTCTCTCATGCCACGTACAACCAGGAGACAAATCCAGCTGTACTCGGCTTCTTGTTCCCCTCTTGGATGGTACTGAGTGTGGCATCAATAAGGTAAGGAGGCTGCTGATGCTTGGATAATCAGAAGTGGATGTGTGTACTGTGGCATTTGCTGTCCCTTGGCCAAGAAGCTAAGACCACACAAACTGGTACCAGCTCTTCTTGGTGTTTCCACATTGTCTGTATCTCTGGAGTTGCTTTGCAGTCCTATCATCTGATAACTGAGCTCTTCTCCAGGGCTTTGCTGTCTACCTGAAATTATATATCAGCTTTCATTTATTTATTTATTTTAAACCTCATCCTCATGTTAGACTGTAATTAAGAACGGGACTCTTCTCTTGTGAAGAAGTGCCTCATTCATTTTGGGATTCTCAGTGACTGACTGCCCTGCTGAAGGATGGAGATCTATGCTATGCTTGTAGATGCCAGAGCTGCTGGGTTCATTGAGGTGCTGCTGCCAACTCTGTGTGTTCTTGGTCTTAGTGGTGCTCCAAGGGACAGTGCAGCTCACTGAAAGAGCTAAACCCCATGGCTGTAGTCCATGGGCAGTGGTCCAGCTGGAGCCCGTTGTCGTCCTGCTCCCGCAGCTGTGGAGGTGGAGTTAGGATAAGGCAGCGGTTCTGTAACAACCCCAGGTAAGAGATGTGGACCTGCAGTTTGCAAGGACTTTTGGCCCTTTTAGAGCCAAGGAGTCTTAGCTTTGCTTGGCATGAGCCTGTTTCTGTAGAAGAGTTCTTCTCCTGTCATTTTCAGGCCTGCTTTTGGAGGGAAGGAGTGCCAGGGTGCCAGCATTCGAGTGGAGATGTGCAATACTCAGGTATTGCAGCTGATTGCATCTTCTTAATGCTGTTTAACCCTTTGAAAGCTGTGTGGTTTGGGACTGTACTTTTTACAGCTGGTTGCTGTGCGAAGGAGTACTAAAATCTGGCATACTGCTTCCCACTGCCTCGTGTTTGTTCTACTGCATCTGAAGACTACAGTATTGTTTAATTGCATTGTTCACATGTAATGAAGCATTTCTCTCTGTGCCTATATAGCAGGAAAGACACCCAGAAAATAGAGATTCATTTAATGCTAATCTTCTTTGGAGGGACATTTCTATATTGGTCCTATTTTCTTTCTTTTTTTTTTTATAAGCAGCAAAGAGCCTCTTTTGAATGCAATTCTTTGCATATCCTGCAGCCTTACTTTGAAGTGGTGCTCTTTATTCGTAGTCATTCTACTGTTTTACTTACCAGCCACCCCTTTCTACCCTTAGCTAGCGGGTGAAATACTACTTGAGATTCTGTGCTCAGTAACTTCTTTCCATTATCTGTACAATTCTTTCTGGGATGTAGGCCTGTTTGATGACCCAACTTGGCTTTATGGCTGAACAGTGTGCAGCAACAAATTTAAAGCCACTGTATCTCACTGTAGGAGTGCCATCCTTTTACACCTGGACTTCTGCTGTTGGCTTTGCCAAAGGTAAGGAAAGGCTGAGAAATCCTGGTCTCTTTGTGAAGATTCATGGTCTTGACTGTAGTTTTGAATCAAAAGGCCATCTTGTGATGGTTTTCGTTTCTGGGTGAAATTTAGATACTCTTTCTGACAGATTCTTTTTGTCTCCTTCTAATTGTTTGATGGTTGTATGTCTTTCTGAGAGAGTAACCACTTGCTCCTCCTGTCTGCCTCTTCCAGGGGACATGCAGTGCAAGCACATGTGCAGGGCCATAGGAGAAGAATTCATGGTAAGCCGCGAGGACAGCTTCATAGATGGAACCAGATGTGAGCCCGATGACTCCGAACATGGGGCATTCAATCTGTGTGTAGCAGGAACCTGCAGAGTAAGTGACTGAGAAACCCAGGTGAATCTCTGATCTAGTCTGCTCTGAAGGAATCAGTTGAGTAGGGTCCAGGGAAAGAAACACACAAAGTCCTTTCCAGAATAAGAGAATTTTATTATTAGATTACTGGATGTAGTCTGGCTAATCTAGTTTTGTCGCGGGAGCAATGCCCTCTAGATAAAGTATTTTACTAATTTTACAGTGTTACTCCCCCTGATGTGTGTATCTCAGTAACAGTCAGTGCTGACCATGTTGTTTTGTGTGTTGTTTTTTTACATTCCTAAGATATACTTGTTAGTTCCCCATCCCCATACCCCCCACCAAGTCCCAGTTCTCTTCAGGAACTTTGTAATGTATTTCCAACTAATGAACGGCAGAGGGCATAGGCACAATCCATTGTAATATCTGCTGTTTTACTGGCAGTAGTGACAAATATGTGTGTTATGGCAGCATCCAAAGCCTCCAGCATAAATTCAGCAGTTGCACATGTTTTTCTGCTAAGCCTGCTGAGATCCTCCTGCAGCTTTGTGTGAATTTCTCTTGTTCGTGGGAATGAAGATAGAATCTCTACTCCGAGCTCCGTGGGATTGAGGGACAGGCTGAAGTGTGAGAGCTGAGTGTGGATTTTGGGTTTAGGTCACAGGAGAATTCTTCCTGGGCTGCTTCTTATGGGAAAGAAGATGTCACACAACAAATGAAACTTTCTGTGCTCTCAGCTAAGACTTTCCAATCCCTGGTTTTGTGTGCTGCTGCACAAATGCAGGCCTAGGCATAAATGCATCTTTACCTGTGTTGTCTTCTTAAATTCAAATTAAATGTGTCAGAAAGCCTGAGGAATTCAGGTAACGTTGCTTTCATTTACCTGCTTTCTTCTCAGAATAGGCAGTCTTGACACTTTCCCTTTTGCTCAGGCATTCGGGTGTGATGGCCAGGTGGACTCCGAGCAGACAATGGACTCTTGCAAGGTCTGTGGGGGTGATAATACCACTTGCATGAAAGTGAGTGGATCTTACACAGAAGGAAAAGCTAAAGGTGTGTAGTCCTCAGCCTCAGCACTACGGGAACCACTCGTAGGAGGTGCAGAGCATATTTGGTGTTCTTAAAGTCCTTTATGTGACTTCTCGTTTCTGCTTCTGCCTGCTTTTATTTTATGGTGATGGAGTTTGGGTAGCCAACAGAGAAGGCAGCTAAGATCTGTAGCAGGGGTGTAGCTGTTGTGTGGGCATGGCGACTTCACAGTTCTTCTCTGGATAGGGACAAGAAATGTAGCCCTGCAAACTTATGGGATCTGAGAGCATAAACATCTATTAGAGAACTGATACGGCTCGTGCAGTATCACACATACATATGAGCAGAAAACATATTAAGAACAAAAGAAAGCTGAGAACAGAGCAGAGAATTCAGTTGTTCTGTTGGCTCTTTCCCTCATTACTGTTGTGTTCAAGCTGATAGAGCTAAGTCAGTGTGAATTTAAGCCTGCTAGCCATCACTGCTGTATCTTGATTTAATTAACATGCCTATATAACCTCTGCCTGCAATGAATCCTGTTGCTGCCTACAAAGCTCGTCCTCCAATAAATATTTTGCTAATAAGGCAAAATTGGGTTGATCTGTAATCCTCTGCCTTTTAAAAACAGCTACAGGAGGGGAACATGACCAAATGTTCTTTCTTTCCATCTTTCCAGAGTATGTTACGTTTTTGTCCCTGCCTTATAATGCCACCTTAGTCCATGTTATCAATCAGAGACCCCTCTTCACACATTTGGGTGAGTTGAATGAAAAGGAGAGGTGGGAGTACAGGCAAAGCTCAAACAAGCTTGTAAAAGCAAGCAAACAGAATCTGCGAGGAAAGTTCATGACTATGCAGTTTGTTTGTGGGATGCTGTCTTTTGGGAACTGATGGAAGCCATTCTCTTTGGGATTTCTGATTTAAATCAAACTGTTTTCAAGCATACAGGCTGTCTGTAGCTGGCAGCACCAAAGGATTCTGTCTGCACCATCTCTCTTAACCTCACTGCAACTTTGGTTCCTCTAGCTGTGAAGGTTAAAGGTGAATATGTGGTTGCTGGAATGGGAAAAATCTCATTGAATATCACCTATCCGTCAGTTCTGGAGGACAGACAGATCAAATACAAAGTGTTTCTCACCAAGGATAACCTGCCAAGCCTGGAGGAAATCCATGTGGATGGGCCAACCCAAGAAGAAATTGAAATACAGGTAAATAAACGCAGTGGAACTGGGAAGGAGCCAGTCAGAACTGGCCAGACTGAGTTTGTGTGGCTCTGTTGAGTGCAGTCCAGATGTAGTGGGCTTTGTGCCTGAGGCTGCTGGAGCTGGTGTTCAGTAGGAGCAATGGTCATCTTCGTGGGAAATGCTGAGGCCGTGCTGCCTGCAGGCTTTCTGTAGGTGTAAGGCATGGCTGTGTGTGGGAAAAGACATACTGAGCTGAACCTGTGGCTTGGCTTAATCTTTTTTTTTTTTTCACTACCCAGTGCCCAGAACTCACAGGCTGAGTACTCCAACTGTATCTGGGAAGAACTGGTTGTTATAGCATTGGGGCTCAGGACTGGATAAGAATGAAGGACTGTCTTCTCTTATATCCCTCCTGAGAAATGATTCTGAGTTGATTTGTGCATTGACCACCACTTTTACTTTCATCAGGTTTATAGAAGGTACGCCAAAGAATATGGCAATGCCACCAACCCAGACATCACCTTCAGCTACTTCGTGCCAAAAGAGAACATGACATATAGGTGGATTCCTCAGCAGGGACCGTGTTCAGTGACCTGTGGAGGAGGTGAGGCAGGAGTTTTCACTTCTTATGGAGCTCTGGATAGGCATTTAATTTGGCTGGCTGATATTCACCCTGTTCTTCAGACATGAACGTGACTTACCAGTGTTAGATACTTACTTAGGAGTTATTAAACAGCTGAAATTAAATGTAATGCAAACTACTGACAGTGAACTGCAGTTGTCAGTGCTAAAGTGAAACAAGGAAAAGAATGGTACAGGATTTGAATTAACTTGGTAGGTTGGTGAATGAGCTGAATCATCAAAATGATATTGGAAATGTTTGATCCTGAAGAGGATTTTTAGATTGTTTTGGCCTACCTCCTGTTTTGAAGACTAAATAGTTTTCTCAGATTTTTCAAAGTTACTGAAGACTGTAATTCAAAGTTGGTTAAACATCAAACATCTGAGACCACAGTGCTATCTAGTATCTAGTTAAAACCTCAGAGCTAATTATACAGCTTCCTTCTTAGTATTCTATTCCTGTGTCATGGCTAATCCTTTCTGTCTCCCTGCAGAAATCATAATGCAGATTGTAACAGAATGCTTTGGTAGACAGTTTGACATCTTGTTTACCAGGCAGTACAGGTGACACTGGCAAGTTTCTCAAGACATTTATCACAATCTAGTAAATACATTACTGGCCACTTAAAGGAGTCATATTTTAAGACTAGTTATATCTGGAGAGTTTATCCTGCAGTAGATTCTGTAGGTGAAATGATTGCTGAAACCCTGAATTAGAAAACTCAAAATGCTGTAATGTGTAAAGCCCTCCCAGCTAATGTAATGACAAATGGAAAAATGAAAAAACTGAGACTCAAAATAACAGAAAGGCTGGGAATCCAAGGGAAAATTGTGTCTTGAGGGCTGAAAGCTGTATTCAGGCTCTCCTCATCAATAAACATTAGAATCATAGAATTGCCAAGGTTGGAAAAGACCTCTGAGATCACCCAGTCAACCGTTCACGTATCACCAGGATTTTCCACATTATTTGAAAACAAGGGTAATGAAAAGATAACGTTGCTGATTGATTCTTGACATTTTCTTCACAGAGCCATGTTCTTTGGGGTGTGGGGATGCCTTCTGGATAGCTCATCACTGCAAAGGAGACTCTTTGCAATTTATCCATTGAGTTTTGTACCGTAATGTCTTTCCACAAATTTGGGGCAAGTTTGTTTTAAATTGGGTACTGCTAAAAATCTTGTTTATAGGAGTTGTTTATGAATATTCTATGTCTTGCATGCCACAGGCACTGCAAGTCTGCAATTTCTCTCTGACTATCCCTTGTCTGGTTTTGGATATTGCTGATCACTTTGCAAATGTTGGCAGGTACAGGGGCTGTGTGATGATATTACATGATTAGTACTACAGGAAGCCCAGTGGTTGACTTCTAGGGCTTCCTTTCAGCAACCTTTCCTTCATCAGTCAGACATCAAGCTTGTTAGAAGTAATTGGACCAAATTATGATTGATATCCTTGTTCTTGCAAACGGACAGTGTAGAGCAGTCCGTCAGTTTTGATGGTGGATTATCCATCAAACTTCTCATCTTCTGGAGTGGTTGTCTTGGAAAGTCACTTGAAGATTCTCAAGGAAAAGTTACATCAGAAATATGAGTTGTATAGGAAGTCTGCTTCCTAAATATACTATTTTTTTTCCTACACAGTTAATTTGGTTAAAGTGAAATTACAGGATCTTCCTAGAATAGAGGTGAACTGTTCGCTTTGTTTATAAATTCCCTTCCTTTTGCCTTCACATCCAAGGTACACGGCCAGTGAACTATGTGTGCTTTGATCCGACAAAGAATGAAATAACAGAAAATCGTCTGTGTCTGGAACTCCTACAACCTCTTCCAGGGTATGAACCCTGTGCTGTGGAGCCATGCCCATACAGGTCAGTGTTCCTGGAAGCTAAGCTGAATTCTCACTGTGCGAGGACTTGAATTTCCAGCTACCATCCTCTCAGTCACATCCAGAATAGGCTGTTGAAATAGAGATGCTGAATACTTCGTTTGGCCCGTTTCTGCAGCAAGTGTCATGAGTAATAAACCTCCATGATTCAGATGAGAAATAAGGTGATATAATTACTTCCCTTTTAGGTGGAAGATATCTCAGACAGATGAATGTTCTGCTGTCTGTGGAAGTGGTGTTGCCCAGCAGAATCTGACCTGTGTTCAGTTTCATAATGGATCGGAGGCAGTTGTGGATGACAGCTTATGTCCTGCACGAGAAAAACCCCCCTCCTTTGTGCCGTGTGTAGTTAATGTCTGCCCTTTGGGATGGGACAAAGTGAGTTTACTAGCTTGGCATTCAGATTCAAGCGTCCTGAGAACTTTGCACTTGTGATCCACATGAGGCTATCACTTAGAAGGAACCACCTAATTAGTGGGATCTGGGAGGGTGGTTTACACTAAGAATATTTGTCCGATTAGAGGTTTGGAAAGCTCTGTCCTTCTAAATTTATGCTGCTGGATTCAACGGTTATTAGTGGTGATTTGTTTACAGCAGCTGTGGACTATATTCCTTCTTTGTTTCTCCTCAGAGTCCAAAAAAAAATAAATCAGAAACTGAAGTAACCTTTGTTGCACTGATAAATACATCACTGTCAAACAGAGAGGTTCTGACATGGGAGTGAGGATTGCTAACAGGGAAGAGGACTTCTCAGCAGTAGATCATAGGTCCAAATCCATTTTGGAGAACCACTGCCAGGTTTACTCTTACAGAGGGGAAGAGACTGCTTTAGGCATCTCTCTTCAGTCTCAGGTATCTCTGTTCAGCCTCAAGTGGTGTGAATTAGGTCAGCTTTTGGCTGTTGGATGTCTTCAGCTATTCTTGGTGTTTAAATGTGTATGGTCTGCAAAAATGGAAAAGGTGCTTAAACATGCCTCTGAATATATTGTGGATTTGATCTGGAGGTATCCCCTGCCTTCATTAGATCAGGACCTTTGGGAAGGCAGGTGCCAATGTCAGCCTGGTTCTTTCTGCTCTGTTCTGAGGAGGAAGATGCAGACTTGCTTCGAACTCCAGAGTCACTTGGACTTATCCAACTGGAAAATCAGAGTGTTTATGTCTGGATCCCTCTAGCTGGAGAGTGTTCAGCGTCCTGTGGTAAAGGTGAGATCTTTCAGTGCTCAAGGAAAATGTTTCCTGGGTGTATGTGTGAGCTAAGAACCTGGGAACCCCAGGGACCTGATCATTTCCTCTCTGCAGATCACTGTTCAAGTGTCACTGTGATCACAATTTTTTTGTGTCTCAAAAGGAAAGAAGGGACCCTGTCTTAAAACAGGGAATGGCTGGCTACTGGTGTCTGCCAGAGTCAGGAAAATGGGTGGAATGAGCATACCTGCATGGTTTTCTTATTTCATAGACAAAAATGTGCCTGACACTACTTTAGTCACTGTGCTTATTTTCAAAGCTTGCATATATGCCATGAAGTAAGGTGTTTTTTTTTTTTTTTTTTTCCCCTTTTTAGGTAAGATTCAGATACAGTATGTATGTGTGGCTTTTGACACCAAAGAAAAAACTCAAGAAGGAAACTGCCATCCAGTGGCAAAGCCAGAGAGCAGAATGGAAGACTGCAATCTCAGTCCCTGCCCACCAAGGTAAAGCAGTTACAAAGAGACATAAACCAATTCTGTGTATGCCCAGTGACATGGCTTGAGTGACTCTGGGGTTGTTGTTTTCTTCTCCTCTGCTTTTAAAGCAAGAGATTGCCCTGGCCAGACAGCTCCAAAAATAGTAGCAGTGGTCCATTCCCATCAAATTCGGTGTGTTTTCTGGGCTGGTATATTCTGAAGAACTAAATGAAATCTTTGGAGTTCGAGACCATGGCAAACCTGAAAACTTCTTGATCTCTTGTTACTCTGAGAAAGTGGGAATGAATCTGTAACTGCAAAATGTGGTGACATAGGTGCCAGCTACATGGCTAAATAAAGTAGCTAGTATTAAATGCTCTAAGAATCTGGGATAGCTGCTCTGAGAATGAAAGGAAATTGATTGCACTTTTCTTAGGAGCTACAGCAATGCAGACTGCCATCAGTGAGGTGACTGGTATCTCTCAAATATTAGCAAGCACACATGTGCACATTAACAGAATTCCAGGTGTACTTTGATAGAATGGTTGGATTCAAACTCCAGGGAAGATGGGTGACAGTTACTCACTGGTGGCTGTGTTGTTCCCAGGTGGCATTACAAAATGGGCTCGTGCAGTGTAAGCTGTGGAGGAGGTGTGATGCAGAAGGTCCTCTACTGTGCAAGGGAAACTGGGGAGAAGGAGGAAGAGATTGTGGCAGACACCCAGTGTGATGGTTTGCCTCGTCCAGAGGAGCAGGAGCTGTGTAACTTGGAGCCATGCCGCCCAAGGTCAGTTGGCCACATGGCCCACATGAGTAGTTGGCTGTGCATGTCTGTGGTGCTATCTTGGCTATGGCTTAGGATTGTAAAATGGGGACTGGAAAGCTACAGATATCTGAACATGTTTTTTTGCATGCCAGGATGAACTAACCCTGAGTTAGTTTCTGATCTGTCTGTTCAGAGTGGTGTGCATTTTGGAGGGAGATATGGTTATTTTTTACTGTTGAACCTGTGTGTGTCACCCTGGGGAAAGCTGTAATGGACAGGCAGTCAGACTGATATATTTGGAGTCTGTGGGTTCCCTGTAAAATGTGAATGCCCTTCCTTTGGACCCAACACCAAACCTATTCCAGAATAACAAACCTTGTTTCAGAGGCTGCCTTGTAAGTACTTAGGCAGCAAAATGTGTGAGGTGGAGGGGTAAAGAAAGCTGCTGAGAAGCAGAAAGGAAAGAAGGATGAGGGAGCTGCATTACATTCTCCGTGGTGAGAAATAGTAGAGGGTATGGTTTCATCCTTAACTTGATTTTTCTCCTTCTTGTCCTTTGTCAGATGGAAGGTAACCCCGGGTGGCCCCTGTTCCTCTATCTGTGGGCTTGGCTTGTCTGTTCAGCTGGTCACCTGTGTGCAAATTCACCAAGGCAAAGAGATTTTGCTGGAGCAGCATTCATGTCCTGCGTCAGAGAAGCCCCTCACCACCATTCCCTGTGTCATCCGAATGTGCTCTTATGAATGGAGCTTCAGCGATTGGACAGAGGTATCACGTTTTTCCAGCTGTGTAATCATGATCTTGGGCATGTTTTCTTCTCAAATGAAGATCTTCTGGGATTTTTTTTTGTGGTGAGCAGTTCTGCAGTTCAAAGATAGGGTTTAGAGGGTCCCCTGGGAGGTGGACCAGCTTCGTTATTTCCGTCTTACGGATGATGAAACTGAAGAGCTGAGAAGTCAAGCGGTAGAACAACATCAGTGGACAAAAGATCACAACTCTGGCTCATGCTTGGGCAAGCTGATGCATTTATTGCTGACACACATGCATATAAAGGCCTATGGGTTTCTTCCTCTGCAGTGTTCAACTTCGTGTGGGAATGGTGTTCAGACACGGCACGATTTCTGCCTCAACCGGCTAACTCACAAGCACGTGAACCCCATCTTCTGCAGGCGCTTCCCCAAAGCCATTGTGCTGCGTGGCTGCTCTGCAGGGCCCTGTCCTGAGCAGGAGATGGGCACCAGGTCACCTGGAGCAGAACTGCAGGCTGTGACACCAGCCATGCATCTGAGGACAGCTGCAAGAGCTAAAGGGGCAAGATATAAAGTCCTGCATCATCCCCCGTCGGCTGTGCCAGCTGTCCCTCCAGAACAGACGAAGGAGACCAGTGAAGGTGAGGAGAAAACTACCAGCAGGTACAGGTAGATACTAACTGTGTGTGGTGGGGTTCCAGTGACCCTACTGGCATACAGAAACAGGAGCACAGAAGGGAATGCTCCAGCTTAGAGGGGACAACATGCCACGAGCTCTCCGTGCTGTCTAAGCCAGGAATAATGACTGCCTTCCCTTGGCTTCTCAAGGCTTTTCTGATCTTGGACTCTTTAAAACAGCAACAGACTCTCCCTGTGCTTTACCCAGAAGATAGACACACTTGGTGCTTGTCTGTTCACTGTGCCATGAGAGGAGTGAGTGCAGTGTTTTAACAGCTGGGTGTGTTTCTCTTGCACAGGTGTCTGTGGAAAGCTATTTCTTAATACCACTGGGGTCATCAACATGACAGGTGTAGAGAGCAGTGACTGCACAGTTGCCATTGGACGTCCTCTAGGAGAGGAGATCACAATCAGTGTTCTGGAGAGCTCCCTTAACTGCAGTGCAGGTACTGCCCAGGGCTAAATGGGCACTAGCCTGGCCTGTTGGGAAATGCACACCTCATTTGCCAACACGCTTTTGGTGCCTTGAGTGGTTCTTGCTGTCCTGGAGCCTGCATAATCTCTGAAATCATTTCACAGGTTTTTCAGTTTCAATAAGTCTTTGCCAAATGAGATTAATCTAAGATGATGTCTTTCCTTTCCCTGCATGATGATTTCTCATTTCTTTTGTTGATAGATATGGGATTCAAGGACCTCATGGGGTTAAAGAAGCTTCCTGCTTTGGCCTGTTATAAACTCTCTCTGCAATGTACCCTCTTCTTGGAATCAGCACAGATAGATTAGTTAACTGCTTCATGAAAGATTTTGATAAGACAGGGACAAGGAAATCAAATCACTTGATTTCCGACCCACATAATACTGAACTGCATTCAGACCTATCTCACTTAAAGTGGAAGTGTTTCCAAGCCCTGTGCTCATCTGTTCCAGGTGAGGTTGTGCTGTTTTCTGGACGAATGATGTGGCGGACGGGCTGCAAGAAGCTGGTTTTATCTCTGATAAATTCCAGAACAAATACATTGATTGTGAAACAGCGTGTTTTGCTGCCAGGAAATGGGGTCGTTCTTCAGTACAACAGCAGAAATGCAACTAGAAAATATTACCAAGGTACTTCACTGGAAGCTTCTGTGTTGCTTTAGATTGAGGGACCCATGACAAGGTTTCACAGGTCATGGCTGCCTATGGAAGTCTATTGAAGCCTTGCTGTCTCTAAGAGCTAATGAGATCCTTTTCAAGGAGTGTTGGAATGGGTATTGTTTGTGGACAACATTTCTGTTTTAAAGGCAAGCTCCCTGCAGGTGTTTGCTGACACTTGGAGGTTCCCAGATGAAAATTCTTAGAGCAACTTTTCTACCTGCATTTAATTGAAACATTTTCTTCTTAGAGATACTGGACACTTGCACTAAATTATTTTCTCTTCTGTTCCCTTCTCCCTCTCAGAATGTGACAAGCAACTGTTTGGTCCCCATGGTGAAATAGTGAATCCTATTCAATCACCTGGTCAAAGACAAGAAGAAGTGTGTCGGACCTTCATCAACGTGGCTCCTCAGCATCACATAGCTATCCGAGGCCTGTATGTTGACCTGAGCCATGAGAGCAACCAAACACACTTTAATTACATCCTGGTGAGTTGGAAACCTAGAGGAGGTGGTTTAGGTGGGGAAGGACCCAACTGCTCATTAGAGATTCCAATCCAGGTGCCAAGTTCAAAGTCCAGGAGGGTCAGACTGTTGTGTAAATGTTAGATGTAAGTGAGCAATACTGAAGTCTACCATATTTTGCTCTAACATTTGAATAGGGTCACTTTTCCCCCAAGTGACCAATTGGCAAGACCCCAGTATTTTGTGGGTACTTGAGATGCAGGCTGCTGTTATATAACAGTTTGGTCTTTCCTTATCCAGATCCGTGATGTAAGCACCATGAAGACAATGGTGTTTCGTGGGAAACAACAATTCTTCTGGCAATCAACAGGAAGCCAAGCTGAAATTGAGTTTCATGAAAATGTTAAGGATCACCGAACTAGTTTCTGGGCTGAATATCATGCTGCTGAACCCAAGTAAAAAAGGACCAGGACCACTCCACTGGGAAAGGCTGTGCTCCAGTTAATCACCACTGCCCGTTCACTGCTTGATGTCACACGTTTCATTTAACCTTCTTACAACTACTTCTCCATCTACTGAATAAAGAACAGTGTACTGACTCCATTGGGATCTCAGTTAATACTTAGAAAATTTATGCAAAAGGCATGTAGCTACCAAATAGTTCTCATGTAGGTTTTCTATGTTAATTGGTATTAATGGATTTTACTTGCCTGAAATTAGTGACTTGGACACTGAAGTCTCAAGGTCCCACTTCTGTTTATATGCTGTGACTTTTTAGGACAATAATTTTGTTTCTCAGTGGCGTAGAAAACTCTCTGTACCACAAGTAGTTTTGATGATGATTTAACAATTAAGTTTACTCTCCTGCAGTGTAAATACCCATGAAAAATGAAGCCCACTGAAATTCTGGAAGATTAAAAAGAAGGCAAAGATGTGTAAGAAGATGAGCTGCTAGGACAAGAGGACTACAGAAATGTATGAGGGCAAGGTACTTTCTTTGCCCAAAAAGGTAGCACAACACTAGGAAAAGTCACCTAGAATGCTGATGGAATCTCCGTCCTGGAATATTTTCAGAGCTTTGCTAGACCAGTGGGTGGTTGACCTGTTTGAGTACTGGTGACAACTGGCTTTGCATGGGAGGAGTGAATGACCTCCAGAGGTCCCTCCCCACCCGACACATCTATGATTCTGCTATCACCTATCTAACAGTGGTACTAGTGCTTCTTTTCTATGGGAAAATAAAACAATCCTGTCTCTTAATGATGAGTTTGATGCCGAGAGAAATTTCTTCGTAATAACAGTAGCTGTGCTGATAGTGTATCTGCATCTCACAGGAACTGTGTAAAGAGAGACTGTTGAAACTGTGATACAAGTTGTAGCAGGAAGAGGTGTTGTAGAGCAGCAACAAATATTCACTCAAGGTTGACTTAAATATACACTTAAAGTTCTTTATATTCAATGTTTTTAACATTTTCAGCAATTCCCAACCTTGGTACAAATCTATCTCCCTCATCAACATCTCAGTATTCTGAAAAAGAGGTCTTTTCCAAACCTGGAGCCTGACTGGGACATGTCTGCTTCTACATTTCCTAGTGATTGTTTTTGATAATTCTGTTTGGATTTTTTTTTCTGGTTTTTTTTTTTTTTTTTTTTGCTTACCAGCCTTCAGATTTATGTTCTGTTCCTGGAAGAGCTAGAATGTGGATTCTGTAAGCAAGACCCTTGAGGAGCTGAATCTATCTGCTGTCCCACTGCAGTGTGTGGGTGATACAGGCACTGGGCCTTTATTTCCTGCCCAACTAGAGATGTAACAACAATGGAAAAAAAAAACAATAATCCTTTTGTTAATTCTTTTTTTGTAACCTTTTAGCAGATGGGATCTGTCTTCTCCCACTGCTCTGGATCCCAAGTCTCATTGCTATTTATTGTTCCAGATCAACTATGCAGAGTTTCTAGTCTGTAGAGATGGGCTCTGATTACTGCCCGTGTGCTCTGTGTTAATTTGCAAAATGTGCAGCTGTTGCCTTGATCATTGAGGGGAATTCATGGTGTCCCACTGTACTGGCTGCTTGGATACCAGCACCTTGCCAGCTGTGACATCTCTGATCTGCAAAGTCCTACTTCAGCTCCCAGTTTCTAGGGGAAAAAAAAACAAAACAATTCCATTCAGATTGAGGGGAGTGGTTCTCTCATGCCTTGAGGGCACCGTTTCTGTAACAGATTTCATGTTGAATTCATGTTTGTTCAAAAAATCGTATTTCTCTTTGCTTGTAGCACACATGGATAACATCTTCTGGTGGTCAGATAGGGGAAGCAGGACCCGGAGCTGGCTTCTGCTGCTGGTTTTACTGTCACTTCACCTCCTACTGAAGCAAAACTTCCTTCCTCAGGGAGGTGAAAGGGAATGAGGATGGAGGTAAGAGCAGAGAGCAGCTGAAGCATGGTAGCAACAGGGACAGACGGCTTTCAGAAATGAGGCACCTTCACCACCTCCCTGTGTGATGTGGGGAAAGGAGCTGCGTTATCAGCCCGGACCAAACTTCCGTGCAGTGGTTTGTGTGTTCAGAGCTCGCTCTGGCAGCTGGGAGGAGAGGTCGGGGCTCATCGCTGCTGCATTCCCATGCAGACGTCCTGCAAGGAGCAGCCACTCCATGCACCCCAGCTCACAGCACAGTGTGCGTGCCTCCCAGCCGGCTGCTTCCAATGAATATGCACACGCGGGCTCTGCCCACTGGCTTTTTAATGAGTGTGACATCAAAGCCCTCCCTGCTGGAGGAGGGGACCCACAATGCAATAGGCAGGGAGACGTGGAGGCTGTTCCCACGGCCGCTGGCATCGCTGCTGCGGGCAGAAACCCTCTATTGTCAGCCCTGGGGGGCCCAGCCCTGTATGGGGGTGCAAGGAGAGGCCCAGCAGCAGCAGGGCTGGGTTAGTGACCGTCTCGTGGTGCTGCTGGAGGTGGGGTGTCACCTAGAGGGGCATCCTGCTCTACTGGGGCTCAGGTGGGGAGCAGGGAGCTGCCCTCTGACCCCCAGGCAGCAGTGGGACCATGAGCTCTCAGGATGAGCAGTTTCAAGCAGCAGCCCCTGAGCCAGCATCTTCCTCCGCCGATGATGGCATGACCTGGTGGTACAGGTGGCTCTGCAGGATTGCCGGGGTCATCGGGGGCGTGTGTAAGTATCCCCTCCTCACAGCCAGCAGTTCCCCATTGGCTCTGCTCGTGCATGCAAAAGCGTGTGTCAGGGGTCGTGCTGCCCGTGGTCGGGTTATGTTTGTGCATGGAGGGGCGGGCCTTGAAATAATAATTAGAGTTCCCAGGTCTGGAACTTCTCTACGTGTGTATTTTGCTGTGTTTTGGGTGCGAGGAAGGGCTGTGGGCATGCCTGAAGCGGGGTGATTTTAGTTTGCACGTGAGTGATGTGCTTTGTGCTCGCTGAACTTGCTGAACTTCAGCACCTGGGAGAAGGGACGTCACCGGGGGGATCTGCAAATCCTCGAGTTTCTTCTTGGATAAAGACCATCTCCCATCACTGGGAGTGATGGGAGCAGCAGCCAAGCCCCGGTCCTGCGGGAGGGCTGCGGGCAGAGAAAGCAGACAACGATTTTATGGCGAGCACCAGGCTCAGCAGGGTCAGGTGCAGGGCTTGAACTGGGGCCACAGGATTTGATTCATCCTATTGGACTGTCAGGTGTCTGCGTGTTCCTTCCACTTATTTTCTTTCCCTGCTCTGAGCGTCAGAGCATGTTTCCCGTTACTCCTGCTGTTTATCACAGAGGCCCTGGCTGTGTTTTTTGAAGGCTAACAACAAACTTGGTTTGTGCTGTTTGTTTTCTAAGGGGTTTAGACTTGGACGTGCAGAAGAGAGCGCTCAGCAAAGCGAGTTGGCTGGCTGGGGATTACCTGCTGCCGACAAAAACTTTCCCAGGGAAAGAGCCTTTGCACCTTTGCCAGGAATCAGCTTGCCCTGCAGCACGGTTTTGCTGTGCTCTGTGAGGTGATTAATAGCTCTTCAAAGTAGGAGGGACTGTTACGACTGCTTAGTCTGATCTGCAGAGCACAGGATGGAGAACTTCTGCTTCGGGTCTGTGACTTGATTGTTGGTAAAACAAGAGTGTTTCTCAGCCAGTGCAGTCAGCCCATTACCCTTCATGTGGCCTTAACCCATGTGGGGTGAGGAGCCCAAGATGTTCTGTTGGACCAACCTTGTGTACCAGCACAGCTCACCCCTGCCTTAGAAGCAGCACAGCACTTCTAAATCATTTTTCCCCCCCCTCTGTCTTTCGCTTTCGAAGCAGCTGAGTTATGCTTGGATTCTTTTCACAGCCTTTTGTTCACAGCTTTGGAGAACTCCTGGCTTGTTTTCAAAGAGTTTTACATCTGTGGGTGTCTCTGGGTGAAGCAGCCTGCTGCAGGGCTGTTCAGGGGTCGGGCACCTCCATGAGAGCAGTCCTGAGTAGGACAGCTGTGGACATGGCTGCTGTTAGGAGCAGGGAAATGGATGCTATGGAAGAAGGCAATCCCACAGTGCAGGCAGCAGCACGCTTCTTGTCCAGTCTTACCTTGTTGGAGCTGGACAGCGGGGACAAGGAGTGGCTGATTTCAGAGCCTGCTACAAAGGAACAGAACTCGTTTATAAGTTTGGGCAACGGGGTTGTGGCTGCTGCAGAGCTGGGTTAAAAGTTCCTATAGAAAGGATGAGAAACTTGGTTAGAAGTGGGAGGCAACGCCTGGAGTGTGCAAACACCTGTAGCCCACAGGATTAAGTCAGAAAGGTGCAGAGACTGGAGCAGGGACAAGACAAACATGGGATCTGCTGATGGCTCTTGCATGGGCTGATTGGTGACCTTGTCTGAGTCCCTTCTCCCCCTCCTGTTCCCATTTGTAAAAGGATAAGAGTCTGTGGCTTTTGTAAAATGCTCCAGGAGCAAAAATAGAGTTGCGCTGAGGACCAGCTGCTTGGAATGAATAGAGTCTTTGTGGGGGGCATTCCTCTTATTTTTTTCTTCCTCATTTTAGCTCCCAGTTATTTGTTCCTCCCCAGGGCTTCGGGATGGGACAGCAGTTAAAACAAATGGCAGGACTGTCTTCCATAGCTTACGTGCCACTGAGCATAATCTAAATGTTATGCCTCTTCTGAGCCTTTGTTTTGCAAGAAGCAGTCACTGAGCTGGCAGCTCCATCCCCTTTTGGCTATGAAGGCACGAGCCGATACCGCCCAGCAGGACCAGGAAGTGCCAGGCTGCTGCAGGATGTGTTGTGCTGCAAAGGAGAGTGAAGGTCACTGAATCGTTATCTCTGTGGCTGTTGGCAACCAGCACCGAGTGCAGTGTTCCTGCACTCATAAAGCTCTGACTCCTTTCCCTCTGGTTGGTGTTTGTGCTGATGTAGGGGCTCGCTCAGCTCAGGCTTGCTGGGTCATTAGTCCATTGGCAACCACAGTGAGTTCTTAGCTGGGGTTCCTGCAAGGACCTTTAGTGCTCAAGGGTTGTTTTGGGGTAATTTGAGGACAAAACCGAACCAAAGCCATGACAAAATGGGGCTGATTGGCTAGGTAAGAAAGAAACTGCTGAGGACAAAAATCCTGAGCTCCTCTTCCATGAGCATCTAAGGGTTTGCTGCTCAGAGAGGAGAGTTAGAAAACTCCATGTGCTGCTGCTCCTCCCTGCAGTACTGCTTGCTTGCTTGGCCAGCTCTCGAGCTGCTTGCATGTGTGACAGTGAGCAGATCATCCCACCACTGTGCCACAGTTTCCTCCTGCAATGTGGGGGCACCAACCCTGTCCCTCTGGGAGAATGGAAGATGCTGTTGGAGCATGGCTGGCATTGCTGCTCTGTCAGAACCTTGATCTTGCAGGATGCTCTGAGCTCCATGGAATAGACCTAGGAATCCTTTACAAAATACGAGTGGTGTTGTTGCTTTGCAGAAACAGGAGTCTTGTGGGATGACCTTACGCTGGTTCTGCCGTAGGCATGCAGCTCTGTGACCCAATTTGGTCAATAAAGGAACCTTGAGGGTTCAGCAGTGACTGCTTGGAAGAAGAAACCTTGCAAATGTGTGTGCCAGGCATGTGAAGGTCAGAGCCACTCAGAGCAGCCCTGTGCAGGGATTCCCTTAGCAAAACACATGCAGATGTGAACTACCTGCATCCAGACTGCTCTTACTCTCAGACACATGCTGCTTGCTCTCTTTGTTATTCAGCTCCACATCCCAGGACAGCCTTTAAGGGCTGTAAGATTTTAGCTGGTGTTCTGTGCTGTGTTGTTGTTTACCAGGGACTCAGGTTCCTGGTTGAGCAGCCATATCAAGTGCAGGGAATGTTTTGCAAGTTTAATGAGGCAGGAGGTAGGTGCGTGGAGACTGCTGGCTGGTTCCTCTCCTTGCATTACAAACTCAGGAGCTCAGGGGCTATTTTGAGCCTTGCTTTAGCCAGCATCCATTTCAATTTGCATAAGTGGAGACCCAAATTTGGGTTTTTCTGGCCCATCTGTAGCATGGATGTGTGACTGGACCGGGTCCACCTCTGGTTTTCTGTTTATAGTCCTAACACCTCGGTGCTACAAATCATTATTATTATTTTTTTTCGAGCTTTTCCCTGTGCTGCTCAGAGATGTGTGCCTGCAGGGTCCTCTTTCTTCATCCTGGGACAAAGCAGTAGTTCCTTTGCAAATAAAACCCCAGGGTGCCACGTGTGATCTTGCAGAGGTGTCAGCCCGGCCTCGCTGCACACTGGGTTGCTCTTAGAGTCAGTGAAAGTCTCTTTTGTTTCCCAGCCTGTGCCTTTGCTGGTCTTTGGAACTGTGTTACCATCAACCCACTGAACATAGCGGCCGGCGTGTGGATGATGTAAGTGGAGTTTCTGTTCTTTGTTTCTGCTGGGAGGGAGGTTCTGTCCATTGGCACTATGAGGCAAGGCACGGGGAGCTGGAGGGAGATGCTGCTGCCAGTGAATCACTGGGTCTCGCTCAATTAGCGGGGTGGAGACACTGGGTTTATTTTATTCATAGTCCTCTCTACTCCCTACCCATTCCCCACCCCTTTTGTGGCTGGGATCCAGAGCCAGGGTTTGGGAATTATCTGTGAAGCGAGGTCCAGCCCTGCTGTCCACGCTGGAGCATCGGTGGGGCTGGGGGATGGCTGAGCCCCACTCTGGGCAGCACTAACTCTCATGTGCTCTACCTGAAGGCTCAATGCCTTCGTCCTGTTCCTGTGTGAAGCCCCTTTCTGCTGCCAGTTCATCGAGTTTGCGAACGCCGTGTCCGCGAGGGCAGACAAGCTGCGGGCCTGGCAGAAAGCTGCTTTCTACTGCGGGTGAGGATGTGGCCGGGGTTGGGAGGTGCTGGGTGTGTGGGTGCTGTGCCCCCGTGCCAGCCCAGGGCTGCCTCTCTCTTCCAGGATGGCCGTGTTCCCTGTCATGCTCAGCCTGACGCTCACCACGCTCTTTGGAAATGCCATTGCGTTTGCGACCGGGGTGCTTTATGGCTTGTCAGCTCTCGGCAAGAAGTAAGAGAGATTTGCTTGCTTGGGGAGGGAAGGGGACCTTCTGCCCCTGCCCCAGCCCTAAGGAAGGCTGTGCTTTCCTCTTGTATCAACTGTGCTTTTGGGTGTGAACGCTGCTGGAGAGTATGACCCTTATGGTGTTCTTTCTTTTCAAACAAAACACCATTAGAGAAGGTCTGGGGCTCTGCTGAAGCTCTGAGCTTTTCCTTGGGAGCTCAGTGGAGGTTGCCTTGGGAAAACCTTCATGACCCAACCCGGGGTGAGGCTGAGGAGGGGCAACAACTCTCATTTCACTCCAGTTGTCACTTGGTGTGGAGAGCTGGGAGATGTTTTTACTGTGTGCTGCACCGGAGCTCACATCACCCTGACATCCCTTCTCTCCACAGGGGAGATGCCATTTCCTACGCTCGGATCCACCAGCAGCAGAAGCAAATGGACGAGGAGAAGCTCACGGGGTGCCTGGAGGGACAGAGTCTGTGATGCTCACCGGCCCGGGGTGACCTCTTGGACCCTGAGATGGTGGTGAAGATTCGGAAACCCACTCTGCCCTCCCCTCTGCCCACCCACTCTCTGTCACTCCACGGTTTCCCTGGACACTACAGCACCAACTGGAGCTCTCAGGGCTGGGGTGGGCTGTGCCCCCCTCACACACCAGCAGTTGGACCTCAGTGTGTTGGACGCTCCCTCCTCCTGCCCACATAGAACCAAATATCTCACAGTCCTCCTTTTCCTTTCCATTTTTTCCTTTTTTTTTTTTGTGAGTGTCTGGTAGAGGTGCTGGCCCTTTGAGTGCTGCTGTATAAGCCGAAATGTGTAGCCTTTCTCTGCTTTGATGCCCACCACATTTTGCTGGGGACTGTGTGTGGGCAGCACACTCACTGGGGACAGCTCTTGGAGCTCCTTGTCTCTGCAGGTCTCATGCTCAGGGTGCTGCTGTGTGTTACACATTTAATGCAGCACACTCTGGTGTGGCCCATCCCAGGCTTAAAGCACGAATCCAGTGTTTAGCAGTGCCTGCTGATGCTTGCACTCACTGTTTTTCATCATGCAGGTTTTAATATGGGTCCAGTTAGATTGGACATTGGAGGCATCTCTGCACTGTAAAGAACTTCCAGCAAAAAAACCACACATGAAGACAGTGATGTCTCCAGAGGACAGAAGCACAGTCTGCCCTTTCTCTCTGGATACAGCTTCAGGCAGATAATGCAATTTACTTGAATTATAAGCATTAATTACGTAGTCTTGATAAGGGTACTTTTCTTCAGCTTCCCTCTTTTACTGGGGGAGAAGGGAAGCGAGGCTGAAAAAGGATTGTGTTGCTCGAGGGAAACGGAGGCTATTTGCTGGTGGGATGGCTGCTGATGTGCAACTATGTCCTTCCCTGTGAGCCCAGACAGACTCTGCTCTGTTCTCTCACTTCCTGTGTCTGCTCCTGCAGTCTGTTGCGAGCGTGGGACCTGCTCTTGGCTTCTGTCTGCTGCAGCCTTTCTCATTGGGCTCATGCTTATTTATTTTTTTTTTTGCATCAGTCCCAGGCTGGTTTTGTGTGGGAAAGAGGCAAATCCTTGCTCTGCAAACAGGAAAATCCCAGTTTTGTGGGGTGCTGCTTTACTCCGAGCACCACCGGCGGTGCTCCCTTCAGGTTCTGTTTGCTTTGTGTCAGGCAGAACAGAACTGCTCTTCAGGTCCACATCCCCCAGCTCTCATCACAGTTCTGGGGAATGGGAGAGTGGGGGTGGGGTTAATTTATTTGTTTTTACATGATTGCCTTCTGTTTTACTTAGCAAAAGGGAGATTAATTTAAGTATTTATTTAAGTATTTTGATGACGCTCACCAGAGTGCTGTTTCCTGTCATTTGAAGGACTGCTTCATCTCATCTCAGGGGTCTCTGGAAAGCGTGCTGTCCTTTGATCCCTATGTCCAATTGCAATGATGGGAGATGGCTCTCCCTGCTGGGCCTGGTGCTCAGTGAAGGCAGGTGGCAGCTCCGACCCCGTGCCTGCTGCCTGCTGGCACCTCAGGGTCCCCTTTGTGTTATTGGCGTGCTGGGGGGGGTCACACTGCAGTCTGGGGGGGCAGTGCTGGAGGGCAGTGGTGCACGTGGGCGTTGCAGCGGGAGCAGCACGGTCCCTGGAGGCTGGGGGGATAAGCTGTGTGGTGCTCCTTGTTGGCTCTTTGCTGGAGTTCAGAGAGGTGTGAAGATTTGCACCAGGCAGGAACGTGGCACGGGCTGATTTGCACGCACAGGTCCTTGCAGCTGGATGCTGGGCAACTGCTTTGTGCTAAGCCCTTTCCCCCCAGGGCCCCTGCACTGTAATTGCTCTGACATCAGCTTGTCTGGGGCACAGAATAGGCACAGCCACCCCAGAGCAACGTGCTTCAATACAAGCTCTGCTGTTTCAGAGCCCCCCCAGCTCTGGGCTTGTCCTTTGGCTGCACGCAGTCTGTGGGGCATTGACTTTCCATGTGTGTGCTGCAGGGATTGCAACCTGCTGCACGGGGCATGCTGCACTGGCTATGTATGGGGCAGTGCTGGGGAGTGAAGGGACACCTCTTAGTGGCCAAGGCCTCTCTGCTCCCTGTGCAGCATCACGGAGTGGTTGCAGAGCAGTGTCCTGCCCAGTAAGCAGAGCACCTACATTTGATTTCTGGGGGTTGAGGGAGTTAAATAGCATTTGGGAGAGGAACGTTGCAGCTGGAGGCTGCAATATCAGGGTGAGCACATCTGTGGCGGGTGCTGCTGGGAACTGTTTTTGGCTGTGTTGCAGCAGAACACAAGCCAGGTGCTACCCTTGCTGTGGATGTGGCCTGGTGAAGTCTGCATGCTGCACCCATGGCTTTCAGGAGTGGGGGGAGTTAGTGGATGGTGTCTCCTCAGTGTGGGTGAGAGGCTATTTTTGTGGAGATAGGAAGACTTTTAGAGTAGTAGTGTTGCAGTAGTTAATGTGCCCAGTCACAGTGCATGATGGTTATTAGTTGTGTTTAGAGATACTATCAGGGTGCAAGAATAAATGAAGTGAAAAGCCCCACTGTAGGGATTTAATAGGTTCAGCCCAGTCCTGGGCTGGATGGTGCATCTAAGGGGCATCCATGGATGAGTTTCTGCTTGCCAGGTCTTGGAGAGGCCTTTGGGGGCTGGATAGGACAGAGATTTTGTTACAGGAGACCTCAGGAGCAGGTGATGCTTCAGTGAAATATGGAAAGACATCTGGATACAGGCAGTAAATGTGTGCTTGGAAATGGACTGTTACACCATTCCTGTTGGAGCTGTGCTCTTACCAAGCACATTTATACAGCATGCAACTGCTCCCTGCCCTGTTCGGTCACAACAAGTGCTGCATTTGTGCATATTTCCTCCAGGCTCCCCAGGGACTCTTCACTGGGCATGCAAAGAGCAGAACCTCTTGTTCTGCCATATGTCCAGGCCTTGCTGCTCTAAGCAGGAGCTGATTTTGTAACAGCAAATTGATCCTCTGTGTGTGCAGTGAATAAAAAGACCATTCTACCTCTGGAAAGAGCCACTGTGATTACTCACTCCAAATGCAGCAAAATCCCTCAGACCTTCTGTATGGAAGAAAGGTCACTCAGCAAAATTCTTCTCCAACGAGGTTCTCACAGGGCTTGGAGAGCTCAACCTCAATTTGTATTTGGGCATTTCCTCCTTTGGCCCTGGGAAGCTCAATTTATCTTTGTCATTTTTTTTTCTCCTCGGGAAATAAAACATCCACTGTCTGCAGGGAAAGGTTTCACTGAAGTGAGGATATCGAGACCTGGTCCATAGCCATGTGAGGAGGAGAGTGCTGCAGGACAGGGCTGCCAAAGAGCCTGATCTTCTGAAGGTCAGTGGAAACCAGAGGCTCTTGAGATCTCTTGTAATCAGGCCATGCATAGAAACAGTCACACTCCAGCCAGGACTGGACATCTTTCTGGAAATGGGTCTCAGCTGCAAAGGTTGAGTTTAATACTGAAAATTCTGTGTTTTGATTTTGGCCCATCTCTCTGTCAGTCCTAGGCTGCTTTAAATTAATCTTCTGATAAAGCACATCTTCTCTTAGGTGAGGTGTACCTCCTGCTGCAGGGGATCTGCAAGTAGTTAGTAGTTCCTGAGATCTAGGTCACATACTCTGCGCTGCCTCCTGAATCCTTGGCACAGCATGCTGAAGTGTAGCAGGAATGGGAGGACACAAGCTTATCCACAACTTTCAGCTTGCCACGTGCATTTCAGCAGGCTGACAAGTGCTTGGGCATCTCCAGGCTCAGAGTATGTTGTTTTGTCATTCTGCCCCTTTGGGGAGAGTCAGGTCAGGCAGTTCTCAGTAAGACCACTCATTCCTCACAGTCATAACCACCTCCTGCAGCCGTGCTTTACTTAAAATAAGACCTGAACCACGCAGGACATCAGGAAAGGGGCAAGAGCAATTTGCTACTAACTATGCAGCTGAATTCTCAAAGTGATGGAGGTGGAGGCTCTACACACAGCTGTGATGGAGGCACACCCACCTTCCTTCTTTGTAAAACCCTGGGGTGGGAAGGACCTGCCCCCTACAAAGCATTGTCTGTACTGACTGTGTCTTTCCTGCAGGGAATCACTTGCACTACAGCTGAATGTCTGTCTGTTCCCAGTCTCTGTGTTTTGTCCTGAGTTTTCTTTATGAACTGTAGTCAATCTTGTTCATTAGGCTTCTAGTGTAATGTGTTTTCAGAGCAATAAAATGTGGCAGCTTTTTATACAAAGTATTGGGCTCTGCCTTTTTTGAGGATTGCAAGTGGTGGGACTCAGCTGGGAGGCTGCAGGATGCTGTGATCCCCACCTCACAGCCCTTGTCTGCCTCTCCCATCCCACCTGCAGCTCTTCTCTGCAAATCAAGGCAATATCTTGCAGTTGGAGGCAAAACAGTTTTATTCTTGCAACTACACACTAAGTGTTTGCCAGAACAGGCAGCAGTTGACGCTGTTCCAGCCAAGGCCTGGGGCTCTTGGGCTGCTTGGGTGGCTCTTGTCCACAGCCACACTTTTTTCTGTCATGTTTTCCATGACAGCTTTCCATCCAGCTTGATGCTGGTTACATGGTCCTGTACCTCGTGCTGATGTGCTGCTTGGAGAGCCATATATAGTGCTGAATGACTTGGGATGAGAGGATCTTAGAAGTTTCAGCTGGCAATTTCAACGTCCATAGCGATTGTTCCCTCCCCTTTGTGGGGGAACACCATCTTTGCAGAGATCTCCAGGCTCCATCTCTACCAGCACAACCCTTTTCTTTCTAGCCCTTGAGCATGTGGACTGGTGGCCTGGTGCAGCCAGCAGCTCCTACCTCCTGAACGACCTCAAAAACGACTTCCGACCGGTCTTGAAGAAGGCCTCGATCTGTTCCAGGGACCTACGTTTGGTTTCAGGAACACAACAGCCTGTAAATAAGATATTCCCTGTGCAGATGACAGCAAAGAATAGGAACGGCACCTCGAGGCCAAAGGACTCCTGGAAAGCAGGACAGAAAGCAGACATGAGCTGGCGCAAGGGGCTCCAAGGATGAGATCCTGGACACATCGAGGGCTGTACTCACCACAACCTCAAGGAAAAGCTGGGTCAGGGCAAAAGCTGTCAGCCAGCTCATGACAACACAGAGGCCTGATGCCACCCCACGGGCTTTCAGAGGGAGGATCTCCGACATCAGTAGCCAGGTGATGGGCCCCCAGCCCATGGCATAACCTGCAGGGAGGCAAGGTGGTGAGGCTTCAGACCCCATTCAGTGAGCACAGCACAGTCCTGCCTCATTCAGTTCATTGTCATTCCCCACCATGCACACTCTATCCATCCTAGAAGTGATTTCAGATACCTGCCAGGGAGATCTGTGTTTCTTACAACCTGAAGCCCAGACCTCCTTGGCCCTTTTCACCCCATGCAAGAAGAGAAATGTGCCCTCAGGCTCATACCCAGCCCTGGGCTCTTGCTCTCTGCACCTACCCATTATGAAGAACATGGCAGCCAGGAGGGGGATGAGGGTGATGTAATTGATGGGCTCAACAGGAGGGCTGGCAAGGCTCCCCAAGGTCCTGTTGGTGATGGTGTCGTTCTGAGAAGATGGCACGAAGTGGATGTAGAGCCCCATCGTCAGATTGGAGACCAACATGGCTCCAGCTGTGGAGAGATGCATCAGCATGGAGGGATGAAAGAGAAGTCACCTGTGTGATGGACCAGGCCCTGGGAGTGGCTCTGCTCAGGAGCTGAGCATCCACCAAAAGAAAAATAAACCTCCACAGTCCTGCGTGATGGAAGTCTCTGCTCCTGCACATTCACAAAGCTCCTGGAAATCCTTAGTGAAAAGATTCCCTTGCAAACCTTGTGAGAGAGACATACCTGATACAAAGAGAAGGATCTTCCTCCCAGCTTTGTCCATCAACATGGCAGCGATGGCCACTGAGAACAGTCGTACCAGGCCCACGAGAGCTGCGTCGTACTCTGCTTTCTGCAACAGCAAAAGTGGTGGGAAACCTGAGACGGGAGACCTGCCAACCTTCAAAACAGGCTGCAGGGTCGGGGGCGTGGATCTGCATGGGATATGGCAGACATCTCTGATGGCAGGGCACAGGGCTGCACCAGGGGCTCACCAGAATGACGGCTGTTTTCTTGAATATTGGCTGCAAGTACACGAGGACACAGGTGACACCGGAGAGCTGCTGCAGGAACCTCATCCCCACAGCGATCAGGATGGGCTTGTAGATGAAGGGATCCTTGATCTCAGCACAGGAAATGTGCTGGCTCTGGGGGGGGGGACAAAGCCAGAAAGCCAATATGTTAGCAGAGCTGCAGCACGCAGAAAGCAGCTCAGGAGCTGCCCAAAGCAGGCTGGATTTGTCCGTTTTCCTGTCTCATGCTGGAGGCGAGTCCAGTCCTCTCCTCACCTGCTTCCTCACGCTGTCCTTGATCTGCTCATACTCCTGGGCATAGTCTGTGTCCCTGCCTCGCAGCCAGCACAGGGAGCGCAGGGCCTCATCCTCCTTCCCCTGGGAGAGCAGGAAGCGGGGCGAGTTGGGCATGAAGCAGAGCAGGAGGATCATGGTGAGCACGGGCACCTCCCCTGCCACGGCCAGCCAACGCCAGTCCAGGAGCAGCCCTGCAGGAGCCGGGTTGGTCAGGAGGAGAATGATAGAATCATTCCGGTTGGGAAAGACCTCAAAGGTCATCAAGTCCAGCCTCAACCCACCCCCACCGCAGCCACTAAACACATCCCCAAGTGCCACATCTCCACAGTCCTTGAACACCTCTAAAGATGGTGACTCCACCACTTCCCTGTGCTTGTGAGGGAACAATCCCCCCCTCCCCACTGCACACACAAATACTTGCCCAGTACGTAGAGGATGAGGGAGCCCAGCACTGCCATGATCTGAGGACAAGTGCCCAGCATGCCTCGCACCCCAGGATGGGAGATCTCGGAGATGTAGACCTGGAGCAGGACAGCACACGCTTTACTGATCTACAGCACACAGCCAGAATCAACAGAACCTCCCTGCAGGTGTCTCGCAGTCACACAGCTCAGTTGGGAGGTCTCAAACTGCTGAAACATGCATCCTTGGGGACCAGGACACGGAGGGGTTGCTCCTGGCAGTGGGACAGGGAAGCCCTGCGGCACCCATCCCTGCCCCAGTGTGGTAGAAGTGCTGTGTGGGAATGCTCAGACACCAATGACTGGAAAGACATGGCTGAGGGTTACTCAATCTTTGCCTTCCTCTCTGTATGTGACGTGAGGTCAGAGTCCAGTAAATAAGGGAGGAAACAACTCTGGAGGAACAGAGCAAGGAACAAAGACCTGCCTCCCTTCCACTTTTTGTGGTCCAGAAAAGTCCAGCAGAATGGGGACGGACACGCTGGGAGAGCACTACCCTGGGGCATCCTTCCCACCCCCTCTAACACCCCCATCCCCTACAGCGCAGCCACAGCCTTGAAGCTCTGCTGATCCAAAGCAGAAGGAGCCCCAGGCTCAGCTCCATCTCACCTCCCATCACGCAAACCCTTCAGGCACATACCGGGATGCAGGCGGCCGTCACGCCGCCGGCGTAGCCCGTAAGCACACGGCCCAGCAGCAGCATCTCGATGCCCTGGGCACTGGCCATCAGCGCGTATCCCACGGCGGAGGGCACGGCTGAGAACATGATGCTGAGCTTGCGGCCCAGGTGGTCATTGAGAAGCATGGCGCTGAGCCCCCCTGCTGCTGCCCCCAGCATGAACACCGACTGTGGGGAGACACAGGGGGGCTTTGGTGGGGCCCAGCTCTCTTTCTAAACCCCCCATCGGAGAAGGTCCTGCTTCTCACCCCAAACCAGGATGCTCTGTAGCGGTCCAGCCTCAGCGCGGGGTTGGGGTGAGCCTCCAGGGCAGGGATCACAGGTGAGGGATAAACCAGGGCGAAGCCAAAGCTGAGATTTCCCAGCACGGCAGCAAACACTGCCACATAGAGCCGCTTGTTGTTGAGGCTCCTGGAGGTGGGCAGAGCAAGAAGGATGTGTAGGACACCTCGATGGCACTCGATGGAAACTCCAGCTCGCTCTTTTGTAGCTTTCCCCCATGGATGCGTTTCGGTTGGGCTGGCTTGTTCTCAGCCAATCCAACAAACTGAGAAAAGCAGAAACTGGAAGCAGGCAGCACCGGTGGCCCCAGAGAGCTCCCTGCCACCGCCCCACAGCAGCACCCTGCGCCCCACATCCCACACACAGCTCTCCCACACAGACCCCAGCACACCGATCCCCCTCTTGCCACAACCACACAGCCACAGCCCACCCCCAGCTCCCAAACTCCAGTTCAAGGTGCACGGCCTTCCCCCATCCAACCCCCCCAGCCACAGCCTGGCTCTCACCGCAGGTACTCCTTGTCCAGCCCCCTCCTGATGCTCTCAGGGAAGGTGTGGTATGAGGAGCTCGACCTCCTCACCAGTGGCTCCCGCATGCTCGGCTCCATGGTGGTGGCCATTCAGCTGCTGCCTGTCGCAGAGTGCTTGGTGCCTGTTGTGGTCTGAGCACTGCTGTGCTCAGGGCCGGATGCTCAAGGCGGGTTCAGGGTTGGAGGAGGAAGAAACAGCTGAAAGCGAAAGGGGAGAGGCCACCCTGTGTTGCTTAATCAGGGAAATCTTGTGAGCTCATGCTCGGCTAAGTTATGTGGAGGGAACTGGACTGGGGCAGAAAGATAGGAGGAGGTGGTGGTGCCCTGCACACCTTCACCATGCACTTGGCAGTCCCTCCTGGGCACAGCAAAGCCACTAAAATGGAACACGTATGGGCTGATCCCGTAGGAATGTGGAGGAACTCTTCGTCCCAGCAGAAAGTCCCTTTGCTGAGATCGTGGCCTTCCCCTTGAGGAACTGTCAGCAGCTGAGAGTTACTGCTTTTTGCTGGTGTAAATCACATTTGTAGGAGCTGCCCCAGGAAAATTTTTCAATGTAAAACAGAGTAGAGGAAGAGGAAGGGCAGAAAACGGAGGTGAACCAGCGCAGTGCTGGAGAAGTTGTGGTTCCTGAGGACTGCGTGGTCCAGGCTCGCCCTGTAGGAAAGAGGGATGAGTACTGGCTTTCTGCAGTGCTTTCTATGCCCCAGGTCCACATGGGAGCTCAGGTGGTGGTTCAGGAGTTTGCCACCTCTGCTCAGAGCATTTTCCCTTCCTGCAGAACCTCGCTGCTCTCTGCTTCCCCTTCCCCAACCACCACACTCTGCATTTAGTGCCTGATTGATGCTGGGGATTCACAGCTGACTCAGCAGCTCGGGACTGTGATTTCTCTACAACAAGAAAGGTCACAGACCTGAAACAGCATGACAGCTCATCCTAGAATTTCCAGGGCTGTGTTGGCTTCTGCAGGGCTGTCACAGAGGTTTCCGACGAGCGTGGGGTGCTGTCAGCTGCAGCTCACCTGGGGCTGCTCCCCACACCCTCTGTTTGCAAACGCTGTCAGTCAGCACTGTTGCATGCACGGTGGCAATGCTCTGTGCAAGGCTGTGGTCCTTCACAGCACCGTGGGGGTTAGGAAGTGCTGCTGCTGGTTGCAATGGGCAGACTGCAGAAAATCTGCAAGTGCTGCCTCTGTGTGCTAACTCAAGGACCAGGCTTCCCCCCAAATGGTCCTGTTTGTGCTCTCTGCTGTTCAGAGCTCTCAGGGTGACGCAGTGCAGCAAGGCTGGCAGCAGTGAGATGGGGCTGGAACCCCACCCCCCCGAGACTGGGGGGGTGTGAGGCACCTTCTGGGCAGGTGGCTGCTGCCTGTGGTTGCTGCAGAGCTCATTTAGGATGTGGAGTCTGTCCTAAGCCTGAACCACTTGGACAGAGGAAGGAGAGGAATGCTCAACCCAACCTCCTCCCCTCTATCTGGGGCAAAAGAAGCACGTTGGAGAGGAGCCCTGAAGCAGTCGGATCTCTGAAACACGAAGCGCTATCCAGTTGCTGTGCAGATTTGTCAACTGCTTCAAGCAGGAAATTACTTCGTGTCTTGAAAACCCTCCAAGCACCTGTAACGCTGCGAGCACGGGGGAGCTGCTGTCTGCTGGCCTGGGCTCGGCGAGTCGGGGCTGAGCTGCTGGGTAGGGCCCATCCCTCGGCCTCCATGGGGGTGGGGGTCCCTTGATGCTGTGTTAGGGGTCCTGTGTTCAAGTTTGGTCAGCAAGGAGTGCAGCGCTCTGCATTTTTGTAGGTTCTAGCAAAACACACCAGGGGGAAAAAGGATGCTCCATAACCTCAGCAGGCTCTGTGTTCGGCCATGGGATGGGATGGGGGGTTCCAAACCCTCGAGGGTGGCACTGGGAGGGATGAGGTGGCTGTGCTGTGCCAGCAGGGATGGGTGAAGGGTGATCTGGTGCTGCAGAGAGCTGCTGGCTGCCTCTGCTGTGATGCATCTCTCCGGCTCCATGGGATCTTCTTCCCTCTCTGACAGCTGTGCGATCGATCACGACCATGTACAAAGAAATAAACTGCATCAAAGCCGCTTGGCAACTTGACTAACCAGGTTCACAGATTAATTTCTATCCCTCTTGTGAGGGAGAAATCAGTCGCTCCTCGAGGCGATCCGTCTCCATCGCTCATCTGGATGCATCCCTTCATAAATCTTCCCTGTAAGTCTGGGCTGGTGATTGCTGGGTGGGTATTTGGGGAACCACTGGTGCAGTGAGGAGTTATGGAAGTGAATGGGATCTGTGCAAAACGTGGGTGAATGGCATTTGTGGGCTCCAAGAGCTGTGCTGGGAGCCCTGGAGGGAGGCGGGGAGGGGGCTTTTTGAGCCAGCACCCTGCCCCCACAGCTCTCTGAGCTTCAAATTGGAGGGCTTTGCAAAATGGGGTCCTGTGCACTTGGTTCAAATGGGCATTGGTGTCTGCAGCCCCAGCGGGGCTCCTCCAAGCAGACAGACAGAAGTCAGCTCTTCTCTGCTCTATCCCTCACCACACTCCCCCCTCCTTCAGAAAAAAACATCAGCACCTTCTCAGGCTGCCATCTGTTTATTTGGTTGGACTTGGAACTTGCTGAAATGTCTTTCAATGGATGAAGCAACGAAGAGTGGAAGAACAGAGCCTGGCAGGCTGCATGGTGAGTGGAAAATAATTTTTCAGGACTTTCTGGAGTTTGAAGCCCCGATGATGGATGTGCATGCAAGAGATGGTAATGGCTTTGTAAGGATCAAAACACGGAGCAAGAGAATAACTCTGCCTAATAGACTGAGGAATGGGTGCTGGGCAGGATCTGCTCTGCTCTGACACAGCTGAATGATGGAGTGCTGTGGGCTCGGGAACGGGGTCCTGCGTTCGTATAATGTGTTGGAAAAAAAACGGGATAAGTGGTTTTGAAAAATATTACATACTTACTCTGAATGTGTTGGAAAATCAGAGCATCATTAAGGTTGGAAAAGACCTCTAAGATCATCACGTCCAACTGTTAACCCATCGCCACCATGCCCGGCTCACACATTATTGGGTTTGGGGGTTTTGCTATTTGCTACACCAAGGAAAGGCTTTGCTGATCCCACTCCTTTTTAACAGGGGGTGTCCCACTTCCAACCTGGCTGATGTGGAAGCAGGGCTGAGCTGCCAGATATGCCAGGACCACGGAGATGTGGCACTGAGAGACGTTTTTGGGCACAATGGGGTGGGCTTGGGGATGTTAGAGGACATTTCCAACCTTCGTGTCTCTATGATTCTTTGGGTTTTGTTTTTTAATTTCCTGCTTGTTGGGTTTTTCTCCAGGTTAACCCAGCTTAACTCCTGGAACAGGTGGATGTGAGACAGAGGATAACTGGGATGTAGGGATGTCTCCATGGTGGGTTTTTGGGACTGGATATCTTCCTCCCCAACACCTGTTGGCTTCAACCAGCTGCAGCCCTGCGAGGATGTTCTACCTGTGTTTGGCTCACGTCCTTGCGGACTAAAAATGAAAAGCAACAAGAAGAGAAAATTTGCTGTCAGCAATACTCTGTATATCCAGAGCCATGCTAGGGAGCTGCCAAGCTTTCTGATACCCTGCACTGGCTGAGGGGCGATGAGATGAAGGAAAGCATAACTTTCATGAAGGATATATATATATATACATTTAAAGATATGTATCTATAATGCATATATGTATGTGTTTATATGTGAAGTTCTGATGTATCCAGTTTGATTTGCTGAGCTGCTCTGATGGATTCTGGAGCAGTGCCCATTGTGGGACCACCATTTGGAGGCCCTTCCCTTGCCCGTGGGCATCCTGGGCTGACCACACTGCAGCAAAGCTGTTTTTCCTCTGGTGGCACAGGCTGCATTTCTTTATTCCTTAGGACACAAATCTCCCCCTAAATTCCTGAGAGCTGCTGCCTGCTCTTTCCTTGGCCGCGTGCATTTTTTTCCCGTTTCATACAATTTTTTCTCTTCTGCTTCTTCTTTTTTTTTTT
>VXAB01014046.1:352915-376960 GCA_013399175.1 Odontophorus gujanensis
AGGGCAAAACAAAACAGATCATTTCCTCAATTTAATGTGAGCCAATTATGGCTCGTGGGCTGTTAACTTCATCACTGCTTCTTCCAAGAAAGACCTTGGGTAAAACGAACTGGTGCGGCTCCGCATGCGCCCGGCAAAACCTCAGCCCCAACCCCGGCCATTTATCCCCACGGATGGAAAAAAGCTAAAGCCTATGTCGCACAAATGCCCTCTAAAATATCCAACCACTTGTTGTACATCTGCTGACGGATACCAACTGGAAAGGAGATTAGTGCTCAGACTCCCGCGCTGGGCTGTCTGCTCCTCCTTAATGAGGACCAGATTGCAGCCCCCGCCGGCGCTGCACCTCCAGCGGATGGCGGGATGGGGAGGTGCCAGGGCGCGTGCCAGCAGCGTGGGACCGCGTCGGCTGCGGGATGGGGCTGGGTGTACCCGCAGTGGGGTTGGGGGAGGCATGGGGCTCTGGGGATGCTTCGAGGGGTGCGGGAGCTGCACTCGGCGCTCTGCAAGTTCACCCCAAATTTGGCCGCGCTGGTGTTTCCGGAGGAACCATTGCACCCCTCCAATCTGGGCACCAACGGTTTGGGGTCAGCACCAAGCTAGGGTGAAATCCCACAACAGCACCGCATGGGATGGATGCGTCACCTCCCATCCCGCGTGCTATCTTCGCCTCGGGAATTAAAGCTCTTTGTGGCACTAAAAGCAGCGGGGGCCATGCCCGGGGCTGTCTTCACCCGTCCCACATCCCAGCCCACCTCCCTTTGCTGGGGGCTGTGGGCAGAACGGTGCTGTGCCCACAGCTGAGTGCCGCACGGCCGTCTCCTGAAGTGCTCTGTCTCCTGGTCGGGAGCCAACGCAGGAATGTTGACGTTTTTTTTCTGTGGCTAATTTGGGGCCGTGGGCAGGCCCCAGCGCTGGCGTTTCTTTTTATTTTATGTTTCTTTTCAGCGGTGGTTGAATTGAAAATTAAGATGTGCTGGGACCTAATCCCAAATAAAAATGCCGGCGTGCTCCCCTGAGGCCCTGGGGTTAAGCTGTGGGGTGGGCAGCGTGCATCCCCATCCCAGGGTTGGGGAAAGCCAGGCGTGGTGCTTCCCACCTGTGGTGGGTTGGGGGAGGGCTCGTAAAGGACTTGCCACCCTGGCCATGAGGTTTTTTTATGCCCTACTTCTATTTATTTATTTATTTATTTATCAAAGGATTCTTCCAGATTTGGGGCTTTTGGTGGTTTTAGTGGTGGGTGGAGATGGGCATGGGGGAGGAGGAAGGAAAGATCACAGAAACATTAAGGCTGGAAAAGACCTCTAAGATCCCCAATCCCAACCCACCGTGCCCACCGACGCATCCCTCACTGTCACATCTCCGTGGTTCTGGAACACCTCTGAGATGGTGACCCCAGCACTCCCTGGGCAGCTGTGCCAGCACATCACTGCTCTTTCTGAGAAGAAAATTCTCCTGTTATCCAACCTGAACCTCTCCTGGATCTCTTGTCCTAAAACGATGAGCTGTGATCCTCCCGTCAGGAGGAGCAGAAAATGGCTGTGTCCTCAGAGCAGGAGATAAGGAGTTCATTTCATAGGAACCTTTTAACCCCAGTGATCCTTATGGGTCTCTTCCAACTTGGGACTTACAGTGATTCTATGAACCCATTTGTCCTTCTCACAGAAAATCTCACAGGTGAGATCTGGAGATCCAAAGATGCGTTTCTGCTCTGCCCGGATGATCACAGATCATCCTCCTCAGGGGGGATCTTCAACGTTACTGGGTGGGTTTCACCTGTTTCACTGGAATAAGTGCACCACGTGCATTAAAGTACCTTCACCTCTAAGACAGACAGAGGTGACGCACAGGGGCGACTCGGGGGCTCCCAAAACTCATTTCCCCTAGGAAACCCTCCTAAGCCCTACACATCCCAAATGCATACCGGGTCCTGCAGGATGAGACTGGAGAATGTGGGAGCAAGAGGGAGCGGTGTTGGTGTGAAATAGGATGGAGAGGTGCTGCTGTGCTTCTCGGAGAGCCCCCAGTGCCCTGCCCGCCACACAGAGCTCATGTGAAACTCATTAGAAGTGTGAGGAGAGGGAACACGATGGTTGGGAATCGTTTTGTTTGGGTTTCTAAAACGTGCGCATGAAAACACTGTGTGGTTTTCTGACAAATTTGAAACAGTGCTATTCAATTCACTCCAGCGTTGCTACTGTTGATCTAGCAGACTGTAAAGCATTTATTGGAGTTGCTTGAGGCGAACTTAAGCATCTGTGGAATAACAAGTCCAGGAAGTAATTGCATCCACAAGGAAAATATTTTTATGTATAATTCAGTGACCCATTTTATAAACATTGCGGTTCCACCTTGGACTCTCTTTTTTTTTTTTTTTTCCCTCATCTTTTTCCCCCCCCCCCTTTTCACCCACAGCCTTCCCCCATCCAAATGCCTGAGGTTGGCCAAGTCTGCGGGGTTGGGTTTGGTGGTTTCTGCCTTTGGGCAGGCGCCAGGGCGGAGGTGGGAGGGACACCCTGGGGTGCCCAGCGGTGGTCCTGCGGTGGGGGGACTTCGGTGCCAACGCAGAGAGACGGCGTGGATGGCTCCTGCAGAGCCTGGCAGGCATGGGGGGATTGTGTGAGGGCGACAGCTTTGCTTTATTCCTGAGCTTTATGAGTCACCCACAGCGTGTGTGGCATCGTGCTCGGGCTGGGGTTGCCGGTACCCAGGACCTTGTGCTGTCCCCATGTCCCCAGCGCTGGGGACATCACACAGTGCTGGGAAGTGGGGCTGTCGGCAGAGCCAGCCCTGCCACGGAGCTGTCTGCTGGGGGATGAGCCAACCCCGCCGCGGTGGCTGATGAAAGCGTTATATTGATGCTTTCCTTCGAGTTATGTTTCTTTGGGTGAGGGGAAGTGGGTTGAAAAAAAAAAGGCAACCAACCATGCTTCGGAGGAGTTGGGCTCCCCATCAAAATACTTTTGGCAGCTGAAAACCACGTCGGATTTTTCGATTTCACAATGCCCATTTTTGGGTAGATTATTATTTTTTTGGGGGGAAGGTTGGGAGGGGGATTCATTTCCATGCAATAGGAATGCTTCTCCCCAAGCACCTTTCCCAACCAGGGGTACTGAGCACTCAGAGCTGCGGGGACCCACAGCACACAGCCTGGGGACACTGAGCACAAAGCCACCATCATCTCATGGTCCCCATCTTCCTTGCTGCACTGCAGGGAATCACCCAAGCCCCTGAACACCCCCAGTGCTGGGGTGCACCTTTGGTGCTTACAGTCCAGGAAATCCCTGCTGTGACCTCTCTAAGCCAGGCAATGCCAAAAACAAATGGGTATTGCCCAAGATGAGGGTGCCAGGATGGGGCTCCCCACCTTTTCCCAATGCTTTTCTCCCCCCCTCCCCCATCCTCTTCCATGCTCTGCTTTGAGCCCTGCAGCAAGACTGAGCGCCTGGCCCCCCTCCAAGGGGGGAGAACAAAGCAAAACAAAGCAGCCCTGGGAGTAAATATTATCTGGATATGAAGGAACGCTATGTTTCTTTGTATGGGTCTAGAATTTCTGCCTTTTAACAGCTAACCTTGACTCAGCCAATATCCACAACATGCAGCCCTGGCCAAAATATGCTGGGCCTTCAAGTACCACAACAGCTGTTTTTCTTGCTAAAATACAACATTAAATTTTTTGGACGGCTGGATGCTTCCTTGATGAAAGTGGAATAAGGGGCTATTTTCCTCCTTCCTTCTACTTTTCTTTCTCTCCCTCTCTCCTCGTTCCTCTATCTCCAATGCCTTAGGGGGACCAGAGCCCCCAGAACCTAGTTGTAAGATGAGGGCTGGGGGCTGGGGGCTCCTTGGTGCCCCCCCCTGCTCCTGGATCCCTCCCAACACCCCGTCGAGCTCCAGCCAGCAGTGGTTGCAGCCCTGACATCTTGTTTTGCTGATGGTCTGTCGGATGTCCAAAAGGCTCTGCTGTTAGAACAGGGGAACTAAGGGATGTGGGGCAGTGGTGATGCTCCCACATGTGTCCAAGGGGACCCTGTGGTGCTGGTGGAATCCCGGTGGGCTTTGCACTTTGCATACCCTATCCATGCAAACAAGAGGATTTGGTGTTTTTTCAAGGGCTGCAGCTGATGACGCGGTGCAGGAACACAGTGCTGGTTGCTCTCCCCAAACCAACCCCAAATCTCAGCCAGCTTTGGGCAGCATTCGTCCTCCTTCACCCTGTGAAGCCCATGGCAAGCTCAGCCCAGTGTTGGGTTTGCTGGCACCCTATCACCTCAGTGTCACCCATCAGGACAGCAGGACTGTGTTTGGGGCACAGGACAGCCTTGCTGCACAGTGTGTTTTTCCATGAGTGTTTTGCTGCATTTCCCAAACTGTGGTGGGCACAGAGAGCTGCAAGGTGCTCAGTGGGGTTGTGCAGGAGCCCTGGGTCTGAGCTCAGGGAACTGCTGCAGTGGGAGCAAGGACGATGCTGCAGCCCAATGGCACTGGGTTGTGGGTCTGACAGCTCCTCACTGCCCCACGCATGGGTACTACCCGGCCCCTCCCCTCTTGCAGCACACGAGCTGTGGGCTTTGCTGCTTGGAAATAACAAAAAAAAATCCCTTCCCTCTGCTCCTCTTTCTTTCCTTTTTCCTTTTGGTTAAAGATCAGTTTGATTTTTAATGGGAGACAGAAGAATTTTTAAATGGGGGGAGGTGGGAACCCAACCAGGTTTCATTACCCAGAGCCTCGCAGCCAGGCTTATTTTGAACAGGTCCAGGGGCTGAAAACCCAGGATGGGACGGAGAGGTGCAACGGGCACAGCTCAAACCCAACCCCCAGCGCTGTGCCACCCTTCCCCACCACTCCACTTTCCCAAAGCACCTCTTTCTCCTTCATATTCCCCTTGGCAAGCCGCTGGCATCGCTCTTGCTGTGTGTTACAGACGGGGATGGATGGTGACGGGGACGCAGCCGCATGCGCCCGGCGCAGACACAGCAATATTTGTGTGTGTGTAATGTATGTGTTCCCCTTTCCCCGGACAGCTACCATGTGTTTGGAATTAGCGCCGCGGTTGCAGGGGGAGAAGGCAGCTGGGTTTCTCCGGAGCATTTCAGTGCTTAATCTCTGAAGAATGCAGAATGTCTGTCTGGATGCCCCGGCCAAGATCAACTCTGCGGCACGGGGAGGCCAATATAAACGTTCATGTTTTGTGTCACCGAGATTTCATTAGATGTTTTTTATGTAATTGCATAAGTCAAACTACCGTGATGAAAATGCCACAGTGAACAAACGGGATGAATTGTGAAACCTCTCCTTCGAGGAGAGGACAGCGGGGTCCAGGTCCAACCTCTTGCAAGGCAAAGAGGTCCGTTTCCAATCTCTTCCAAATGCTGGTGACCCTTTTGGGGGCTCTTTGCTGTCCCATTGCCCCGATGTCAGGGCAGGAGATGTCCCCATGGATGGCACTGGGCTGCTCATGTCCCAGCTGTGGGAGGCAGATGGGAAGGGAGGAAGTCCTCCCCATTTCTTGGCTGCCCGACACCCCAGCACCCCGCAGCATCGGGGTGAGATCACCTCACTCTTTGTTTCTCATATTTAGAGGACGGGATAGGGAGCAGTGGGGCTGACTCGGAAGCTCACAGCAGTGCCACATGCGATCCTCACTGCCAGCCCCAATGGCTTTGTGCCTGTGTCCCTTAAAGACCTGGTGTATTTCCTTGATTCTGCAGATTAATGCAAATTTAGTGAGGCCTTAATCACCTGATGCTCCTAAGGTGTCTCCATAGGGTGCAGGCATGGTGCTGTTATGCCCTGGGCCCAGCAGCACCCAGTGCCATCCTGTCTCATCCCATCCCACTCCATGGTGGAGGTCTGGCAGCACACAGACCGCAGTGGGACACGAGGACAGGCAGAGGCCTCTGCGAACCGGGCTGGAAAGGTCACCCTCACTGCAGACACATCTGCTGGGCGGGAGGGCCTGGAATTTGGGATATTGTTTTTCTGGCAGGGAGCGATGGGGGCCAAAAGCCTGATAAATTAATCACCTCAGACATGGGTCAGTCCAGCTCCTGGCGCAAGCCACTGAGCAGAGATGGGGCTCACATTCAGTGAGGGATGGGGGCACAGGGAGGGGACTCCACCTGTGCACAGTGTGGCTGGATTCAGAGCTGGGCTGCTGGGTGCTGCTCTACAGCAGCTCCTCACGACCAGGTACTCCCTGCCCTGCTGCTGCACACCTGATGTCCGTGGGAGATGGGGATGTGTTTGGGGTTTGCACAGCTCCTGGTGCTGCAAGGACTGCTGTGGTGCGAGGGAACTGCATGTTGTGGGGAAGGCTGCACAAGGTGTAGACCTTGAAGAACAGCTTCTTGCAGCCGTTCAGCCCCATCTCTGCAGGCAGATGTTTGCCACCTGGACCTGAATGTCCAGGCTCTGTGCATGGCAGAGAGCCCAGAGCTGGGCTGGAGGTGATGCTGTGCAGTAAGATGGGGGCTGTGGGCAGCATGGTGGACCCACCGCAGTGGTGCTGGTTTGCAGGGATTGGTTTGATCCTCGCCCACTGCTTGGGTTCCTGCACCAACAGTGGACAGTGGAGATTTTTTCTGATTCTAATGAATCTGCTGCCATCTGCCTCCTCCCCATTCGTGTACTCTCACTTCTTGTTTGCTGCTTCCTTTCCCAGCAAGCAGTAGCTTCCTGCCAGCAGCAGCACTTTGAATCACCTTCCCCAGTCTTTCTTAGGACCACTTCAGTTTGGAAAAGGATAAAGAGGGAAACAGAGCAGGAAGCACAGCTTGGAGGAAAGATCTCACTGGAGCCTTCAGCTCAATGGGCTGTGCCTGTGCTTCCCTTGCACAGGAGCCACACAGGCTGCAGTGCACTGCTCAGGGCAGAAGGTGTCAAGCACATGTGCTGTCATTCACCATCTGAGATCTTTTTGGGATGATGCAGAAGCTGCCTCCATCCCTCCTGTCTTCTCGCCTCGAGTTCCCTCCTACTCTCTCCTTTTTATTTTGTCCAGACATAATTAATGTAAACCAAATGCTTTGTGCACAGCTACTGGCATCCTGAACCTGTGCTATGTGTGGTCTTCTCTTTAACCTGGACAGAAATGGAGCAAAATGCTGAGCACTATCCCAGACCTTCCTGGGCAGAGAGCAACTTCCATTGCACAAGAGGCAACTTGAGTCTTCACTTTCCCTGCTGGGATGGGGCTAAGCAGTACTAGTTGAACTGGTTTAAATGGAGTTTTTGAGTGGATCCATGGCTTTATCTTCCAAATTCAGCCAAACTCAAACTCAACTTTTCTTGCTGGTTGGAGGAAATGTGCTTAACTGTGAACTCCAAATGCAGCGAGATCTTGCAATATGTTTTTACTGCAGCTGATTTCTGATCATTGCTCTCACTTGGTTATTTACACTGGATCTTTAGGGATTGAGGTGTGAAGCATCCAGCCTTATCTGGGATGTCCCAGGGGCCTGAGCAGAGGCTCAGCCCTATCTGTAACCAGGTGCCCCACAGAGGTGACTGTGCACTGCCTTGCTCAGGTCCCACACTGAGTCAGTGGCTGAGCATCTTGCAGACGTGTCCTGTGGGCTAAATGGGAAGCATCTGATGGCAGTGCTGTGGATGTGCTTTGAATTCCAAGGTGATTAGGATGCTTCAGATGCTTCTGTGGGAAGGTGGGCTGGGTGCTGCTGGTGGGAGATGCCTGCAAGCAGGGAGCAGGTCACCAGCAGGCACTCCCATGTTTCCGCTCAGGAAGTGTCCCCCGATTGTGTCTGGGACTGGAGGGACATGGGAGGTGACACAATTTGGATGCCTCCTCCATAGTTTGTTTGGAGCATGACTTGAGATGGCTCCTTCTGGTTCCCACTCTGGGCTGCTCTGGAGCTCTGGGTGATGGCAATGTTAAATGAACGAGAGGCTGAAAAATAGTGAGTGAGATTTTGTATCAGGTCACCTTGGCCAAGGAGGCAAACATTCTTCCTCATGAGAGAGAGATGCTTTAGGAATTGACTTAAAATTAATCCAAAACATGAGCCCGGCTCCAAATGAGTGGGACTTGGCAAGAGCTCTGGACATATTATCTTCAAATATAGGCAGGCATCCTGGAGGGTTTCTGGTGGTTTTTCTGGTCACTCCTTATTCCTCTGTCTCCCCTTCTGCTCCTTGCATAATTCTGTCTATTTTAATGCTCGTTGCCACATTTTTGGCAGTTCATTTGTTTATTGCCCAAAAGCAGGCAAGGGTTGCAACACTGCAGGAGTTGTGTTGAGATGCTTTCCTGGCAACAGCAGAAGAAATCCCCACAACACTGGGGCAGAAAGGCAGCATGAGGGCAGTTGGACACATCTGGATGTGTAAAGGCACATCTGCCTTTAATACTTCCCACTGTAATGCAGAGCAGGTCCGGCTGGAGCCCTGCATGGTTGCATGCTCAGAAAGTGCTGGCGATGCGACAGCGCCGGGACAGTGAGGGCCACATGTTCTAGCAAACACAGCTTCCTATTGACTTGTTAAACATTTGCTATTTATCAGATTTTGCTTTTAAACTGTCTGTAACAGTCTGGGAGAACTCATGTCAAAATGCCTTCCAGATGTGGAGGTGCTACCTGATACCTTGGTCACAGCGCAGACCTGCACTCCTGCTCTGCTCCAAAGAGCTGGGCTACTGAAAAAGCAGAGATGCAAAGAAAGGCACAGAGAGGGGGAAGAGGCACAGGTAAAGCTTCCTCCAACCTCCAGGAAAAGGTGCCCCAGGATGGCAGAGATGTGGCACTGAGGGACACGTTCAGCAGGCATGGTGGGGTGGGTTGGGCTTGGGGACCTGAGAGTTTTTCCAACCTTTGTGATCCCGTGGTTTTATGATCCTGTGATTCCCTTTTATGGGCAAACAGACCCTTCAGAGTGAGATCCTGAGTTTTATCATTGCTGGAATAACACAGGTAGTAGGGACACAGCTGCCCTGCCTCTCCATGCAGTGCTTTTAGAGCAACACTGACTTTTTCCTCATTTCAAGAACGCTTCTTTGGGTCTGGGGCTTCCAGACACATCAGCTCCTTTTATGAGCATCAGATGATGTGTACAGTTGGAAACCTGAGCGGCTTCCTTGCCTTTGGAGCACATGGATCAGATAAAGACCATCGGTTCAACGCGTATTGGACAGCCCTCCTTCTAGCAGCACATGCTCTGCAGACACACTGCCCTGTCAGTCTGCAGAAGAAGCTTTGGGGCCACAAGATATTCCCAGATTAAAACAACTCCTCTCGCTCCATGGTATCTGTCAGATCATATAAGGGCTGAGCCAGCTCCCATTGAAGCGAGGGAGGGTTTTTCCACTGCCTTTAAGAGGTGCTGGCCCGGGGCCATCCTTTCTGTAATGCGGATCCGGCAGTGTGCGTGATGCTCTGCATGATGACAGAATTTCTGGGAGATTGGCCTAAACCAAAACCTTGGACCGCCGCTCTCTGGGACCTCTGTGCTGCAGGAGCGGGGCGGCCGAAGGCGCCCAACCTGGATTTGGGATGAGAGTTTTATAGCATCATGGCAGGAGCCAGGTGAGCCCTGCTGCCCCTCAACTGCCCCTCTGAGAGCTCAGATCTGGGGCTGATGGTTGCATCCCTGCAGGATGCTCAGCGTTGAGGTGGGCTGTCCTGGGAGTGCTACCTGTTTGCATCTGCTTCGACTACATCTAGTGCTGCTGGATGGAGAGCTGTTTCTGCAGAGTAAACCCAACCACAGTGATCCCACTCTGCTCCTCTTTGCTCCAGGCTGGTATATGGGGCTGCTCTCAGTCTGGTGCCCCTGTTCTGTGTCCCAGGGAGCTTCAGTGTTTGGTAGGACATGGGTGGTGTTTTCCTTTGCCACTGCAGGGTCTCCCCCTGTGCCATCCCCTGTTACAGACCACAGGCATGTCCAAGACAACACAATGAAGGGCGATGGAAGAGCCCAGTGCAAGACCTCCTCTGGGCTCCCTGAACACAAATAACTGCTGCTGAATTTCCATGGAAATCTAGTTTCTTTGAGCAACTCCAGAGGAGTAAGTCCTGGAGGATGCATCTTCTGGGGCTGTCCAGCACTGCTCCTTCCCTGGAGCTGCCCAAACTCAGGCAGGAGCCGCTGTGCTTTCTGAAGCAGGGTAGACTTGCTGTGGCCTAAAGGGCACAGCACTGGTCAGAAGATGAAGCCAAGCCCACCACTAACCCAGTGGGGCCACACGCTCGGACGTGCATAGGGAAACAGAGTGGAGAGGGGGAGCGGTGAGTGGAAAAAGCTGAAAGCTGCCGTTCAGAATCCCATGGAGATAAGGTGCTTTCTGGAGTGCCCCGTGCAGCTGGCAGCAGAAATCGAGCTTTTATGTTTAGGTCTGGACAGATTTTTGCTTTCTGCAGCCAAAGGGATCTGGATAAGGTTTGCCTGGAAGATTAGCTGGCACTCAGCCCCACTCCACATCCCTGGAAGCCGCCCCTTGAGCAGCAGTGGGTCCTAAATCCTCTCATCCCAACCCTGGGGTGGCTGTCACCTGGAGGGGACAGTGATGGAGATACTTTTGCTATGAGTGCTGCTATGGGACAGCCCTGGGCCCTGCTGTATGTGGGTGCCCACTTGTGTGCAGTGGGAAGCTGCTCTGCCTCATGCTGATAGCAGATACCGGGCTGGAGCGGAAAGCATGATCCCTCCCCTCTCATTCATTTTTCCTTTTTTCTTTCTTTCTTTTTTCCCCCTCGGGCTGATGGTAAAAAAGCCCAGGCGGTTTCGGCTCCGCAAAACCCAAATGCCTTTTGCAGCATCAAGCCTGGATCCCATAAGTAATATCCCAGCATTGGAGAATAACACAGTATATGAAGTAGACGGGGAGCTATAAAGACGCTTTAAAAGGGGCAATAAAAGTTTTGGGTTTCATATCGTCTTACCAAAGAAGAGAATAACAGAGAAGCAGGAAATTTCAGTAGCAGACATGACAAAGGTCACAGCACTCAGACTGCACCTTAGACGAAAACACCTCGTCTTATGAAAACAGCAAGAATTTTTGGCAGGGGCTCAAGAGCTCTTACAGGCAAAGCTCTCAGCAGCGCTAAAAGGTTACAAGAGACTGTTTTGTCTATGTTGCTGTAAATGTTTATAATATTTCCTTGCATCTGTAGTGCACGGGATATCCTGGTCGGGTGATAGCGAGCTCAGCCCCTGCAGGCAGCTGTGGGGTGCCCTGCATTGCCCCATGGGTGCTGGTCCCACGCTGGGCACCACGGATGCTCCTGGCTGGTTTGGATGGGTGCTGGTCTGGGGATGAATGGTGGGAGCACAGCCTGGGGGGCAGCAACATGGAGAGGGAAAGAAAGAAACCTCACTGCTATTTTGCTGTGTGCAATAACCTTTTTGGATGGTTGTTGGTTTTGTTTTTTTTTTTTTTTTTTTTTTTTTTTGGTGTAACACCTGAGTACACAGCAGGTGGGAGCAGGAGCTTTCATTTACTCAGCTGGACCTTAGCTCATATGCCCTCCTGGCTTGCAGGGCATCTGCCAGTCTTTTTACAACCTGCATTTAGGTACCATAACCCACTGCATTTACACAGCAGCTTTTCCACTGCATGCACCTTGCAAATGGGCCTGGGGGCTGCACACATTCCAGACAGCCCTACTGGTCGAGGGGCCTGCAGAGCCCTTTGGGCATGCTTTGCTCTGCGTGCAGCCTGTTGGCTGTGCCACCAGCTTGCCAGTGACTCCTGGATGCACGAGGCTCTGCGATTCATTTGTATTTTTGTTGGAAAGCTGCTCAGCTTTGGTCGTTGCCCCATTGCAGGAAGTGGCTCTGATGAATGACCAGGCTGGATTTCTCTTCCAGAGGAACCCAGGCTTAATGTGAGCTTTCTGTGGACATCACTGTATATCAATACTGCTCTAATTGTCCATGACATATAGTCTTGGCCTATTTCCCAGACAGTCTAAATAAATCATACACTTCTGCTATAGTAAATAGTCTGTTAGAGGAGATGTTAGAGGCTTACAGCCCTCCCCCCTCTCCGGGAGCTTTGCTGTGCACTCTCATTTTCCTTGGGTTTCCCATACTAAGGATGCTTGCTGTGAGAGCACCTGCTGGCCTGGACAAAGCACCCAAAGCTGCAGCCACCTGTGGGGCAGGGGACGAGGTGGCCATGCCTAACATGTTTGGGTGTTTGGGGTGGGAGTAAGCAGGGGCTGAGCTGGGAGGAAACACCAGTATTGCACGCTTGCCAAGTCTTTGCTCATAATTATTATTTACATCAAGAGAATGCAAAAATAAAATAGTCAGTATCTCACAGAAATACAGGTTCTGGGTTTTACAAACAGAGAACTGTGTGCTCAGGCTGGGCCTGAAGCTCAGGTCCTCCAGGGGCAGCACAGGGGACAGGGGGGAGGTGACATGGCCAAGGGTGCACAGGGTGATGCAGAGCTATCCTGCACAGGGTCACACCCCAGACAAAGGCTTCTCCGAGGGAATTTAGCAAAGTGAAAGCTCATCAGCTCGGGCTGATGGTGGAAAGAGCAAACTGTTCCATGGAAGTAAAGCTCTGGGTGCGTATGGAGCTGGTGGGCAAAGATCCTGTGGAGCAGAGCACCGTGCTGGGGGGCTCAGACGCAGCAGCACAACGTGGAGCAGTCAAGTCTGGCAGGGCTGCCAGACCCCCCGGCCTTCTTGTTCTCTTTGGGCAGCAGCAGCACGAAGGCCATGGCCAGGGCACAGTGGTAGAAGCTGTGCACGTAGGTGTAGTCCCATTCCTGCAAAGGGAAGAGTATTAGTGGGGCAGAGGGTGCAGCGTGCGGGGCTTCTGCAAGTAGCCCAAAGTAGAGGGCTAAAAAAGATATCATGAGTTCTGCTGTCAGAGAAGAAAGGATTTCCAGCCTTAGAAAAAAATAAAAATAAAAATGGCGAAGTGGATTTAACACATTCCAATTTGCACGTTTCCCAGTTGGTGAATGAAGTGTTTCATTACCCTGCAAAGGATGAGACCGGGAAGGTTAGGGGGGAGGGGGGGGTGTGGTGGGGAGGACGCGCTGCGAAGTGACATTTTTATGTTCTGCTAAAACGTGCAATTACTGTGTGCTTTGAAAAATAACCCTCGGGGATGGCAGCGAGGTCAGATCTTGCAGCTCCCATTGCACAGAGCTGCCATAATGGTGTGGGTGGGATGCATGAGCTCTCATGCAGGACAGGGGCACCGGGCAGTGGTGGGAGCAGGGATGGAGGGCAGGGCTGGGTGCCCCCCAGGAGCCAGAGGAGCCTTCCCATTGGCATGAGCAAGATTTGGATCTATCCATGCTGCAAACTTTGGCCAGGATGATGCTCGTGGTCCCTAGGGATGTCAGTGTGTGTGAGAGCACAAACTTTACCTCAAAGAAGAACCTCAGCATCAGTGCTAATGCCCCGAAGCAGAAGCCAGGACCGATCTGCTGGGTATAGACGCTCTTGTCTGGGTACAGCCCTTTCTTCTCCTTCATCTTTTGTAGCTGCAAGCACACAGAGCACACTGAGCAGCTTCACCTGCAGCCCGCAGGCGGCTCCGTGCCCAGACCCTGTTAATGCTAACACACAGAACCATACAATCATAGAATTGTTTGAGTCGGAAGGAATTCTTAAAGGCCACCTGGTCCAATGCCCTGCAGTGAAGGGGGACACCCACAGCTCCACCAGGTGCTCAGAGCCCCATCCCCTGACCTTGGATTTCTCAAGGGATGGGGCACCACCGCCCCTTTGGGCACACTGCTTCACCACCGTTATTGTAAACAATTGTTCCCTTATATCCAGTCTAAGTCTCCCCTAATGCAAGGCCATGCAGCCCCCTAACACAAAGCCATGCAAAGCTGCAGTCCCACTCTGAGGCTGTGGGCTCTGCCTGTGCTGGATGAGCCCTGTGCTCCACTCCTGCCTTCGTACTCAGCACTGTGCTGGATTCTCAACAATCAGCCCCAAAACCTAAGCTGAGGTTGTCAGCGTCCTTGCAAACCCAGCTTCTGCCCGAGAGGCAAGTCTAAATTGAAACTGGACCTTGAATGCAGGCAACTGGAGAGCCCCAGGCATGCCCTTTGGACGCACCCATTTCACGGTGATCACCAGCACGGCCGTCCCAATGGGTCCTGAGTAGATGCCATAGCCCCAGCGGTCATGGTAGGTCTTCACGGCGATGGTGAGCACGCCGAACATGATGAAGGTCGATCTCTTTGGTTCATCAAATTCGGCCAGGGCTGTGTGAATAGAGCATGGATTTGGTTCAGCCATGTCTCCTGCCCCTGTGGTGGGGAGAACACCCCCAGCATCCCTCCAGGGACCCCAGGACTGGGTCTGGGGTCGGTGGGACTAGATGATGTCAGTAGTCGCTTCCGAACTTAACAATTGGGGCTGTGCTTTGGGTTAGGACTAGGGTTAGGGCTCTACAGCCATCGGTGCTGCTGATGGGATGTGCATCCACCCCTTCCCCTTGGCTCTGCAAACGCAGGATGCTCTGCACACCTGCAGGGTAGACCCTGGCAGAACCTGCTGCTGCCTCAACTGAAAAATCAGGGATGAACACAGGGATCTTGCAGCTGGTGGGGCTGTGCTTTGTTCCTGCTCTTCCCAGAGCCCTCCCATATTTCCTGGCTGCAGTGGGGATGGGGCTCAGTGCTGAAGGGCGATGCCGGCACCTGCCTGGGTTTGCAAGCTGGAAGTCGCCAGTGCGAGTGAATTATTGGAGGCTTTTGTTTAGCACAGAATGGGGTAATAACTGATAAAAGTTATGGATCCCAGTGGGCTCCATGCTTTTCCAGCTCGCACAGCTGTGTTATGGCTGTCCTGGATTTGCATTCCGGGAAGCGTGCCCGAGGGTCTGCGTCCGCACATGTGCGCTTGGGCTTTACAAGGCACAGCGAGAGGCTTCCCTGGGCTGCAGTCAGAGCACCTCCATGTCCTTGGATCAGGTTTTTATAGGGAGTTTGGCTAAGGGATAATGTCCGCATTTTAATCTCTGTTGTTTCCCTGCGGGTCAATATTTTATACATCTCAGTCCGGGATTTTTATTTATTTATTTATTTACTTAGGTAAGATTTTTGAATGCAGTGATGAAGCCATCAAGTTGAGTTTTGTTGCAAGGAACCCAAGTGTCTGGATCAGCGTTGGCCTTCCCCGACACTGCCATTATCTGCTGAGAAATGTCCTTTGGAGACCACGTGGCTCGCTGCCCATCCTGGGGGAGAGAGCACGGAGGTGCAGGTCTGGAGCCTTCACCCTTCTCTCATTCTTTCACTGTGTTCACTTCTATTATACCTCATTTCAGTGGTGAATGAGGAACAAGAGGGGGAAAATTGAGAATGAAGGGAGTGCAGGAATAGGAAACCTGAATAATATGTCAGAGTCAGGATTTTTAATAAAAAGCAAGTGGAATACCTTTCCACCTTTTCTAATCAGACCTAATAATTCCCAACAGCCCAGACTAGACATGATAACTGGGGAGATAGATTTGTTTTGACTAAACCACTTTGGTTTGCTTGCTACCAAGGGAAGTGGCAGGCTCTGCATTTCGAATGGCTCAGCGATGGGACATGGGTTGTTCCTTGGGCAGAAGGACCTCAGCTCACCAACTGATGGGCCCAGAATGGAGAAAGGGAGGAGAAAAGGGGGATTCCCTGGTGTGTGAGATTTCAGACTAAGTCATCTTGTAGTGCTCTCAGTGGTGGTTCTTTGAACCAAAGCACAAGATTGCAGGAGCCAATCTGAAATAAACAATTCTTCTTATGGAAAGAGATAATAATGGAAGAGGACACCCCAGCTCACTCTAACACCAGGCTCCAGGGCTCTGTTTATCTCCAAGAGCGCAGCCATCCCAACTACCACGCAGGATGGTTTTGGTGCACATCCATCCACCAGGCGCAATGAATTTCCAAGGCACGTGTGGTACATGGGCAGCTCTGACCATGGCAAGGGGCTTGGAGCTCGATGATCCTTAAGGCCTCTTCCAACCCAAGCCATTCTACAATTCTGTGATATAAAGAAAGACCAAACCGTGGCATGGGCTGACTTCTGTAAGAGGTGAGTGATGTAGGTGGAGCTCCAAAGCAGAGCCCTGCAACCAACACCCACCTGCAGGGGCTGTGAGCTGTGCTTACCCATCAGGGACACCCAGATGGACAGAGCTGTCCCGTAGATGCTGAAGTACTCCAGGATATCATAGCGCATGAAACATAGCACCGACAAGCCAGGGCCATCGCATGCATGGTAGATCTATTAAAAATAAAGGAGAAAAAGAAAACATTAGAAAACTAGATCCTTACCCACAGACAGCTAAAATACATCTCCTCTTGTCAGCTGGTTTGAAACAGACTTCGTGCGGCTGCTAGGACCGTGGCTAGCCAGGAACAGATCAGTCCCAGATCCACCAGGGTCACTGATGTGTGATAGTGAATCTACTGGAGAGATAATATCACCCCACCCAGCAGCAAATTGCCTGAGTGCCAGCATCCTTTTGCCCTGTCACAAACTACCTGCAGACTGGCTCTGCTTTGCCTTCCAGGCTGCGCCAGACTTTGCACTGTGATGACCACGCTGTGAGCAGGGACCCAGAGCTGCTTCCTTCCAGCAGAAGGAGGGGCTCAGAGAGTTTTGATTCTAATTGTGAAAAAGATTCTTGTAAAAGAATTCCTAATGGGTTTCCCGATGAGACGTGTCTAGGTGTCAGGTCACTGTATGGGCTAGTTAGGGTTTCTATGGCCGGAGTCTGAATAGTGGGGAACTCACTCATTAATGCATTCCCTGAAAGCCCGCTGGCTCCTGCCCGCTGGATGCTACTCATCGATGGGGATATTTGCAAAGAACCACTGTCATGCAACACAGATGCAGACCAAGCCAAGAGAAATTTTCCAGAGCAATCAGAGGAATGCTTCTGCCTGGAGCTCGCCTTTCCCTCCCCGCTCCCAGTCCTCCTTGCTTCCCACCAGTAGCACCAGTGCCCCGGAGAGGTCTCAGCACTGCTTGGCCCCGTGCCCTGGGACAATCCCACTGCCATGCCCCAGCAGGGATGCTGCTGCTCCGTATCATGGGGATCGCTGTGAACCCTTTGGCTCGCCGTGGTTTCTAGAAGTGACAGCACTATGGCCATCATTCTTCTCCCTGCTCCAGGCAGGGTTTGGAGATTGGGGAGGGGGGGAGAAGGGCTGGAGGAGAAAGAGTGCATTTCTGGCTGCCTGCGGGACACTTGTTGAGCACAGCTGTGTGCAACCCATGGGGGATGTGACAAGAAAGGGGACGGCAGCAGCTGTCACCCCCCGCCCCATCCGAGCGGCAGCTGCAGCCCCTTCCCCACGCGAGGATTTCGGCTCCGCGGCGTGGACCCGGCCCGCCTCCCCTCCAGGCACTCGCCAACTTTCCGATGGACTTCTGGGGGAGGTGGAGCAGACGCAGCAGCGATGCAAAATGAAATCGTAGATGTCTGGCTTCCCCGGGGAGCAGGGAGGGGGGTGCGGGGAGCTCGGCGGGGACGGGTTTATTGACTGCTCCTGGAGTTTTTATGGAACTGGCAGGAGTTTTCTCCCTGCATTGTGCTTTAAAGGGAGCTTTAAATGGTGGATTCTCGGGAATGACAGTGCAGAGGGCTCTACCCTCAGTTCTGCTGCAGAAGGGCTGTTTACCCCAGGAAGATGACTTGCTAACCCCTGCCCCTGTATCCATCTGGGGGACACAAAGAGCACCATGAAGCCTTAGGATGGGTGGTGAGAAACAAACAGGAGAGAGTCAGGAGGTGCTTTCACACCACTGCCACAGTGGAGAGGTAAAACTTCTTTTCCCTGATAGCTCAGCAGCATGTTTCAGCCTTTCCTTCCCCGCTTCACAAAGTCCCTGACTCCAGCATGCCTCACACCACCACTTAGCAATTGCAAAATGAAGAATTTGACTGCGTGTTTCTGGCTACAAGGATAGAAGTGTAGTGAGATACTCTGAATAGCATTTAAACCCTCAGTCCAGTGTGGCAATTTCCCAGCTGTAAAACAATGAGAGGAACAGCTCCAGAAGACTGTGATGAACTTATTTTCACATCCAGACCCTTCCCAAATTCACCACAAAACACCATTATCTCCCCTTAAGGACAGCTCTTGGTTCATCCACACGGAAGAATTGCAGAACCATAGAATTATAGAATCGTCTGAGACAGAAGGGACCCTCAAATGCCACCTGGTCCAACTCCCTGCACTGAACTGGGACACTTACAGCTCTATCTGGAGCTCAGAGCCCCATCCAGCCTGACCTTGGGTGTCCCCAAGGATGAAGACGTTCAAGAATGCACTACTCAGCACTGCACACGGTGAGAGAGAACAAAAATTGAGTATTCTGGGGGTCACCTGGTGACATCCCCACTCACCCCCACGGAGACCCCTCTGTTCCTGACACTGGGAGGGAGGAAACGCATGCATCCTTACCGCCACGAAGAACATGGTGAAGAAGTAGACCATAGCTTCCATGTGGAAGCGCCGCTTGGCCGCGATGCTGATGGTGGGCAGAAAGACCAAGGTGCTGAGGGTGGGCAGGAGGAGCTTGGCCACCAGAGAGCCCATGGGTGTCCGGCAGGTCAGCAGCTCCTGGGTCTGTCTGAGCTGCTGGAGATGGAGGAGAAAACAGACATAGGGAGAAGGCTTTAAAATTTAAATGTCGGGTGAGCTGCTGGCAGGGAACAGCTGCGGGCAGTGGCACAGCTGAGCTGCCCACGTGCTCCATTCTCTCTTGGATAGCAAAATTCTTGGTGTAGCAAATGCTCCGTGCCCTGCAATGCCCCGGCTGTTTGTGTCCTTCAGTGCCTGCAGCTTGCTTAATGCCAGCTGTAATGTATGTATTTACTGCACACGCACTCAAGGAGCTCCGAATTTCACTTTTATCCCTGGAGGAGAGGCACTGGGGAGCAACAAACCAGGGAGCAGCATCAGATCTGAGCCAGCATCCTATCTGGTGTGAAATGCTGCCTATACACACGTGTGCCTGAGTGCTCAGGAAAGGTGAAACTCAGCCCCATGGAAATTCAGGAGCTGAGCTTCCCTCTGCAGGGAGGCATAGGAGCAGATCGCCAGGCAGTGTGGGAGAGCTGAAGGGAAGGAGACCAAAAGCCAAGCAAGGTTTGGGCTGCTAATCCACTCAGTGGCTTCTCTTTTTTATTATGCCTTTTTATTATATCACCGCTGCTCCCCTCCTGGGTTAATATCTTTTCCTTGGAACCTAGCAGGGATTCTCAGCATCCTTTTGGTCCAGCTGTTCTCGTGAGCAGGGAGTAGGAATGTTGAGCTTGAGCAAGTGCCTTTGTGCTGGTGGGGCTGGGAAGGGGCTGTGAGCTGCCCGGAGCCACCAGCTATGTGTGAGCTATATAGGATGGGTTTGCTCATGCCCCTAATGGGAAGGCAGGTGTGCATGGAGAAAAAAGACTCTGTGAAAGCCTCCAGCCAAGCTGGAAAGGGAGTGGGTGTTGTATGCGAGGAGGGTGGCCTGGTAGCATCGATGTGTGGGCATGGGAAGGTTTGCTGGCAGCCTTCCTCTGGGCACAGTGTGATGGGATGGGTAGGGGTCCTGTTCTATAGGATATCTCAGGTTGGACATTATGAAAAATTGCTGATCTGAAAGAGCAGAACAGTGGAGATGTGGCACTGAGGGATGTGACAGTGGGCACGGTGAAATGGGTTGGGGTTGGGGTCTGAGAGGTCTTTTCCAACCTGAATGATTGTGTGATTCTGTGACTGGTCAGGTCTCCTGCAGGCAAGCATCCCTTTACAGGCCGCTGCCCAAACCACGTCTGCAGCAGCCCTCTGCCTGCACAAGCTTAGCACAAATCCCTGCAAAACTGCAAATAAATAGTGAAAACCTCTGTGATCCCTTTATACCACGAAAATCTCTCACCTCGAGCCAGCATAGAACTACACAACTTCTCCTGAGTGGGAACTGGAGCAAAGTGGACACGCATCCACAACTGCGTGCACAACAGCCCCTTGGGACTGTTCTCATGGATGTGCAATTGTGGCAGTCGTGCAACAACTTCAAAATCTGATCAAACCATTTTCACATGCATCCCCCCCCCAATCACTCCTTTGCCCAAAACGCAGCTGGAGCCCAGGGGAAGGGAAACCCAGCTGGCTGCTGGCTGCAGAGTGTGCCAGCCGTGGGCAGTCAGTGCTGGAGCTCTCAGGAGCAGGAAAACATTCCTCAGGTGCTTTGGGTTTTGTCTCTCCCAGCTGCATGCCCTGGGCTGGTGCTTGGTTTGCAGCCAGCACTGTAGGCAGGGAGGAAAAAAAAAAAATACCCCTGGTTTGCACATGTGTTCCTGCTCTGATTAAAAAAGAGAGCCCAAAGCAAAGTGCATGGGACAGGTGGCAGCTCACCTCGGGGGCTGCTGCTGGAAAGGTCTTTGTTCTGACACACAGTGCTAGACACGGGCTGTGCACATCTTCCTGGGAAGGAACCCAAGGGATAAAGGGCCAGAATTCTGTTCCTGCTCTCTTAAACAGGTAGGAAATCTAGAAAGAGCAAATTTTAGCTCCTGTGTTTAAGTGCTTCTGGAAAGCGAATTTCACATTCACATTCCACAGGGCTAATTTTGTGTGGACCAGAGTGCACACAAGAACGGTGATATATATGGCTGAAAAGTGGCTCCCAGATGCCAAAACCAGGTTCTGGTATGCTGGCCTGGATCCTTCCAGGGTAACACTAACCATGGCTCTCTGAGCACTTCTACTGTTTCAGCTCAGACGTTGCAGAAATAAAGGAGACACAGAGAGTTTTGTGTTATTTTTAATGTGAGGGTGATAGTCCGAGAGCAGAATACACTGAAAGAGGAGTGAGGATCAATGCCAATATAGAAGATGAAGAATACATTCTCCTTTGTGTGAGTGCAGAAGCCACCTTTCCTACCCCAAGGAGTAGGGCTGATCAGAGCATTGGTGCAAAATCCCTCACGTTGTCTTTGTCAGAGCCACTGCATGAATGTAAGAAGCACATTCTATAGAACCACAATCCTTTCTATAGGACTGCAACCCACAGGTGTGGGGAAAGGCCCCTACAGGCATGCAGCCCTGGTGTGCTCCTGGCTATGGGGCCAGCTCTGCTCACCCTTAGTGCCCACTCACTCCTTTCTGCACCTGCAGCCTTCTGCTTTTATTAGTGGAATAAACTGCACTTAAAATACCCATTCTCTGTGAGGCCTGGCCCCATTTTAGTTGAGTGTTTGCCCTTAATGATTCCTGCTTCCCATCTCCCTGCTGAATATACCTGTTATGCCTGGTCCTCATTGATACCTTTGTTTTTTTCCTTCGGGTTTTCCACCCTTACATGGTCACTGTCCAAGACAACATCATCATTAGTGATGAGGACATCTGTCTTGTTTGCCATGGCTCACACCCCTCCGGTTCTGCCTCAGGGTGGGCTGCTTGGATGCCAAAGGTGGAAATAGATGGGGATCTTGCAGTGGGTCTGGGGCTGCATGCATGCTTATTGCTCATTTCATGGGGTATAGTGGTTTCATTGCAGTCACAGCTGCTGGAGCACAGTGGCAACGCCAATGTCTCAGCTGCAGCCCCCCTTGGCCAAAAATCTGATTTTCTGGAGAGAAAAGTCTGAAGCTGTGATGTTTAAAGGCTCAGAAACCAGAAGGGAATGAAACCAATCGTAGGATTTGGGGGGAGTCTGACTCATGACCTTTGAATGCCTGTGGTTGGCAGTGCTGCATAGCTTGTGTTCCTCAACACAATACCACACAACCTCCATGCAAGACTCATTCCACTGGGAGAAAAAGCTTTGTACTTTTTGCCTTTCAATCTTTGCATAGCTTCGATTTTCAACTAGGCGTGATGGGTCTGGAGGCTCCTCCAGGCTTCTGCAGGAACATACGCTCTTTGGGGACAGGTAGGACTAAAGTGAAAGAAAAAAATGGCTTTTAAAGGCATTAAAACCCTATGGCTCTGACCACACCTGAGGACACTGAGGTCATTTGTGGCTTTCAGACTTCCCAGAGGCATTTTTAATAGGAATCTGATGGTGAGAGCAGCTTGGTGGCTTGTTGGTTTGACTCAACTTATTGCAAATATCCATGGATGAAACCCTCATGCTAACATGACATAAATCACTGATGTCCACATTTCGTGCAAGCACGCAGAGATTAAGTGCCTTGCCTAATACTGTGCCGTAGGTCACTCTGCAAGGGGCTGGGAGTGTCTCCAAAGGACAACTGTTGGTCTCCTTTTGCTTGGCTCAGTTGCACAGTGGTAGGCCATAGCTGCAGCTCTGGAGAAGATGCTAGGGCTCTCTGCCAGGGAATTTGTTGGGGTTTTGTCACATTTTGATCCCCCTGGCAAAGTCCTGGCCATGCAGGGCTCTCACCCGCTCTGTGACTGCCTTACAGCTGTACTGACTGCATGAAGCTGTGCAGAATTGCTGATTAAGAGGGTCAATTCTGCAGGCTGCCCTAAAAAAGAAGAAAGTCCGGTAGGTTTCTCACCCTTAGAGTGATTCCAAAGCTGCCAGGGGGTCCTGGACCAGCACACACCACACCGTGATCCTCCAGCCTGGCTCTCCTGGATGTTTTCACAGGGCTGAGAACAGCAGTGTTACAACACACCACATGGCACTGGGCCAGAGAAGGGACAATTTTGCCTGGAAAGTGGTACAGGATGGGTCCTGTGACCAAGATGTGGCTCAGTCCACCAGGAGCTGGTCCAGGCTCCCCACTCCAGGAGGATAATATTCTGGAGCATCTGTTGCTCCATTTATTTGTACTGTGAGTTGTGTTAGGCACGGATTTGGGACAGAAAAGCTGGCAGCTGCCTGGTGCAGGTGTGAAAGCCACAGGGAAAATGGAGCACAGGGTGAGGGTTAGCTTTAGGGTTAACTGGAGCTTTTTCTGCAGATCTGAGCTGCTGAGATTTTGCCCTTCATGCACTGCACTGTGCATGGGACTGATGTACCATCTTCCCACGACTCAGTCCTGAACTGGGAAAGCCCTCTGCAAGCAGACTGCGACCATCTCCGGGTGGAGAGAGCTCCATGCAGGTGCATCTTGTCTCAATTTACTCCAGCCCCAAAAAGCAGTCAATAACATCTGCAAATCATTTCTACCGCTCATGCCAAAAACCAGGAGATAAAAAACCCTGTCGTCTGAGCCCGGCTGCCGGTGATTAATGCCGGACCTGCCGGCTGCCTCGGCAGCAGCACCGCGTCTCCCGGCTTTGGGGTGGTGCTTTGGATCTGCTCTGCGCTGCGTTTTGCTTTCGGGGTTGGTTTTTGCTCCCGGTGACGCGATGGCATCTCTCCTGCTGATTTCACGCAGAGGGACCGGGGCTGCGTAAGCGGAGCACTGCGGCCAGGGATAACACGGCGTGATTTATGGGAGCAATCAGTCGCCACTAGGAGCTGGTTAGGAATTTTCCGATGAAACGGGGATTGCGTCAGAAACCGCTGAGTCATCTCAACTGTTTTGTGTATATATATATAAATAAATAAAAACACACACAAAAAAGTAAAGTCCTTCGGCTTTGGTGGACTTTTGGTGAAATACAGAGACCCAGCGCGTCTCTCCAGACCCTCAATGCTTGCCTGGGGACAGCTGTCCCTCACCCTAGTGCCCCCCAGCTCTCAGTATCGCTGCAATGGGATGGGGTCAGGCAGGGTTGGGGTCCCACCCACAGGGTGCAGCCTCCAGCCAAGCCCGAGGCACACAGCGGCTCGCGGAGAGCTGGGCTGAGCTGGCGTCCTCAATGTGAAATATTTTGATGCTGTTAAAATCTCTCATGTTCAGACTTTTCCCTCCTGGTTGTTCCGAAACGGAAAGGGTTTCCTCCTGCGTGTCTCGGGCTGGGATATTTTGAAACGCAGAAGCTGGGTGAACTCAAGTGCTAAATTTTCCCAGTGTCCTGGTCACAGCCAACCGACGGAAAACTAAAAGTTGCAAATCAACCCGGCTGGATGAATTAAAGCAGGCTGGCAGACGGTTAGCCAAACAGAAAAAGGAGACTTCATTTCCCATGTTAGCTCTTTGGGACAGATTCCTCAGCTTCTCACTGCCATCCCTGGGTCCAAAAGCACGAGGACAAG
>VXAB01014047.1:0-30499 GCA_013399175.1 Odontophorus gujanensis
TATTATATATATTATAATATTATATTTATTATGATAGATTTAGTTAATATTTGGATTAAAAGTTTGTGAAAATGTTCTCAAATTCTCTGTCTATGAAGAATGGAAGCAAGCAAAAAACCTCTCATTAATCTTTATTCAGTTCTGGTCTACAGAGTTTTTCACAGTGTTGTCACAGTAGCTGGTTCCTGACTGACTCATTGTTATAACGAAATATATAAACAATTCTCCATGAGAAAGAAAAAGAAAGTACTAGAAGTACTTCATTGACAAAATTGATCCATTTTTTCAGTTCTCCATCTGCCGACATTTCTGAGGACCTGCGATTTGTGTCTCAGGTGAGTCCGTTCATGGCAGAGCAGATGTCCCAGTCTCCTGGTAACTCTGACCCAGCTTCTTCCTGGCCGATGGCAGCAGGGATTTAGGTGACAAGGGGATATACAAGTGTGGGAAAACAGAAGGGTGAGGAGATAATTGCTGGTATTCCTGTCTGACCATGTATTGGTGCCTGACCAGCGCTTTCTATCCTGTCTTCACTCCAAATTCCTTTCTAAGCTTTTGCTGGGTGGGAATCTCCATCAGTGTGTCTGTGTGCATCCTTTGTTCACAGACAGCTAAAGTAGAATTCTTGTGGAAATGCAGCAGCTTTTTTTTTTCCCCCAATGCTTATTTTATTGCTGAAAACAGATTCACTTTGACTCTTTCTGATTTCACAGTAGAGGTGAGAAAATCCAGTAGGCAGGTTGGCCTTAACAGGAAGGAAAAGAATCTAATTCTTTTCCGTGTGAGTTTAAAATTCCACAAGCGTTTTTCTTCAGTTTAACTCATGTTTAATCACAAATTCAATACTGCAACTGGGTATTCAGTAATGTAACTTCCTGAATGTGTAATGGGTTTCAATTCAAGTCACACAGATTTCATATCCATAGAGATATTCTTTATGTCCATGCTTAAAAAATAAATAAATAATAATAAAAATCCTTGGCTTTATATGTGTATAGTAGTGGAATTGCAGCATATTTAAACTCGATTTTCAAAGAACTGCTATACCACCATATACAGCGTTTGTCCTTCTGGTGACCCTTTCTGTGATTGCAGTTTTGACAGGTGCTTTTGCTTCAGAGACTTGCTTCAGGCCACTCAGAGACTTTATGCTATTAACTGTGGTGACATTTTTCTCTCTTGAATTGTTGTAGGAAAAAAAGCTGATGAGAAAGTTCAAGTTATCCTTTGTTTCTTCATATATCTTAAGGGCTTATTGTTAGTGCCATAGTGAGAAAAAAAAGTTAACATCCACGCCTAATTTCTTTACAAGTGCATCTACCATGGTATAGGTATTTCAATGAGTTATGGCAAATTTGACAATAGGTATGAAGATACATGGAAATTACCAGCATCAGTGGTCACCAACTATGGAGTGGAATCAATGTTAGAAATAAGATCCTTGCCTAGATCTATAGACCAAAGGAGTCACTTGTATTCTTTTTATAGTTTTCAAGGGCTCTAAGTCATATTCTTAGGCTATGATTAAAGAAGCCTAATGGAGTAGGTTAGGTAATGGTCTGACTGCAATCTTAGGATCTTTTGGTAAAGAAACATTAAAAATAACGTACCATTTATTTAATCAGGCATGACACTCCAGTGACTTAGGCAATATTTCATGGAAGATCTTTACTACACAGAATTTTAGCTTTTACCTTTCTTTTCTGTTCTTTTCTTTTCTGGATTACTACTTGTTCTTTTTTTTTTAGAATTTTTTTTTTCCCTCAATAAATCTCTATTATTATGCTGAACAGGTTGGCAGCCTTGGAGCTGCTGTAAATCAGAATGTTTGTCTCTGTCACATTCAGTTAGATCAAATACGCCATAAACATTTTTATAGTTAGTGGAATGTAGGAAAGTAATTGCCCATTGAAAGTTTGGTTCACTCTAAAGCTGAGAATCAAAAATTTAAGATTTTTATGCTGTTGGATTGAGAGAGATTTCATATAAATAAATTAATTCATTGGTAAGTTAAAATAATTAAATGTTCTTATTCAAGTTTCGAAAGGATTTATATCAACTGATATGAAATTTATTAATATTTCCTAATGTGATGATAAGCAGTGTATTTCTTTGGATTACTGCCACAGAAGCAGTATTTACTTCTCTATTTAGCACTATTTTTAACTTTACCTTTTGTTTGTGCGCAAACCTGTGAACATATAAATGTATATTCATATAACTTTGTATGTATATCCATTTTCTTCTATATATATTATTATCGGATATCTTAGTAAGACTGCTGGTGCTGAATCTTTTTTAATTTCTATGCCGCGATGATTCCAGCACTGAAAGTAAGTTGCTTGAAACTTCTTTACATAGAACAGCTTAGGTTGAGAGAGATTGTCAGTGTTTATTTCATTAATCTGACACCAAGGAGACCTGGCTATGATTCTTTGTTTCACCACAGGTATTCTATTTGACCTTTGGCAAGTTGCTCTGCCTCTGTGTTTCCATTTTTTCAAGCTGCCAAATGGCTATATGCCTTGAGAGAGAGAGAGAGAGAGAGGGCAAGGAAGAGGAAAGAAGCAAAGAGAGAGATTTTGAGGATAAACATTTAGAAGTGACAACAATGAGAGAACGGAAGTAACCTTCTTCCTCTCCCTCCCATCCCCCTCCTCCCCCCATTTTTTAACTTCATGAATGATTTTGTCTTTGTCCTTCTAATGCCAATAACACATTCAATTGTCTTCCTGTTATTTCATTTGAGTGGGGCAACCTGTAGTATTATGAATCACTCATCATTTCTACGTTAAAACAGCTTGGCTGGGTATCTTTAACCAAAATCCTCCTAGAAACTGCAGGGTTTTGATGGCTTTGGTAAGCAACTGTGAGGACAGAAAAAGTATGTTCCCTATGGGTCACTAGCAGTAGGTTTATCTGTTTTCTGTACATATTATGAAAGCTGTTTTATGAAAAACATAGAAGAAGCAGCATATAACACTATTTTAAATTAGTCTTCCTGTGACAATAAAGATAATTTCTTCAAGCTCATACTGTGGTACATAGGTTGCTCTGAAAGTAATGCCTTCTATTTATTTCCATGGAAACTACCACAGATATAAAGAGCACAATATCACTATTTGATAAGAGAAAATTCTCATGTACAAACCACTATTGTTCAACATAGTCACCANATAAAGATAATTTCTTCAAGCTCATACTGTGGTACATAGGTTGCTCTGAAAGTAATGCCTTCTATTTATTTCCATGGAAACTACCACAGATATAAAGAGCACAATATCACTATTTGATAAGAGAAAATTCTCATGTACAAACCACTATTGTTCAACATAGTCACCATCATGAAATAAACTGTGTATTTAAATACATAAGAAAATAAGACTTTATTTAATGAGACACTAATAATCTCTTCTACGCAACAGAACTGTGCTGTTCACACATATGGAGTAGTATGTTACTCTTATGGAAGTGCTTAATTTAGCGAAGACAAGTCAGAAAAAATCTAAGATTACAGCTGTCTTAAAATTTTTTTGTTGCCTTCTTTGTCTAACTCTCCTCTTTAAATAGAATTTGTCCTTGCTGGGCATCTTTTCCTTTACATCATTATTCACATCAAATAACAAATTTCTTTAATTAGAGCATATGGAGAAGTAAATATATTTCTACTGAAGAGAATGTTTCTTTTCTATTACATTCTTTTGTAGTGCTTGGAATTTTTCTTAAGTAAACCTCTTATAACTCAGTTACATTATGGTGCAATGACAGAAATGGCGTTTACAACCAAAAAGAAAAAAGAATGTTGGAACTTAAGTAAGCCTCAAATTAAAGATCAATAACTTAAAAAGGAAACAATTTAACTTATCTGTATCACTCTTGCCTTTTTCTCTGGAATCATGCATTACCTCAATTCAATCATAAAATTGGTAGGCTACTAGCAAGAAAACCAAACCAGCAATTTCTTCTAACATAGCAAAAGCTAAGAATGATTAACTTACTTGGTTCTTGGATATTAAAGAGATTAATAGGCTTTTTAATGGCAGTGAGAATTAATTTGCATGAATGATACCTGTAACCTGAAGGAGAATGAAAAGCTTTTAATGCCGGTGTAAGTGATCTGTATTCTCTTAAACGATCATACACTAAACAAAAGAGAAAATCCTTTGATGCAAATGTTACCTTTACTGAAATTCCCAAATTCATAGAAGCTCTCATTAAGGTGTTGACCAAGGCAGCTCTGCTAATGATTTTATAGAAGGTCTCATCATTCTTTGAGCAACCACAGGATGATTAAGCAAGGTTGCTTTAAAATAAATAGTCATTCTGCTTTTGTACTTGATACTGGTGCCACTGTGACTGCTAATTATAAAGAATGTGTTGCATCTTATTTGCAGTCTTGAAAATGTATTTTCCATGGTATTTAGGTTTTCCCAGATCATCTAGATATTTCCTTTCATTTGTGTTCAAAGTTCATGACAAGTTTGTGTCACAGTAAGATACGTACTTCATCAGTTCACTAAGAGAGGAAATCGACCCCTTTGGGGTTTCAAGGATCTCTTTTTACTTGCAGTTTTCTGGGAAGATGTTATGACAATATTGTGGCCTTCAGGGAGTATTACTCTTCATCATCTTCACTTATGAAAAGAACAGTGATGTCTTGAAGACTACATCATTTGAAAACAGGTCTCTCCCACTGCTTCCCCTCCTTTTTCAGAAGACACTCATACTCACTGGGAGGCAGTGGGACTGTGTCTGGACTGACCTACTTATGCTATACCACATGGTCTATACACGAGTAAGAGCAGGAGAAAGACTGGCACTAAAGCATATGTACATTCAACTTCAGAATTCAATGTTGTTCATGTTTGATTCCATGATAGGAAAACTGCAAACAGTAAAGGAAGGAATTCTTCAGTTTCCCTGAAAGTCATAGGGGTCAAAAGTGAGGANTCCATGGAAACTACCACAGATATAAAGAGCACAATATCACTATTTGATAAGAGAAAATTCTCATGTACAAACCACTATTGTTCAACATAGTCACCATCATGAAATAAACTATGTGTATTTAAATACATAAGAAAATAAGACTTTATTTAATGAGACACTAATAATCTCTTCTACGCAACAGAACTGTGCTGTTCACACATATGGAGTAGTATGTTACTCTTATGGAAGTGCTTAATTTAGCGAAGACAAGTCAGAAAAAATCTAAGATTACAGCTGTCTTTTAAAATTTTTTTGTTGCCTTCTTTGTCTAACTCTCCTCTTTAAATAGAATTTGTCCTTGCTGGGCATCTTTTCCTTTACATCATTATTCACATCAAATAACAAATTTCTTTAATTAGAGCATATGGAGAAGTAAATATATTTCTACTGAAGAGAATGTTTCTTTTCTATTACATTCTTTTGTAGTGCTTGGAATTTTTCTTAAGTAAACCTCTTATAACTCAGTTACATTATGGTGCAATGACAGAAATGGCGTTTACAACCAAAAAGAAAAAAGAATGTTGGAACTTAAGTAAGCCTCAAATTAAAGATCAATAACTTAAAAAGGAAACAATTTAACTTATCTGTATCACTCTTGCCTTTTTCTCTGGAATCATGCATTACCTCAATTCAATCATAAAATTGGTAGGCTACTAGCAAGAAAACCAAACCAGCAATTTCTTCTAACATAGCAAAAGCTAAGAATGATTAACTTACTTGGTTCTTGGATATTAAAGAGATTAATAGGCTTTTTAATGGCAGTGAGAATTAATTTGCATGAATGATACCTGTAACCTGAAGGAGAATGAAAAGCTTTTAATGCCGGTGTAAGTGATCTGTATTCTCTTAAACGATCATACACTAAACAAAAGAGAAAATCCTTTGATGCAAATGTTACCTTTACTGAAATTCCCAAATTCATAGAAGCTCTCATTAAGGTGTTGACCAAGGCAGCTCTGCTAATGATTTTATAGAAGGTCTCATCATTCTTTGAGCAACCACAGGATGATTAAGCAAGGTTGCTTTAAAATAAATAGTCATTCTGCTTTTGTACTTGATACTGGTGCCACTGTGACTGCTAATTATAAAGAATGTGTTGCATCTTATTTGCAGTCTTGAAAATGTATTTTCCATGGTATTTAGGTTTTCCCAGATCATCTAGATATTTCCTTTCATTTGTGTTCAAAGTTCATGACAAGTTTGTGTCACAGTAAGATACGTACTTCATCAGTTCACTAAGAGAGGAAATCGACCCCTTTGGGGTTTCAAGGATCTCTTTTTACTTGCAGTTTTCTGGGAAGATGTTATGACAATATTGTGGCCTTCAGGGAGTATTACTCTTCATCATCTTCACTTATGAAAAGAACAGTGATGTCTTGAAGACTACATCATTTGAAAACAGGTCTCTCCCACTGCTTCCCCTCCTTTTTCAGAAGACACTCATACTCACTGGGAGGCAGTGGGACTGTGTCTGGACTGACCTACTTATGCTATACCACATGGTCTATACACGAGTAAGAGCAGGAGAAAGACTGGCACTAAAGCATATGTACATTCAACTTCAGAATTCAATGTTGTTCATGTTTGATTCCATGATAGGAAAACTGCAAACAGTAAAGGAAGGAATTCTTCAGTTTCCCTGAAAGTCATAGGGGTCAAAAGTGAGGAAAAGGTATCCCAAATGACTTACTTTTTTGTAATAGCCTTTTCTCCATCTTTATAATCATTAAGCATGCTTTGTCAGCACAGATATACCAGAGCCAACTTATAAAGTGGCTTTACTTTTCTGTTTTCTTGATCATAGGTTACTGGGATGTTAGACTTTTTCTATATAGAATTAGAGCAATGCTGGCAGCCATGAAGTATCTTTGTAATATTAGCAGAGCTCTTGTACATGTTGACATCTTGACTGTTTATTTCTTTTATTTGTTGCACTCTTAGAATCATAGAATCATTGAATGGTTTGGGTTGGAAGGGTCCCTTGAGATCTAGTTCCAGGCCCCTGCTATAGGCAGGGACACCTCTCACAAGACCAGGGTGCTCAGAGTCCCATCCAGCCCAACCTTGAATGCTTCCAGGAAGGGGGAACCCACAACCTATCTGGGCAACTTATTCCAGTGTCTCACCACCCTCACATTCAAGAATTTCTTCCTAACATCTTGTCTAAATCTACCCTCTTCCAGTTAAAAGCCATTTCCCCTTGTACCGTTGCTACCTGCTCTTATAAAATGTTTCTCCCCAGCTTTCCTGTAGGTCCCCTTCACGTACTGTAAGGCCACTGTAAGGTACCCCTGGAGCATTCTCTTTTCCACTGAAGAGCCTCAGCTCACTCAGGCTGTCCTTAACAGGGGAAGTGCTTCAGGCCTCTCATCATCTTCTTGACCCTCCTTTGGACCTGCTCCAACAGCTCCATGTCCTTCTTGGGTTAAGGCTCCAGAACTGGATGCAGTATCTGAGGTTGGGTCTCCCAAGGGCAAAGCAAAGGGGCAGAATCACCTCCCTTGACCTACTGATCACACTTCTCTTGATGCAACCCAGGATACAGATAGCCTACTGGGATGCAAGCACACATTACCAGTTCATGTTGAATCTTTCATCAACCAACACTCCCAAATCCTTCTCCTCATGGCTGCTCTCAAGCCATTCTACTCTCAACCTGTATCTGTACTTGGGATTACCCTCATGCAGGTGCAGGACCTTGCACTGGGCCTTGTTGAATTTCATGAGGTTGGCATGAGCCCACCTCTCAAACCTGTCCAGATCCCTCTTGATAGCAACCCTTCCCTCTAGCATGTAAACTGCACCACTCAGCCTGAAGTCATCTGCAAACTTACTGAGGGAGCACTTGATCCCATTGTCCACGTTGCCTACCAAGATGATAAATAGCACCATTCCCAACACCAATCCCTGAGGGATGTCACTGGTCTTCACTTGGACACTGAGCAGTGGACTGCAGCTCTTTGAGTACAACCATCCAGGCAATTCCTCATCCAGCGAGTGGTCCATCCATCAAATCCATTTTCCTCCTAATTGGCAACCAGGATGTCAAGTGGGACAATGCCAAATGCTTTCCAGGAGTCCAGGTAAATGACATCAGTTGCTTTTCTTTTATCCACTGATGCTGAAACTCCATCATAAAAGGCCACCAAATTTGTCAGGCATGACTTGCCCTTGGTGAAGCCATGTCAGTTACCACTAATCTCCTCATCTTTACTTTCCATGTGCCTTAGTAGGGCCTTCAGGAGGATCTGCTCCATGATCTTGCCAGGCAAAGAGGTGAGAATGACTGGTCTGTAGTTCCTTGGATCTTCTTTTTTTCCCTTCTTGAAAATAGGAGTTATGTTTCTCCTTTTCTGATCAGTGGGGAGTTCACCAGAATGCCATGACCTTTCAAATGTGATAGATTGTGGCTTGTCAACTTCATCTTCCAGTTCCTTCAGAACCCAAGAATGAATCTCATTGAGTCCCATGGTTTTGTGCACGTTCATATTCTTTAGATAGTCTTGAATCTGATCTTCGCTTACAGCAGGCAACACTTGGAGTCCTCCAGGTAGAAACTGAAAATAGTATCATGATAGCACTAAGTCTACCTGTGGATCTTCTTAAACTGTTGAATATCTTCAAGCTTGTCTAAGTTTTACTGGGGCAGGTGGAGTGTTAAATATATCTTAAAGCCTGCTAGTCAACTGAATCAGTCTGATTATGCATTCCCAGATAGAAGACTGTTCAAGAGAAATCACAATTCATAATTAAAGCAAAATTGTTATTGTTTGAACATGTCAGAGATTAATGTGAAATACAACTGACTCAGAATGAGTAAATATGTTAGAAGTGAACTCATTATTAGCATTGCTATCCACACAGGTGTGAGGTGTGTTTATGCAATCTTTATTTTTCTCCTGAATTTTATGGCAGAATCAGCTTTCCAGCACGCATCTTAGCTAAGACATAAAATCTGACCATAAATCTTGAGAACTACAGGATAAAATTGCAAGTTTTGCAATTGCAAGGCACTGCAAAGTTTTACAACCACAAATATGTTTTGAAATAAAAGGCTTAGATACAATGAATATTTTATACCTAAGCAAAGAGCTGGCACAGGTTGTCATGAGGAAAACACAATAATTTTTCATATTTTAGTGGTCTGAACCAGTATTAAATTAATGGGTAAAACTGTTTTCTGTTTTCTAGTGCCAACCTTTCTATCAAAAATGATTTTACAAGTTCTTATTTGGCAGAGTAAACCATTTTCTGCTTACTGCTAGGTACATTAAGAGCATTATTTGGTTTCACTTTCTAAAGCAAGACCTTGATCATCTTTTTTTGTACTATGGCTGGCTTATACTTCGTCACCAAATTAGATTATTTGATTTTTACTTTTAAAATTCCAACTATCATGAAAAAATGTGAAGTTATTTTATTCTTACTGTTGAAACATTAAGCACATTTAAATAAAATATTTTAAGTTCCATTGGAAAAGAAAATGCAAAAAAATAAATCTCAGTTTTGGACACGCTTGAGCAATACGCAGTGGAAAATCCGACTCATTTGTGCTGCTTTTCTTCCTTTTTTTGCTGGCCAGACTTAGCAGACTTGGCAGACTTAGACAGATGTCATATTCACTGCTACTTTCCAACCAAGTGGGAAATCAAGACCAGTGAAACTTAACAAACCTTAAGAGAACCTTTAATCCTAATCCTCAGAAAAACTGATAGTAGTATTTGAGAATAACTGTTTGAGATTTGGAACACTGCACTTACTTTACATTACATTTTCTGCAGAATTATTTCTATATTCAGTGTTGGCAATATTGGTAATATTTGTTATGAAATTGTATCATTTCTGAAGTGGATACCATGTGAGCATGTTTAAGCTTTGTTGGCATTACTTACCTGCCTGTGACCCTGTAGTTCATTTTCCTTGGAAGTTCTTGCAAGCTAAGTTTTATTGTTGAATTGGTTGTGAAAAACAGCAGAACTGGAGTAAATGCCTTTTCTGATACATGGGTTTTTTTTTTTAGTATTCTATGAATTCTCATAAAAAACTCAAGGACACTTTTTCTAGTGGACAGATTACAGTATTAAATTTGTGAGTTTCATAAAATGTATGAATTTATGAATCTGAAAATTAAACCAACGAATTTAATCAGATTAAAAATAGATTTTAATTATAAGGAGGATTATTATAGATGAATAATTATAACTTTCTGCACTGCCTCCTTACTTGTTGTTAGATTCAAGCATCTCTGACTAGAAATCCTAGACATATGTCTGAAAATTCCCTAATTTACTTAGCGGTCTTCCCTTAGGATACTTTTCTAGGTCACAAAACAGTGAAAATAGCCTTTTTTGCCAGTCTGTGCCCATCTCTTATTTTATTAGACTGTATTCTGGCAGCAGATATTTTAATGGAATTCAAATACAGTCGACACATAGATTGAGCTAACAGACTCATAAAAGGCACACTTACACTGTTCCAGTGTTAGATAAAGGTCAGGCAAACTGGATAGCTTTTATGGAGCTCATTATTTAATCTTAATATTGAAAAGAACCTAACACTGAAGACCCTAATCAGGATTTGTAATTAAGTGAGAACATCATTCATAACCTGATTATAATTGCAGAGTTTTATAGCCCTTTTCCAGAAATCAGCCTCTTGCACAGTCAGTGTTATGCGAGGGGTTTTGTAGAAAGTATGTATTAGATTGTTTGCAAATCAGTAATTAAATACACTATATTTTTTATCTATAATGATATTTATAAAATTTTAAATTCTTCTCGGGTCATGTTTTAAAATAATAAGAAAAAAATAATTAAAATAGTAACTGAATAAAATCACAGATGGTTAATATCAGACTTCATCCTGGCATTTGGGATTTTAACTAAAATTTGCAAAGTATCTAGCCATTTTCAGCACACTTACATATCTAAAAACTCTGTTAATAAGCCTCCATAATATTTCGAATTAACTTTATATGAAGGGATTTAGAATATCATATTAGATCAAGAGTAAGTCAGCCTTTAGAGTAGTATGGCCCTGAATCTAACTAATCTGAATACTCATTTTAGCAAACTGGATCATAATAGCTCCCTTGGTGCCATTAATATCTAACTTTTCCAAGGCAATGATAACTCAGAGATATTTTGTTCATGGATTATATGTCCATCAGACTAAAACATTTCTCCTGATGCATTGTTGTCATGCATTTGTAATGAAACCACTAAGCAGAATATGGTGCAGAGCTGATACTGAATGAAACTGATTACAGAAAGAAAAAAAAATTCCTTACAAATCAATTGAAATTATTACGGGATATGATGACAGTTTTAATGATTCCAGAATGCTCACTAAAAACAAGAATTTCACATGAACTACTTCACTGTCAGTGGCATCTTTAGCTTAACTTGCTTATTTCACATTGCAATGCACTCAGCAGTATATGCTGTTTACACTAAGTGTAAGGCTAGCTCTTGTATTTCATTGAAGGACTATAATAATACCCAGGTGACTGAAAAATAGGTTTTAAGACTGTTCTTTCTTGATAGCTTGCAATTTATCCAACATGATCTAAAAACAAAGTTGGTAGAATTTTCAGTTTTTTGAAAGCTAGACTTAGACTGAGATAATCTTCAGATGGAGGGGAGGCAGAAGAGGAAAATAACTCCTCCACACACCTCTGCTCTGGCAGCAGGGTGATTGGTTCCTGTGAAAATGTTGAGTGAGTAATAGATGGGATTGAAAAACATGGTGTACGTTTCTTTTCAAAGAAGATGAGTAAATGCTCTGAAAGTGAATATTAGCTATTACTAGTGAACTACACTGGAAATTATCACCTTCAAGAGGAAGAGGAGAAGCAGAAGGTCTTAAAGAGTGGCAACTTAGAACACTCTCCCCCCCTCCCTCCCTCTCTCCCTTCCTCCCTTCCCCCATCCCTTCCTCTCTCCCTTTCTTTTCTTTTTTCTCTTTTCTTTCTTTTCTTTCTCTTCTTTCTCTTCTTTCTTTTCTTTCTTTCTTTTCATTCTTTTCTTTCTGTGAATGGCTGCCATTTGAATTTGTATTACTTATTGCATGTATTAGGCACTATATAACTCAGTGCCTATTGGAAGTATATGCTCAGCCTTTTTTACTGGATGAACGTGGCAATATGGAGCTGTGGCAGCGTCACATCTGTCCACCTACTGAATTTTGTAACAGAAAGAAAGATTACAGTTCATCTTAGTTCTAACAACCTACCAAATTTAGAGTGTATTGACATTTTAAAAGTTTTTATGACTTAGCAACGATAACAACAAGACAATGGATAGGTGGTACTCATTGACATAAAACTTTGTTTCTAAATGACACTATAAAATATCCTGTTAAGAGTTTAGAAGGATGTTTAAAATATAATCCCACAGTGACTTGGAAAGGTTATATAGAAAAACAGACAAGATTTACAGTTTTGGATACCCACAGTAACTTTGAAGCTTGTGTTACAGTGACCTTAGCAATGAAGGCAATCTGCAAGCCTCAAGATTTTTCTTAACAGTTATTTAATTAGAGAGGAAAGAGATTATTATTAAAGAAATGAGATAATATGCAATGTATTTAAGGTTTTTAGGCTTAATAGCACTATCTGCTTGAAAATTCAACAGCAGTTATAGATACTTTTGACTTTTGATGCCAGTAAAGAGAAACGTGGTTTGTACTTCCTCTGTCTTTTGTGGCAACAGCTGGAAGAACATACTTTGTTTCAGAAACAGAAGACAAGCACAGCAGATCAGCAAAAGAGTAAAAAGATGAAAGATGTTGGCCAAGCCAAGTTTTTTTGAAGTGCTTACAATGTCAGTATTGAAATGTAATAAGTAACAGATGAATATAACTAAGTTGGAAAAAAACAACTTAGAATCTACATCTTTCTACTGCTATGTGTCATAAAATATTAATAGAAACATCTGTGAAGAGAAAGAAACGAAGACTGTTGTTTTAAATGGAAGCAGATATTAAAATTAATCCTTTATTAAATTCCCTTAACATTAAAATGGAATTCCTTGAAATGTGGCATTTGGGAGGAATCTTAAAAGTTTGTAGGATCACCTAAAAATTTTAATGAAAGAGAGGGTGGCCCAATGCAACTTTAGTGGCTTTGATAGAGCATAGCTTTGTCTTTAGAATTTCTGACAAGTCTGAATCTGAAATACTTATTTATGAAACTCTACTACATGCAAATATCGAGTGCCACCACTTGCAAACATTTTAAAATTATAGTTGCTGAAGAACTGAAGCAAAATTGCATCTTTATACTTCTGGAGTTAGCCATCTGATGATTTGCAGGGTACCTAGGCGAACAAGCCACTAACCACTGATCACTGATTATCTGCTACAAATTTATGTTGTGACATGGAATATTTGAACAAATAACTCATGATCTCAGCTGAAGAATAAAGGAATATTAAGGTGAATGGGGTATAAAATGAATGCTTTTCTTACTTTACTGGGCAGAGAAGAGGGGAATGGATTACTAACATAATGAACATGGAAGGAAACATAATCTTTGGCAAACCACTATGTAGTCTTTTTCTATGTCTCATTTGCCCATCTTTGAAACTGAAACAGCTTTTCCTGGCATCACAGGACTCTCTCTTGTAACTAGCAATAGGACTAGAGGGAATAGCTTCAAGTTGCCCAGGAGGAAATTCAGACTGGATGTTAGGAAATACTACTTCTCTGAAAGAGTTGTCAGGTGCTGGAATGGGCTGTTCAGAGAGGCAGTGAAGTCACCGACTCCAAGGAGTGTATTCAAGGAATGTTTAGATGTTGTGCTGAGGAACATGGTTTAGTGAGAACTATTGGTGATAGTTGGATGCTTGGACTGGATGATCTTATATGTCTTTTTCAATTTATTGAGCAAGGCTCAGACAACTTTAAAAAACCTTTAAATACAGTACACAGATCCCCTACTGCTGTATTGCCCTTGGCTCTATTGAATACAAGCCGGTTTTTAAATATAATATTATTCAAAAATGTAAATCAAAACAACAAAAAAATAGTGATTATTTTATTTTATTTATAACAATCAGAGCCCTGTCTAACCTAAGGGGAAATCCTGGGGCAGGTGCTTCTGCCAAGTTCTGCTTTTCCAGAACTCAAAAGCCACCCCAGAGATGAGGAACTGAGGGTACTGTAGAGCAGTAAAGACAAATGGTGTTGATAGTGCATAAAACAGGGTCCACAGTTCAGTTTCCAGAGTAACTAAAAGTAACTAAAAACTGTTCCAAATATCCACAGAACTGACTTCAAAACAATGTGATGACAATGGAAAGCCTTTCTTTTTCACATCCCTCTTGCATGACACTGATTTTGTGGCTTCTGTATGAGTCCTTCAGCCTTTAAGAGTTCCACCTTTGCTTCAGAGCAGCTAGCAGTCTTTATTCTTTACAGCTCTATTTACTTAGAAAAATTTTCAGCATTAATATTGCTCATTGTATTTTTTTGTTAGTAACAGAATCACAGAATTGTAGGGATTGGAAGGGATATATGGGATATTTAGAAGGGATATGTAGAGATCATTTAGTCCAACCCCCTGCCGAAGCAGGCTCTGTAGGTTGAACAGGTAGACATCCAGGTGGGTCTTGAACATCTCCAGAGGAGACTCCACCACCTCTCTGTGCAGCCTGTGCCAGTGCTCCATCACTGCACTGTGAAGAAGTTCCCATGCACATTTATGTGGAATTTCCGATACACCAGTTTGTGGCCATTTCCCCTTGTTCTATCGCCATGCACTACAGAGAAGAGTCCGGCCTCGTTCCTTTGCCTCCCACTCCTTAGATATTTATAGACATGGATCAGATCCCTTCTGAGTTTTCTTTTTTCAAGACTGAACAGACCCAGGTCTCTCATCCTTTCCTCATAAGGGAGGTGTTCCAGGCCTTTTATTACCTTTGTAGTCACAGAATCATATAATCATAGAATCATAGGGGTTGGAAGGGACCTCTAGAGATCATTAAGACCAATCCCCCAAACCAGTCCTTGGAGAGAGAAAGTGAACAACAGCATAAAGATTTAGAAATAAATCTCTGTTACAATATTCATGATGTTGACCATTTCTTTTTACCAGACCAGTAGGGAAACCACAATGATTTATAGTTTTACCAATTTGTACATAGTATTTATTAAAAGCTGTACTTAAAGCCCTCTGTGGGACACTCACTCCTCCTGTCCAATTGTATTATTAGGAATAGCAATTATAAGAATTTTACCACATGAAAAGAGATCACTTGATTGAATAGTTACTTTTCATATTATAAGACCACCAAACAGTTCTTCTGCAACATCTACATTCCCAATTTTCTGTTCTTGGGTTTTTCTCAAGTGTAAGTGAACAACACTGTTCTAGAGAAGAACACAACATTTTAAAAGACTATTGCAAGGATTTTAATATTGAACTGTATATTTTACAAGATGTATGCTGTTTGATATATGTATTGCTTGCTTTCTATTTGCAATGTGCTTTTGTATCATATCAGATATTCCTTTTTCTCCTGCCTTTATTGGTTCAAAAGAAGTTACCTGTAGAACTTGCAGGAAATCTCTTTTTCCTCATGAGGAAAGAGGACGAAGAAAATTTTAAATGATTTTTTTTTTCTCTGTTTTCTTCTATGCAATAAGCAGCTGTGTTGTAACTTCCAGTCCTTCAGCTGGTGGAAACAACTGGCATGGAAGTAGAGAAGGGAATAAGGGTGCCATACTGAGTGACTTTGTCTTCCTTCAAAGAAGCTATCAGATCCCAGCTGGAGGATAAATATCAGTCAATCATATATTTGCCAAGCAGTATTTAGTTCACATAATTGTACTCTTTTGTGTTGTTTCACAAGATTTATAACTTTTAGTCACTAAGCTGCATAGCTAAAATGTATAATTAAGGTTAAGTTGGATGAGCACCAAAAGTATGAAGGCTGCCAGAATTATTGATTTCAGGGCAGACCCCTGAGACACAACAGTGATATGAAATGATTTTCTTGTCCTGTCATGCAATGTCAGTAAGTAAATGTTTCTGATGTTACTGTTTGGTGTTTGAAAAAGGAACAGTTTTCAGCTATTCAGGAATGATTCTGTTACATTAACCTTTTCTGTGTCTGTCAGATATTCTGGCCCATTGGCATAAAAATAAGTGTCTTTATTTCAGTAGTTTTTCCATTTTCCTAGGGAAGATGATGTATGGTTCAGTTTGGACTCAATCCTTTTATACAGAGGAGAGGCTGTGATAGTCTGTGTTCCTTGAACAATAAGATATTAAGGAGAATGCTTACAGCATACTACTCCTCCTTCAGAGTTTGGACAATACGTAGATGGGGTGAGGGGGAGGTGAAGGAAAACTGAAGGTTAACAGCCGCTGCAGCATCTGGACGTGTGGCAGTGGCCGTTGGAAAGCTGTTCCTATGGACACCCAGAGCCCAAGGGCTTCCAGATTATGCAATGACTGAGTAGAGAAGACCAGAGATTATATTCTTTTAGCTGTGCAACAAGTCCTCATTCAGTTCACCCACCTCCTGTATCAGACAAATCACACATTTAGCATCCTCAATAGCCTCTATCTTTAAAATTGCATCTACGTCAGTTCCAGTAATTAGGAAAATATCTTGGTCAGGTTGATCTCTCAGCTTCTGCAGGTGACTTTTTCAGAAAACCACCCTGCTCTGTTAAGCTTTTTGAAGAAAAGGAATTGTAATAAAAGCACAATGGATGTAAGAAGACACTAAAAATCATAGATGTAAATAAACTGCTATTCTGAACAATCAGCTTTTTAAGATTTTGATATATTTATATATCATATAAATAATATATTTATATTATATATTTTTGAGTAAAATCAATCAGGTAGTAAGTCCTTGAAATATGAGTTTATATTTCCTTTTTTCTTCCAGTATATTTGAGGCAAATCTAATACCAGGTGGCGTGGGTTAACATGATTGTTTTTTAGGATGGAAGATCAAATAACACTACAAGGAAAATATAAAAAAGAAAGAGACTAAAACAAAGTCAATGGAAAAGATTTGATTAATCTTTTCTTTTAAAGTTATTTTTGGATGTATTAAATGTATACCATTCACATGAAGGACAATGAAATTCAATTTTCCTTTTGGATAATGCAATATGATTTCACAATTTTTTAAGCAATGCCTAAAAGGTCAAGCAAATGATTTTTCACATCTTTATTTTAATGTTGAATGTGAATGAAAATGGTGATGGTAAATGTAAGTGGTAATGGAAGAGAGAAAATATTTAAGAAAAATAATTATAAAAATAGATATCACACTTATAATCAGATCTGTCATTGCGTCAGTTTTGTGCTGTTCTGTACTCCCTGCTTTACAAACAGAGCTGTGAAGACTGCATTAGGCTCCCTTCAGAGGCTGTCCTTGCCACCATAGCTAGCACTAATAATTTTGAAGTTCACAAAAAGTTTATTCTTGATTTTCACAGAGGTTCATGTATAAATTACTCAGTTAATCTACTAGAAATTACACCTATCATAAAAATTATTCAGTGCATCTTTTATACCTTTTTTTCTGTTTTTCCATTTGGCTACTGCTGTTCATCCTATTTCTGATGAGTTGCCTTTACAATTTTCACACTTGCTTGACCTTTTAGGCATTGCTTAAAGAATTGTGAAATCATATCATATTATCCCAAAGGAAGATTGAATTTCATATTCCTTTATGTGAATGGTTTGTATTTAACGCGCCCAGAAATGCCTTTATCGTCTGAAAATGCAAGAAAAATGAAATGGAACAATTCAGAGTGCCTCTGCAGTACGAGCTATTTCCCTTTAAAATGATATCACATATCAGTATGGCTACTTTATCTATAGCTTTTCTCCTGTGAGAAGGCAGTACAAACAAATTGCTTATTAGCAAAGGTGCTTGGGTGATGGGTGTGATAGATTCAGCTCTACCTTAATTAAAAAGGAATCATGTTTGTTCTGGTAGATATTTTAAAGACAGCATGCTGAATGCTCTATCAACAGCTTGCCAATTTTCACTATCCATTACCCTTGTTGGATGAATAAATTAAAGTAGATGACATTAATAATTGTAGGATGTACATTACACTGAAGTCCAAATGTTTCTGTCATGTTCAGGGCCTTATATTCTAGAAAAGAAGACCTGAGAATTCACTAGGATCCCTAATTCCCCTTGTTTTCTACATGTGTTTTCTTACCTTGATAGCGTGTTATTGACAGATTCAACCTTTTTATGCTGCTTGATGCTTTTTGGTGTAAAATCATGTTTCGTTTATATCAACACTATTAACCTTGAAGTGAAATCTGGGTTGAAATCCTCTGTGACAAGAGTTAGTTCAGAGCAGGACTTTTAGAAAACCATTCCACAAATATGTTGCTTCCCTCATTAAATTCATTACTTCTATTTCACAGAAAATTTTTAGTGCATCCAATGTGTTTGAATTTGACACTTGAGGTCTTGGATGGGGTATCTGCTGACCTGGTGCAAATAAGCGAGTAGTTGAGTTATAAGCTACTTGGATGAGGCTTATTAGTGCTGATAATTCGATCTCTTCAGAGACAACACCTTCATGAAGCCCACATCATTTCTGCACTGTTTCCCAATGAACAAGCTCTGTGTGCATGCGAGTGCCATTCTCCCAACAGTGGTGTCTCAAGGCCTTTCCATGGCTGGAAGGGTCTCACTGCTGCCGCTGACAGCAGTGCGGGTGAGGAGGTGGGCTAGCCTCCCCCTTTGTATCTCCACCTTTCCCACAGTCTCACTTAGGCTAAAATCAGGGAAAAGCTGTGTCTTCAGAGTGTGAATTTAAAAACAATCTCTATAAAGCTGGAATTAGAACAGGGCAAATAGCAACCTTAATTCTTCAATTTATTAATTTTTACAGAGCTTACTTATAATCCTTTTACCTGCATTATTTTTAATGCAACATATATTAACAAAATACCTATGATACAAGCTCAACTTCTGCTCAGACAGGATTGCTCTGATGTCAGGGAGGAAGTTTATGTCTAAATGATTATTATATGGTTTAGGTTCAGATTTAAAAATGCAGTAATGTTGCTGTGACAGAAAAGGAATATTAAAACCAAGCTAGAGTGGGCCTCATGAGATCAGAAGCTGCATGCTATATGAAAGAAGTTTTTTCTGACATTATTTGCGCTTCTGTATATTTCTGTCTGTTTTATACCTTGGAACATGTGATTTTTATTTTCAATAATCAAGACTATATCTACTTCTGGTGAACAATTCTACATCGGGGTGATGTTTATTCTTCCTTAATGTTCTTATTAGTGCTTATCTCTGTGTTTCACAGGAACTAAGTCAAAGATGAAATAGTTAATGTAAGCTGCAAAAAATGTTAAGAAGCTCCAGGAATTCACTAGTGTACTTAGGAGAGGAACATTCACCAGCAAACCCTTCTCCTGCCATGGTGGAAGATAATGTGTTGGATCCATCAGGCACTAGCTGAGAGCCTGTAACCACATAGAACTGGAAAATGCATGCTAACATGCTTCAGCAAAGCAGAAATTAAACCCATTAAGCAAACTCTTGGCTTTTTACACCTGTGGATATATTCCAGGAGAAATATTCCAGCTATTTCTAAACGCTTTTTAATGGGGACACTGGCTGTAAAGCTAGTTTGTATGAGCAATGTGGTGAGTCATTCTACTAACACTGACTGGAAGGCCACACTTGAGAATACAACAGCAGGACGACTACAAATGGATTTACTCCGAAATGTTGATCCCAGGCTGTAGAATCTGTTCTGTATGGATTTTCTCAATGACTTGTTTTTACCGTCAGTACGTTTGTCAGATTTTGATAGATTTTTTCCAATTTATTTATTTATTTATTAATGTCCTTATACGCTGTCATCAAAATCTTTCTGTCTATGAATAACAACCCTGACACAGACACCACATAAAAAAGCAATCCAAAGCCTCAGTTTTCTGGATAACAATACAGACAAATTCATCAGTGATGTTACTACCATACTATTGATCTGCAGAAATGAAAGAGCTTGTTCCTCAGCTGTCAGCAGTAAGTTCACTTACATATGCGTTACTTCTGGGGATAAAGTTTAGTAGGGGATGTGCTAACAGGGGAGCAGATCTTTCCTGAGTTCTAAAGCCATCTACCTTTTTCTCTTTTTCTTTCATTTTCTCCTTCTATTTCTTTTATTATTCCATTAAATTCAAAGAGAGACCTCAAGTGACTTTTATTTCTTGAAAAGGATAGAATTTGTGGAAGGAAACATTTTTTACAGTAGGACTCTGTAGCTTGGTGAAATCAGCGGCTTCTTGCAGAACAGAGCTTTTTAGAATTTTATTACAGTAGCAACAGCTCCATGCATAATGCTAGTTTACACTTGAATAAAGAATAATTGCAGATAATGGGTCTGTCAGTGTGAGCAGATTAGGGGTCTCAGCAGTGGTTCTATCACTGCAGTAAAAATACTAATTTAAAATCGCTATTTCATTCCTTTGACCTTATGCTTAATTACAGTAATGGCATTAAGAGTTAATTTCTTGCAGAGTCAAATATTATTATTTATTTATTGTGTTACTTTCTTCTTACATAACTTACAGTTTTTGTAGAGGAACACTATGTCTCTTGTAGCATTTAGATTTCATATTTTAGTTCTAAGAAAGCTGCCTGTTTTTTTACCTGTTTGAAGGCTAGCAATGAGCAGATGGCATAAGATTTGGATAATCACTTGAACTGTAAGGGGAATACAGAGAATAGTGTCGAACCAGACTTTTAGTAGGAAGGCAATGGGGAAAGTCTCCTACTCCCCCCTTTTCAGAGTTTTTCCTTTTTGATAGGAACACATCATAAAATGAGGTTTTCTAAGGATTATTCTACTATGTAGTCAGCTACATTGTGGAAAAACATGGCATGTATATTTTCTCATAGCAATTGTGTAGAATTACAGTTTTTCACATGCAGTCTCCTACTTTAAATTACAAATCACCAAGTATACTTTCAGTTTCATGTATTATTGTAATTTGGAAACCATTTTGTGGAGAAATTGAGTAATTAAAACTCACTCACAGAAACGAGATATTCCCTAGAAGATTCTACTGGTCCATATAACAAGTCACTGGAGAGAAGAGTAGAATTCAAGGAAGGCTTTTTATCCTCTGCAAGGAAAGACATGAATTTCCTGCTTTGCCTGTTGTGCTATCTACCTTACATTCTCTGGAGAGCTGTGTGGCTGAGTACTTCTCAGGTGGAGGATTTGTGTCACTAGGCAAAGGATCTTAGTGAAGAACTGAGCACAATGTGTAACATCAGAGATGGCAATAAAGACAGCCACTGGATCTTCTTGGAGATCCTGCAGATTCAGAAGTTTGAACTTATATATTGAATTTATATTTGCTCTAAAAAGTAATCTTTCTTTTCTACATTTCTATTGTCACCTTTCAATTTAGATAAATTAAATTTTTGTTTAAATTTAGGAAGGTTTTTACCTGTATATGAACAAAAAATGTACTGAATAAAATGAAATCTATACAGTCAAAATGAATCAGTTATCCTCACCTCTGTCCCTGGGAGGATGGTGGAACAACTTATTCTGGATGTCAACTCCAAGCAATTGGATGAGAAAGCTAATTGGATGATGAGCCTGGAGCAGCTAACTTCCTTATGAGGAAACTGTTCTGAACTGGGATTGTTTGGTCTGGAGAAGGCTTAGAGGAGATCTCATCAGCACTTACAAATATCTAAACGGTGGGTGTCAAGAGGATGGGGTCAGGCTCTTTTTGGTAATGCATAGTGACAGAATAAGAGGTAACAGTCACAAACTGGAACACAGGAAGTTTCATCTGAACATGAGAAAGAACTTCTTTGCTGTGTGGGTGACAGAGTGCTGGAACAGGCTGCTTGGAGAAGTCTCCTCCTCTGCAGATAACCAAACCTGCCTGGACACTTTTGTGTGCAATCCACTCTAGGAGACAGGCTTTAGCAGAGGGTTGCCCTAGATGATCTCTAGAGGTCCCTTCCATCCTCTGCAGTCCTGTGATTTGGTGACTACAGATTGAAACATGATATTAAGGGAAAAAAAAAAAAAAGCCAAGAAATTTAAAAGTACCCAAAAAATAATAATAAAAAGTACTCTCTAAAATTTAATGCATATTTTAATGGGTGGCTTGTTTTTGAAGTTAGAAAGTAGGAAAATTACATTGAAATAAATTTCTCTGCTGCTCTTAATACTTTTCTGAATACAGTCAGTAATTGTCTTAGGCTCTTAGAGGCCTTACCCAAACAGAGGACTGCTTCATAATTTACTTCTCCTATTCTGTCAGTAGAAAAGAGATAGAAAACAACAAAGAATAAAGGCAGCAGAATGAAAAAGCTAATAAAATGCAGAGGAAAAAAAAGAAATCAAATTCCAGTCAATGAAGTAAAACAGAAAAGAGACATAGGAAAAAGTCCATAAGTATGGGGTGAAATTGTGCTGCCCGTAGTGAAGTCAGCCAAAGCGGCTTTGGAGAATATGATGAATGCTTATGAACTGCAGGAATCAGCCCACAGATTGTAAGAACAATTGAAACAAGAGAGAAGAGAAAGAAAAAAACTTACGGAGATTGAAAAAGACCTGAGGGGAACTTGAGGAAAGATGTATCTAGAGAGAAAATCATCAACAGACAAAAATAGGAAGAGACAGAGAAGTTTGTCAACCGAGTCTGACAGTTCAGCCCATTGGTAAGGCCTGTTCCTGTCAGAGTTGTAAGTAGAATAATCATAAATGAATGATAGAATTATAATAAATGGAAAATATATTAAGTTTAGCATGAGTGTAAAATGTAAACAACTGATCAGAAGTACTTTTTCATGCTGCATTTGAGAGAATTAATTTCAGTTTCTGATATAAAAATACTTGGTTGATATATATATATATATACACACACATAAATTTTGGATATCTAATTTTAATTATGGCACCAAATTTAAGTGTGATCAGAAGTTAATACTGAAATCAGTAATACAATTATCATCTGATAATTTAGATACAAACATTCTTAAATTCTACTAACAACTTCAAACTGATTCCAGGAACTTGAGTTACCAGAAGTAACAAAACAAATTTTTGTTTTAGAGACCCAGACTGAATTTATCAGTTAGGATAAATTGGCATTAAATAACTCATGGTAACCTAGAAATATTCCATGTTTTCAGTGTGTGTTGGGGGAAATTATTCATGGAAAAGTTGTTTCATGATAAAGGTTATCTTAGAGTGGTAGCTTGGTTGTTAGGTTGACATGCATGTGACAGTACTGAGGTTTCAATTATCCTCTTTCATCAATCAATCTTTTAGCTTCCAATACTGTTGCCTGCAGTAATGTCACAGATTTTCTGTCAGACAGGAGAACTTTGTGGGAAATGTTATTCGTTACAGCTGCAAATCTGTCACTGTGCCTGGCATAGCTTGTTAATGACAACATTTATTTCAAAGAGCCATGTTTCGCTTTGTTGCTGGAGAGTTGATTTTGTAATCGTAAAATATAATGAAATGCCAGGAAGATGAAGTGAATGAAGTTTGCCAAAAGTATAGCAAAAATGATTCAGATCTCTTAAAAAAGCACACACATACACACACACCACACACACACACATGCACAAATACACTTTATATTTTGTTGAAAATGTTTAGTCATTTACTAGGAGCATGAACGTGGACAGAGAAAAAAGGTAGAGCAGGATGCACAGATTGTCGTTTAGAGGTTCATTTGGCTTCCTTATTCCACAGTACTGGAATGTAAAAGGCTTATCAATCACCATTTTAAAGGAAAATAATTTAGACAACCTCTGGCTCTTATGTGACTAATACTACAATGTCTTTCATTTCCCTTCTTCTTAAAGGACTAGGGGGTAGACAGAACTGGAACTGTTCAGTCTAGTGAGAAGACGTTTGAGGGAAGCATGTAAATAAATGCTGAGAAGGATTGGGAAGGAATGAAGCAGAGGGAGTCAGACTTTTCTTAGTGGTGCTCACTGATACCACTGACCAAATTAGAAAAAACAACAACAACCGAACAAACAAAACAATTCAAAAACAAGAAACTCCATCTGAACATAGAAAGGTGCTTCTTTTCTCTGAAATGGTCAAACAGTGGAGGTTATCCAGAGATGATGTGGAGTATCCAACTGTGAAGTTACTCAAGACTTGACTGGATATCACTAGACAACTATGTGTGGTTTATTCTATCTGAACAGAGGAGGTTGTAATAGATGATCACAAGTCCTTTCTAATATCAGTTTTTCAGGGATTCAAGGATTCAGGGATTCATGGTTTCATGTACGTCTGGCACTACTATAAGGGATTTGTAAGATTCAGTTAAGTTTTACCTTGGGGATGAAAAAAATTGCGTCCATCACAGTGCCTAAGGAGGTACCATTTTTAAAGGAGACTGTTTAAGTTATGATGGGATCTATGCACACATGACACTCCTACTTTTGCTGTGAAATTGCTGCTAGTACCTGAGATTTTGGATCAGTTATCTCTACTTTTTGTAACAAGTAGTGTTGTGACTGCTCCATAGGTGTATACTTAAACTGCAGATATCACAGGCAATCTTTCATTTGCCTTATGAAATACTGCTGCCTATTGGTGTGATGCAAATAAAACACCTTCATTTTCCCGTGAAATTGCTTGCATGAGCCTCAAGGCAAAGCCAATCAAAGCAGAGAGAGCTACATGGGGGCATAATATCATCCTTTGCTATAAGGGAAGTATAGCCATGCCAGATGCCAAGAAGTACTCATGCTCTTCACTTTATTGCTGCTGCTATACTTAATTACTTCTTTTATTCTCTAATGCAGGATGTTTTTTCACTTAGACTGCCTAGTGCCTGTGCTGGAACTCCAGTGATAAGATGCCATTACTTTGTTGCTGAACAGTACTTTCACAAGGTCAGGGCTGTTACTTTTACTCCTGGATCCCAAAAGTGACTAGGATGAGAGTGGTCAAAAAGTTAGGAGCATATACAGCTTGAACAGCTGACTGAAAGAGACCAAAGGGATATTCATGCCAAAGGAAAGAAACAGAAAGGACACATGATGTTTCAGAACTGAACTGATAAATGTATTAATGCAGGGTCAAATCATGTTTGCTGAGCCAATACACCAGTAAAGTATGGAGTTGAGAAGACCTATGAATTAGTTGAGTGAAAAAGAGGAATTACCAGCAAAATTAAGATGATATAGGCTATACAGAAGTTGTTCTAGGATTATAAAAAGGTCATATAACTTGCTATTCTTTTCTGTGCTCTCTCTGTAATATCTCTGTTATAATAGATAGAATGGACATAATGAATTGTTAACAGTAGTCTTAAGGTAAACAGCACTTCATATGTGCTGGTACTCATTTTTTTGTTTGTTTTTGAAATGATTTCTGCGCATCTATGTCATATTCTCAAGTAAGGAGAGAAAATCACACCACAGAACAATGAAAAGTGAAAAAGAATGCTCATAGATTTAGCTATAGAACCTTACTAATTTTTCTTTTCTTTCTTTTTTTGTTTTTGTTTTTCTCAACACTAGTATTTATGAAGTTCAATAAGGAGTAAGTGATCCAAGTTGTACAAAATGGAGTAGTTAGTAAAAGCTGGCTGTATGACTAACTGCTAGAGGCTTTGCATCTGATTCTTTGTCATAACCTGTAAAAGAAGCTATTTAACTTCAAAAATGAACTTTGTATTAGATTACATTATATCTAACTCAATTTATTTCCCTGTGCAAAGCTGTTTTGTGGAGAGCAATCAATAAAATAAAACTGGAATTTATACTAGGCCCTGCCTCATGCCTCTATAGAAAAATGATAGGACACCATAGATAAAAATCTAACGAATACACAAGATCAGGAAATATGGAAATATTTCTATTTTCTGTACACATAACAGATTTTAATAAGATAAACAAATGCAACATGAAGAAGAAAAATTCCAACTAATTGCCTCATTGCTTGATATTTTTCCTCTCCAGAATACCTTAAAGCAACTCAATGTATCGTATTATTGATGTATTAGTAATCTGAGCAATTTGAGTTCTGTAAGCTTTTGAGCCTTCAAAGCATTCCCTGTTAAATTAATAAATAAATGCTTATAAAAATGGATAAATGAATGAGCTGAATAATTGTTGCTTGCTAGTTTTCCTAGGAGATAAACATGAACTTACATTGTCTAGACATGCTGATTGTAATCCATTCAGCAGTGATTAAGAAGTAGTACTCTTCATTATTAAGAGAGAATATTAAAGACATTCTTGAATTGTAATTAGCGTTTCTGAAACAGAAATCCTAAAGTAATGTAAATTTCAACATCTTTTCACTGGAATACAAATTTTGTGGGAAGACTTATGTGAAAAATATACAGTGGTCTACACATGTTTTGTCTCAAAATTTAGCAAACACAGAATTCAAAATTAACCAATGCAGTTAGCAAATTTCCTTTTCTATATATAACTAGCCTACACTAAAAGAAAAGTAAACAGAATTTCAAAGATATAAAGCTATAAAGCAGATTATTGTAAGTAAGACAGCAAAAACATGCCCATCTTCCAGTACAGGCAATAGAGAATGCTTCTGTGTGCTACAATGACTTTGAGTGTGTTTACACTTACATTGGAACACATAGCTCATTTTGTAAAGTCTTTTTGGGAAGCACTCTCACTTTTGTTTTTTAAAGTTTAATACATCAGACTACCCTGTACTTAAACTTGTAGGAAAATTGACATTATCAAAATGACTAAAGTTTTGCAGGGAAAAGCTAGAAACACTGGGTCTGATTTTAGTCTCAACAGACACTTTGATTCCCATGGAAAGTTCAGTTTCAGATGCAGTTATTTAAATGACTCTGTACAGATGTTACACAGATCTTATCTTTCAGTGGTACCATTGCTTTACACTCCCTGAAAAACTCCTTGATTGCATCTCTGAGTAGCAGCTGACTGGTAACCACAAATTAAGCCATCATCAACTCAGGAACAAATCCTGTGTTTAAGGTTCCCCTCATGAGCATACATAAGATAACTCCTCACATAATAAAGTCTTATTTTTAAATAATTAGCAAATACTCTTCCTCAATTCAGGGATATTACTGATTTATGTAGTCTGTACCTCAGGGAACGTGGAAAATCAACAGGTGAGTGATGCTATTAAATGCAGTCCATCCAGTCCCCTAATGAAATTGACTTTCTATAGGCCAGGTTGCCATCATTCACAGAAGATAAAGACCTCATCTGACAATGATCATAGCAATAAAAAAATGCAAAAAGCCTTGTCTTTATCATCTTCTGCCAACTTCAGATTTTGTTTCCTTATACTCAGAATAGGCGAACTACTCTAACATGCTGGCTGCTTGCTCTTCCCCTGCCTCCTGGCATTATTGTACTACATGTAATTTCCCACAGAATGGAGAGGAATGATCCTCTTTGGATTTTTCACATGCACCTCTTAACAAGTTAGTGTTTTGTGCCCTTTAGTAAATTGCCTATTTCTCTAGGAAATTCATTACAAATTGATTTCACATCTTGTGGCTGAGTTTGCTCCCTTGTTCCATGTTGAAGCTGTATCACTACTCAAATGAGCTTTCTCATTGCTACAAGAAAATGCTACAGGCATTCTGGTAAGTCCTGAGACATCTTCGACACTGCAGTATAAAGTGCTTGGCTGGCAGTTTGTTGTATCTTTGGAGGTGAGTTCTTTCTTTCTTCAGGAAGGAAGAACCCATTCTTAGGATTGCTTCTGTTTGCAAATCTGTGAACTAATCTGTGAACTCAGAAAATTATTCTGAGTATTTCCCAGAAATTAAAATAATAATTTAGCAAGTCATCTTTGCTCTGATTTGTATTGCTGCCAACCTAATCTTCATTTTCTTTTTTGTAATGTGTTAGAATATATATCTTTAACTTTTATTTTTTGCTGTGATGGCAGAGAATATTTAGCAAGCTGAGAAACATCTTTTCAATTTCCAGCACCAACACATAAATAACCCTTATTTACCAACAAAATTATTATTATTGTTATTATTATTATTTGACAACTTGAATGCAAACAGTTGTGTAGTTTCTCAGAGATGGTTGGCAAAAAAGTAGGGCTGAGAACTAATCTTTCATTAAAAGCTATATACTTTTTTTCCTTTACATTTATTTTTAGAGATGAGATGGCCTGTTTTTAATTCATTTGCCATTTAATCTATACCCCATTGATTTTATATTATATTAATTCTGTGTTGCAAGTAAAATTACATAGTTACAGTGGCATATTAAATCAAAACTAGTGCTTTTATCAGCCACTTCCAAATCTAAAATCTCATTCTATGTTATTTTGACAATAACTGATTGATATCAATTAAATTATAATCCTACTTCAGATTTTTAATTAAATGAGATTCATATTAATTGTTCCATCCTTTTGCCTATAACTGATGCTATGATGACAGGGTCGTAATTACTTGAGTGACTATGTAACCTTTTAAAATATTGGGATAAAATTAGAATTCTTCCACTCTGGAATTTCCTCAGTTCTCCAAGATTTATTGAGAATTAAGAATAGCTTCCAGAGATCTTCTCTTTCATCTCTTTAAAATTCTTAGTTGGAGATACTGAACTTCATTATCTAATGTGTGGGGATGGGGAAGCACAACTGCTCTGGAGAGTTGTTAAACTTTCCAGGAGTTCATGTATTTCAAGATTGTATGCACGTGCTATATATTTTTCCACTGAGGCTTTACTTTTAGAATTATTTCCATAATGCTGGAGGTTAGTAAATGATTCCCTAATAAATTAACCTTTCCTTTTAATTTCCGATTTTCTCCTTAATTTAGAATTTCTACTTAATTTAGTGCAGCTCCTTCCCATAAATCAGTGTTAGTGCATAATTTAGCTCTAATGTATCACATTGTTCAAAAGGCCTTGACTGCTATAAAGAGTGCCCCTACTGAGTGAATACCAATAAGCTTACAAATTAAGATTGTGGGTTTTGTGTGATTTGCTTCTCGAAGCTCACTAAATTCTGTGATTTGTAGTAGTTCTTCCTTCGTATCCTTCATTCTGCATGTAACTGAAGAATAACTTGAATCTATACAGCTGTCACTAGATGCCTTGGAAAGTCCATGCAAAAGAAGAAATCCATGTCTTAGTTGTCATTTTTTTTCTAATTCTCATCTTACTCATTTTCATTGTAGTGAGCGTACATGGCAGGGAAGTACCTCAAAACAAAATCCATGGCATGCCAGTCTGAATAGCCCATAGGCTGACTGTACTGGCAGATTACTTTTTTCTCTACATTGACAATTCTGTTTTTGTATGCACAGCACAGAACTGGCAAAAAAGAAGCCCAAAATTTCATTTCAAAAGCCTGTAAAGAGATAAAAATTAGAAATCAAAGGCTGTATTGCATATAGAAAACACAATATCAGTGATAACACTACGGTGGGGAATAAAATGATGTAAAAAGAATTGACAGTAATTTTTGGTTAGAATGTAGCTGCTAAGATTTTAATTTCCATTCCAAGCATCTATTGCTGTTTACTTGTTAAAACTGAATTTGTATTTCTCGTCTTTAAACAACATGTAATATTTTCAACAAATACTTTAAATAAGTACTTAAAATGTTGCACAAGGAATATTTTCTCTATTTAATGCAGAATAACTATGTTGGTTAAGATTAATTACCATAAATGTGGCTAAGATAATACCATTACTTCAATAATGAGGTGTTGAATTTTTATATACTATCAAAGAAAACCTTCCTCTCTATAGAAGGCATTTTCAGAGCTATTTCTGATGTAAAATAAAAAGATGGAAAAATACCCAAAGATATACACATCATTCACTTTCTTATTTGTGGTTATATATGTGCAAATCTTGAAACTGTTATCGTTCATGACATACCCTATTATAAATTCAATTTTCAGTAGTAGGTTGTTTTTTTTTTTCTTTTGGGGTTGGTATATAGCAGTGAGCTCACTGATTCAAAAGAGATACTGTCTAACAAAGCTTTATATCTGGTGCAGATGATGCTTTCTCTGTGGCATGACCAATTGCCCTTGCATTTGATGATCATCTGCCCTTGTGGAGCACCTGCTACTGTCACTACAAGGTATGTGTTCTCCCCCATGTATCACATCAAATAGGCACCGAGTGAAAAACAGTGCTGCAAAACTCTTTGAGCTCTGCTGCACTCTTAGAAATGAAGTGTGTCCTAGCCTTTAATTCCAGTGTCTTTGGTACACTGGAGCAGATTTCTAGAGAGCAACCCACTTCCAAAGCCATGCTTATTTAAAAAATGTAGGTACAGAGTTTCAATTTCAGTCCTTGCAGACAATGTTGGCTTTTTTTTCTTTCTTTCTCCCTTTCTCTCTTCCTTTCTTTCTCTTTCTTTCTCTCTTTCTTTCTCTCTTTCTTTCTCTCTTTCTTTCTCTCTTTCTTTCTTTCTCTCTTTCTCTCTCTTCCTTCCTTCCTTCCTTCCTTCCTTCCTTCCTTCCTTCCTTCCTTCCTTCCTT
>VXAB01014047.1:30533-71707 GCA_013399175.1 Odontophorus gujanensis
CTTTCTTTCACTTTCTCCCGTTCTTTCTCCCTTTCTTTCTCCCTTTCTTTCACCCTTTCTTTCTTTTTCTGCCAACCACTGGAAAATCGATTCAATTTCCTTAGTTGTGTTTTTCATCCTGTGTACATGAAACACATTATTTTTCTCAAGACAGAAAATGATCATGTGACTGATATAGGTGTAAGGGACAAGCACAGGCAATGCCACAGGAAATGTTTCAATCACTTCTGAAATGCCTGAAATGCCACACCAGTACCTGAGAAACAGGCAGACAAGGGAGGGGGTCTGGTATCACCTTTGTGGTTTGGTTAGTGTTTGTTGTCTCAACCAATCCTGGGACTGGAGCCAACTACAATTCCAAATAGTTGGAGTAGGACAAGACTTTTTTTTTCTTTCTTCTTTTTTTTTTTAGTTATAAAAAGAGGTTGGGGGCCTGGCCTACACTCTTTTCACTGCTACTGCTGTTGTTTTCTTCACTGTGTGGAGCATATCTGTTGACAGGCCTGGAACATGTACAGGAATGGTGATCTATCTACCCCCTTTTATTTCTCTTTCCTTTTTATCTTTATTAAAATTAACACAAGTGTTACTTGAATTTCCCATAAAACTGCACAGTAGATATAATTGTAGGAATGCCAACACTTATAGAAAAACTGTTTCGTAGAAATTTTTTGAAGCTGATGTTTTCCCTCTTATGTACGGACCTCGACTGCGGTTTCAACTTAATCTAACTAGGGGGATTTGCAAATCTGGTCACTTCTCCCTCCCTTCACAGGCAGGACATGACAATAGGTACAGGTGTGAATAGCCCCTACAGTGTTTACAAATTATAAATTAAATTTTCTTGTAGGTACAGTGGAAATTAAGAAGGCATTGAAATGGTGAGAATAAATGTCACAAGACCAGACATTAAATACTTTGGTTGTAGGTAATGAGAGGTGATCCTGTGTGGTACATTTGGAAGTGAGGGATGAACAGACAAGAGAGTGAAGAAGTATAGAAAAACTTAATTTCCTTGTTTCTATTTAATACTACTACACAGTATGCAATTAATAAATAGTCTTGTTTTGAAAACACTTATTTTTTTCCTCAGAATGGGGACTTTTCCTTTGGATGCAGGCATCTGAAACTTATCACTAAGCCGAGAACTGTGAGCTTCCAAGGGATATTAAATTCCCTATAGATGTGTGCATTGTCCCTGAAAAGGACATAAAAATTGTCACTCTCAGCAAAAGCGAGAAAACAATGCCCACTCCCTAGAGGTGATCTTCAGAGGACAGATCTGTTGTGTATTGATTGGACTGCTTAGTAATATTCTGCTTTTGGCTAAAAGTAAACAAAAGATCTAGAGTCTGATCCCCCCCAAAAATGCAGTAAGCTTGAAGGAAAGACTCCCTGCAGGCTGTAGATCAAGCCTTTTCATATCCAGAATGACATGTAGTCTTCATTAAGCAGCACTAAATTCAATTTGTAAAAGAAAAAATAAAAACAAAATGATTATTTCTATCTGGTAAAGGCCATGTTCTGGTAGTGTCTTGACCTTGACTGCATCAGTAGTACCAAATGTTGCTGTACCAAAGCATCAGATCCCCCTTGACTAAATTAGACATGTGTAACAACTAAAATGTTATTTGTAGTATTGCCAGAAAAGTCTTTAATTGGGAAACATTGATTGTGGTGGTTTTTTTCCTTCCAAATCCTATTTTCCCCCTCTTCAAAGGACAAAAGTATCTAAGTTGGTATCTTGAGCTGATAATTTAATAGATAATAAGAAAAGACAGGAATGTTCCTTGGTCTATTCCATTTGTATGTGTAGAATTGAGGAAACAACATTAGAACCAAAACAGTTAGAATCCTGCTATTTCTTTGAACTTTCATGTGAGAGACAATTTTCTTAAAATCATTTAAATATTACAATTACTCAAATTGTCAGAAGAGTAAAAGAACAATCTCTCATTCATTGTAAGCTGTCAATGTGCTTGTTTTCTTCATTTTTTTTGTTATAGCAATTACATACAAAATGTAGTATCTTTTTAGATGTGCTGAGGGACTCTATTGCCTGACATGTTTTGGGAAAACCTAAACACTCTAGTATATTTATGTTTTCCTATTTTAGCTTTTATACTTTCATTACAGTCTCCCAGGTATAGTTGCTTAACATAATGACAAACCTTTCTAAGGTTTATTTTTCTGAAGAGACTTGATCTACTTAAAGTAGTATGCTGCTGTCACTTTGATTCTGGTTATTTGTTCAGTAGTAGTTGCAGTTTTTATTGTACTGTTTGTGCTTGAATGTAAAATCTATTTTGAAGAAAAATGAACTCGTGGTTATTTTGGCAGAGAAATGCTGTGTATAGATACAATAATGTGCTGTTTACGTGGGTTGATAGTGATAGGACAAGGGGGAATGGTTTTAAACTAAGACAGGGGACAGTTAGGTTAGATGTTAGGAGGAAGTTTTTCACTCAGAGTGGTGATGCACTGAAACAGGTTGACCAGAGAGATTGTGGATGCACCATCTCTGGAGGAAGGCTGGACTTGGCTCTGGACAGCCTGGTCTAGTGGTTGGAGACCCTGTCCATGGCAGGGGGGTTGAAACTAGATATCTTTGAGGTCCTTTTCAACCCAGGCCATTCTATGATTTTGTAATCCTTTACTAGTCAAGAAACAATCTGTTAACAGTTTCTTAACAGTGTGTCAGTGCAGTTGCAGACATGCCTAACTGAGAGAAAAGGCTGGCCCAAGGAACAGACAAAGAAAGTGAGTAATGGACTGAGAACCTTATGTTTCAAAAAACTTGTAGAACTGTGGTTGTAAAAGTTGATATAATAGGAAAAACAAGTAGTCATCCATGCAGAAGGAAAACTTCATTTTAGACATATTTAACTGCTTCTGGATTGGTCCTGCTTAACTTCCAGAAAAGGATTAGCAGGCAAATAATGGAGTGCTGTTTGTGTTCGTTACGTATAAGGAAAGAAGGTGGAATACAAATAAACATATTTATTTCTCTGGCATCTGCTGTCAGCAAAAACGTTTTGGCAAAAGGGATGTTGACTGTGATTTAGCAGCATTAATTCTTAGGGATTGACCTGATTACAGCAGCAACTCTTAGGCCTCAGCACTTTTGTTAACCACATAAAAACCTAGAGATGTCTGAAAATCTAATATTTAAGCTTCAGTGTCTGTCAGCCCTGAATGGAGATTTTCCAAGCTGTAGAACTGGGACTGAGCGTGAAGCTAGGGAGGGACAAGCAGCAGACCTACAGCTTAGAGCAAAGGCAGAATCAAAACAGGCCTAAGCAAATGAGCTGAACTGGGGCAGGTGCAGAATGGGCCTGAGCCTAGCACATGAGCAGCCTTCTTGCGGGGGCTGTGATTGTTCCTTTCTGAGCTGCTTCCTCACCAAAGCAGTAGTGAGGCCATGCAGGCACAAATATACTTTGATTTGCTGCTCAAATGAAAGAACTTCTAATAATAGGGTATCCATTTTGTCTCTGTCTTTTCATTCCGGTTATGCAGGGCAGAACTTGAATAATACATTATCTTTAGGCTGATGTTCTGGTTTGCACTAGTTTATCACTATAATACTCATTTTTCCTCAAATGTTTTGGAATTATCTCAGGTAGGTGTTACTAGCAGTCGTAAATAGGAGGAAATGTGCTGAGAAAAACGATTGCTTAAACATAGGTCTGCTTGTGCTGAGGCAGAACTGAGCTAATCACTGCACAACACTATTTTGTGTAGTGATTGTACAATTAAGCATTAGTATATCTTGGATATTAAGGTATAACTATGACATTAGCAATGTACAATGACATCGCTGTAATAGCATCATTTTTATAATGGATTTTAACTTACTATTTCGGTTAAGAATTTGTGAGATGCTTATTCCATACTTCAGCTTGTTGAAGTATTTGTGCTTACAACAGACACAGTGAATTTTATAAACTGAAGAACAGGTTGTTTTCAGAGAGAGCCTTTGGCTTGGGTTCATTTTTCCCTGTTCAGACAGAGAGAAAAAATATTTACCAACTCAGCATTTAATCATGCATTAACATAGTATCCAATGATCTTGAAATACATGTTATTTGCTTGAAAGATATCTAATTTATTTTTCTGCTAAAAAGAGTTTACAGTTTACTGCTTTTAATGATCTGCACACCAATATACTCAGTCTTCCTGATTAAGTCCTTTTGTCCTGAGCAGGGATATTGTGCAAGTAATTATTGTTCGTATAATATGAATTGCTGCTTTAAAGCATTTATTAGCTGTCACGGAGATGTTAGTGATCCAGTGCCTGAACTGAGAAATCTTTGGTTCAGAATATAACAGCTCTGTTCTTTCACACTGGTTAGGGTGATATATGTGATATTTATCTGGTGTCAGATACAAGTGATGTTATTACATCACTCTGCAATGCTCTGGTTTGCAGCATCATTTACATCAATACAAACTGTGTGTTCTAATGTGCAGGGATAATCTTTCATTTGTTATCTTTAACAGAAAACACAACTGAATAATGGAAATTTAGTGACATATTTTGAATGTTTATAGAATGTCTTGAAAAAAAAAATACCACCTGGAAAAATTATTAATATAGATATATATATTTTTAAACAGTAATTGCTAAATATTATTACTTTCATTGTTTGTATATATGTATTCCAGCTATATACTATTTCAAAGACATGGAGTTTTCCCATGTGAGCGAATAAACAGAGTTACTAGTAAATAATCTGGCAACTTGCCAGAGTTACACAATAACTGCAGCTCTGACATTTTGCTGTACCTGCTTTTAGCACTCTGCTTATGAAAAAATATAAGCCTGCACAAAAGATAGGGGAAGCTGACAAAGTGCCCTCAGTTATAGCTATAAAGAAAAAAATTACTTCAGGAAAGCCATTTTGGAAAACCATTTCAAAGAAACAGAAGAGGCAAAAAATAAAATTACGCCCCTCTGCTCTTTGCCTTACTTCTTACTATTTCATTTTGTCCAGTTTGGTTGGTTGGTTTGTGTATTTCTTAGACTGAGCCTATTTTTTCAGTGAGAAAACAGCAACAAAGGAACAATGACAAAGGAATAAATATAAACAATTGAATACTCAGCCTTTAAAGAGCCACTTCCTTAATGGAAATATAACTGTAGTCATAAAGAAGACAACAGAGCTGAAACGAGCTGAAGCTCATCAGAACTACAGAAGTCTTTAACTCCCAGGAAGATCTCTCTTCACACAATTCATATCAGTTGCTAGCATTTTCTCCATTTTAATTAAGAATTTTGCTAAAAGATATGCCTATTGTCTTATTTTTATTTTTCTAAACATAACTAAAGGTAATTTGGTGGTCAGCGTCTGTGTCCATGTGGCACCGGTCCCTAGTAGCGTCCCCCAGTGGTCCATCTTGGAACTGGTACTCTTCAACATCTTTATCAATGACACAAACAGTGGGATTGAATATATCCTCAGCAAGTTTGCTGATGAAACCAAGCTTTTGAAACTATTTCTTATATTTATTAAATCTGCAGTATTAGTATTCAAGAGGTCTGATTGAATACATGAAGATATAGTGATATAAGCTGTATAATCAGAATGAAAAGCACTTCTGTACATCCAAAACTTACAGCATAAGTGAATAACTTGTATGTCAAATATATGCTTTTTTGTTTGTTTTTTTTTGTTTTGTTTTTGTTTTTTTTTGCTGAAAACAACTGCATTGTCTGTGACACTCTGTACAATGCTCTTGAATAGGAATAAAATATCAGATCAATATTAGAACATCTTCAATTTGTAAGGATGCGGTGTCTATTAGCAATTATTCCAGCTAGGGACAGGTATCTAGCTTTGATGAAGAAAGAAGTTTTGTGTAAGCCAGGCCAGAGGCAGTTGAACACTAGGAATTCTCATACTTTTCATAAAGCAACATCATGCACAACACTGCCTGGTGTGAATGAAATACTGAGGACCACGCAGTCTTTCTTGAAGTCCTCGCCTGCAATAAGATTTTTAAAAAGCTGTATTTAGGAATTCAACTGCTATTTTAAGGATAGTTCATGAAAAATGTATAGGATATTGACTGGATTATGAAGAGCATTCATAAGTTTCATATTAAGATGAAAAGGGCAGTAGCCACTGATAGAGTATTTCCAGATCATCGTGATTTGGCTTCTGGAACATTTAAATAAAATTAGAAAATGTTATTAGGTTAAAAAAAAAAAAAGAGGATTGTTCATTGACTGTCTTTTTTAGAAAAATGTATTTTTGCCTATGAATCTAATCCATATTCAACATTTTGAAGTACGAATGAAGCACATATAGGAATCAGTGTACAAAAAAGCAAGTTTTTTTATGTGCCTTTTAGTAAAAGTCACCCAACATATTTGTCTAATGCCATACCCCATACTATTTTTAGGATTATAATTTCCTGGATTATCATAGATACTGAATTAGACACATCTTTCTGTAGTTACATGCTAAGAACTGCACAGATATCTGACACACTGCCCAGGACTCTTTTTTAAGTATACATTCTTTGCCTCTCTCTGATCCGGAAACACCACACAAGATCAAAGAAAATGAATTCCTGGAGCGTAGCAAGTGCCTCTTGATTTTTGACTGGCTTCCCATCTTTCCCAGCAGTCAAAAGACTCAGTCCTGCCATGTTCAGAGCTCAAGGATAGTGGGAGTGAGTGACAGAGAAGGGACTGACTAATCCAGGAGCTGGGGAAGGTCCTTCCCTTGTTATTAAGATCTTAGTAACATGACTCTGATTAAAGTGCTTGGAGATTTTCAAGGAACTTAGCCCAAGTAGCATGATAAGGGAAAGACCATCAGACTGCTTGTAACATCAGTCTTGTAACAGTTTTTCAGACTCCAGATTAAGTAAAAGAGGTATCTGAAATTATCCAATGAATTCTTTTTGTTTATTTCTATCCAGAAAGAGGCACACTGAAAATCAAAAAGTAGAATACTTCAACTCCTAAATTTTTCATACAAACTTAAGAAATGATGAACTCTTCATATTATGTTTCAACTGGATTCACAAGCATTCCTATTGGATTCAAGGGAGTGAATAAAACTGCGAAGCTGAACTTGAGTACAACTGGTAATAGGGCCAAAGCTATCATTACAGCATATTTCATTTCCAAATACTTTTAAAATATCAAAATAAGTAAAATAGATGTTTAAATTCTGTAGTTGAGGTTTTATATTCCAGGAAGCATTCTCCATGCAATCAGAATAACAGTAGAACTAGCAAAACATCTTATTTTCTTCACTCAAAACTAGCAAGCGTTCTCTAGTGTGGTGTGTGTGCAGTCTTCAGATCCAATTTCTGTTTCTGAAAATGCTGAAAAATTTGAGCCACATAAACTTATGCTTTCTTTTTTGTTGATGGTGGTGTTGGTTGTTTTTTTTTTCTTTTCCGTTTTCTGTTTTTTTTGTGGGTTTTTTTTTTTTTTTTCTGTTGCTTGCTTATTTTCTCCTCAAGGTAATGGATTTAAAATAATTAAATAGATGAAAGATGTCTTGTTATTCATATCTGGTCTCTTTATTTTATATTTTCTGCATTTTCAATAAAGTGAGTTCATCCCTCCATTTGCTGAGTATTGATAGGTCTGAATGTTTTGCATTTGCCTGTTGAATACAAATGTGTAACCTAAGTACATCTGCTTATGACTAAAGTAACCCTGATAGTTAAGTCTTCTTTGGTTATTCCCCACTCCATAACCCAGTAATTTCAGTTATCAGACTTTTTAGATGAGCAGAATGTATACTCTGGAGTCCACTGAATGCAAATAGTACCTAGTAGATTGTACCTGAGATGCAATGATCTCTTCAAAAAGAATATAAATAGTAGGTTAGTCACTCCTCAGTGAATACAGTGAATAATTTACCTTGTGCCTTTACTATTCACCACAGTCAGTTTGACCCATATATTATCTCTCAGGTACCAACCAGAAGCAAAAATGTTGCTTTCATTAAGTTTCATTATTGGCACTGTTATTCTATTTCTTACTTCACTTTAGAGGAGTAATCCATAGTAGACCAAGGGATTTTAAAGATGACCAGTGATTTGTCAACATTGCATTTTCACTATTTTTATTGGCTACAGGCAGAATAGTTAAGAAGAATAGGGCACACTGGAAAAAAATTCTGTGACATCCTGGAAACTTTATAGTAACCTTATTTTTTCCTTTTTAGAAATATGATTTACGATATGAACTTCTGGGAAGATGTCAGCTGTTTCACATTTGCTTTTTCTTGAGAAAAAAATTCTTCTAATAAGATCTCAGTTGATAATCCTAATTTTTGTCATTACTTTTTTAATTCTAGACACTATGCATGTGTAAGATTTTACTGGCCAGGAAACAAATGCAGTATTCAGGGATGCAGAGTTGTTTACAGGAAAAGGGAAATAATAAATAATTTGATATATTGTTATTAAAGTTGTAGCAACAGCATTGTAATGTGCATCTTGAGTATATTTGAATATTAATGTAGATATGCAGTAAAAATAAATATGGTATATTAACCAGTGTGTAGTACTTTAATCTTAAGTGATATACCACAGCATATTCACTGATGAGAAAACTGGGAATATACTATTAATTGTTTGCAAGATTTAAAACCTTATTCTTTACTATTATTGTGAATTAATACCATAATTCTGACAATACTACATTCAAGTCAACATACAATATCAGAGGATTTGCCCAGATTTAAACAGTAATAATCAAAATGATCTTAGATGATACCAGAAGCCAAACTATTTCTAGAAAATATTTTCAAGAACGTTTGAGCAGTACCTTCACATATATATTATGTTACTTACATAGTATTTGTCTTTATTTACATGCTTTTCATAGTCCAGGTCACAGTACCTTGTCTGGTTTTGCTGAGAACAATAATATAACAACATTTAACAGAACTAAAGCTTCTAAAATGCAGTTGAAAAAATGCGTAGATAAATCTCCTATGTAAATACACACACACATACACAAATAGATGTATATGTATCAAGGCTGCTCCAAAAGTAATGCCTCCTGTTTTATTATCTTGTCTCATGATATCAGAGGTGAATGTTGAGGTGGTATGGCACCTCAGGAGGTTGAATCTTCCCATCAGTATACTGTTGGATCTTGTTGCTATGTGTCAGATAGCAGCAGAGGGACATTCTGACAAAATGGAAGTGCACCTAAGGAAGAATAACCATGTGCACTGGTACAGGTTGGAGAGTAGCTCTGAGGNGGAGAATTTTCTTCACTAACTAGTATTATTTGTGTCTGTTGTGGTGTGAAAATGAATAGGTGATACTCTCTCTTTTGGAGAGAGACACATATATTACATGAGCTTCTACCACATACTTAACAACATGCATACAAACAGATGATCCTGCAAACAGATGATCCACATGAGCTTAGACTGGGTCCTAGGGTAATCTCTTTTTCTTCATTTCTTTCTTTGGACGTGCTCTAATGTGTTTTATTCTTCAACTTTTTGTAGACAGCAGGAATAATTGTTTTCACAGCTTTTATGGAAAAATTACCACCTGGAACATTATGTATGTTCTGAAATTCCATGAGTTTTAAAGAGTCTTAGCAAAAACTGAAATATGAAACAGCATTTGATTTTTCAGGATATTGTCCCAGTTCAGCCTTGAATGAGTGTTTGTGAGACATGAAAATTTGACACAGTAGGAAAACAGATACAAAGCTTTTATTTGTTTTATCTCTAGAAATATGTACCATATCTTTGTTCAGATTTCTTCAAACTTCAAAATAAATTTTAATTAAGGTTAGTTTGCCAGTGAATACATGCAGATAAGTGTTGTGTTTTCTCATATTCAACTGACTTGTCAGTGTTCAGATACTGTGTAAATACCTCTGGAACTAAAAGAGTGTGATATTATGGGAATATCCACATGATAATTATTCAGACCAATTCATCGATGAAAGAATTTTCTCCCTCTTCGCTTGATAAATTCAATTTAATTCTGGATAAAGGGAAAGCTTTAAACGATCAATAGCAGGTCTTTTTCACTTCAGCAATTGTTTCCAGAAAAGTTCTTGCTTATTCCTTGTATTTTACTGTTACTGTTATACGAGATTCTTCCACCACAGAACATGCTGGCAGCACTACAAAAAAAGCAGCTGTTCTCCATGTTTACCGTGGGTTGTCAGTGACATCAGGGCAAGAGGTTACACAGTTAACTGCAGCTAAGGAAAAAGAACCACTCCATTTGAGCAAATTCACTGCTAGAAACTCAGGCAGATTGGAAACTGATTTCAGGGTGCACTGTCTATTATTCTCTGTATTAGTCTGCCTGAAATCGGTAACTGAAAGTAAATTGAATTGAAAATACTTCGGAAGCTTTGATCCCATAGAGATATCCTTTATGTTGTATTTTTATATTTGATTCAGAAAAGGAATGTGCTTCAACATCTCCACTTATTTTGTATTGCAAGGCCTGCAGCGTTGTTACATTCACCTTGCAAACCCTTAAAAGATGTTATAGTTGTGTAACAAACTCTAAGGACAATTAACAACCACAAGTGCAATTACCCATGGATTTTGCATCTGGATGGCTGCAGAGTACTGGTGGTGCGTGCCAACTCTGCAAGACTAACGAGCTAACAAATTTCAGGATGTCTGTTGTACCTGGGGAGAGAAGAAAGAAAGGGAATGTTTTGTTTTCTTTTTCTTTCTTTCATAAAAACCTTATTTATTTATTTAAACCAGTAAACTAATTCTAACAGTAATGTTAGTTTATGATAACTTGAACTTTAAAAACTCATTCAAAGATCAGAGAATGTGATGCTAATGCTTAGGTAATCAACTGGGCTATTTTCTTGTTTTCCAGACTTGGTTCTGTAAAAATCCATTAAGTAACTAAAATTAAAATTTTGCTATTGGTCATTGCACTGAAAGCAATTTGAGAGAGCCCAAAACGCAAACCCAGGCCTTATAAGGGTCATGGATGGATCAGCTTCTTCTCTTTCATAGTCATGTAATCTCTGGGAACTTTCTCCCTCCCTTAACAACAAAGGTGGGAAAGAATCCAATTGATAATTGGAAATGATAACAGAAAAATATTATTTGACATAAGTTTATTTGCAGTATATGGAGATAAGTAGGTCACTCTGAAACTAATTCGCCCTATTTATTTCCATAGAACTTACAGCAGATACAAAGAGCACAGTTAGATAGAGTGAATTCTCTGCTACAAAACACTATTTTTTTCAGCATGGTCACCACCATCAGATGTGCATCTTTGCCAGTGATGAACAAGAGCCTGCATGCCATGCTTGTAAAGATCTGCACTGGATGCACTATGGTCTTCAAACTGGTATGGGGTCAGGTATCATCTTGCTCCAAAAGAAAGACTGTCTTCTCTGGTCTGACTCTGGAAGTTGGAGACTTTCCTGGGTTCCAAGAAATCTGAAAACATGACCCTTCTCCTGTCCCAAAAGACAGTGCACATCACTTTATGTACTGAAGGCCGAGTATTGAGCTTTTTCTTCAGTGGTTATTCACATGTCCCCATTCCATGGACCACCATTTTGACTCCAGCTTATAGTGGCAACTGAACATCTGATCGTTGGTAATGATGTGATAAAGGAAACTGTCTCCTTCAGCATTTTATTGCTTCAAACTTGCACATGGTATTTTTTCTGTTCCTGTGTGAGCATTTGTGGAACACACCTGGTGCAAACTTTGTGATCTTCCAACATTGTCATCATTGTTTCCAAAGCACTGAAGCTGATATTCAGCTCTGTACACAGTTCTCTGGTTATAATCTGTCAATTTGTTTGGATGAGCTGATGTAGACACTCTTTGGTTAATAGTGTGGCAGCTATGAATGGCCAAAAAGAACATGGCATGTCATTCACATTGCTGTTGGCAGTGTTGAAATGCACCACCAACTGCTTCACTGTGCTAACATGCACGGTTTGGTCTCCATCAGTGTTCAGCAAATGTTGATGAGTGTCAGTGGGTGCCACTGTTTCCACATGGAGGAATTGAGTGACACATCTGTGCTACATATGCACATCCACAAGAGATACCATTTTGTCAGACTGCCTCTCTGCTGCCATCTGTCACACAGCAACAACTTGTAACAGAATATTGGTGTGAAGGTTCAGCCTCTACTGCCATACCAACATCTGCCTCTGGCATCACGGGCCAACATAATAAAATAGGAGGCACTACTTTTAGAGCAGCCTTTGTAGTATTTAATTTGCTTGTAGTAGTTTGTAGAGGTTTGCTTGGTTTTGGTCAGTTCTCTTTAACATTATGGATTTCTCCACTCACTTTGCGTGGGTTTTTTCTTTCCATATCTCATATGATACTTTTCTTCTTTTTCTTTCAGTACAATCTGACAGATTTTCAATTTTTTTTTCCCTCATACTACTGAACAAAATACTGATACATCCGTTCATCCTTGTGCAGGATGCTTTGATAGACATCTGGAGAAATTATTATTGTTAGTCCAGATAAAAACAACTGTGATGTATGTTAACACTGCAAAGTTAATCCCCCAACAGTTAGAATGTGATAAATTTACACTTGAAATGGTTATCGGCTGAATTGGGCATACAATTTACACTAGAGTTTTACAATGTTACTGTTTGTTTGTTTGTTTGTTTGTTTGTTTGTTTGTTTGTTTGTTTTTAATGAGACTGAATCAATTAACAAGTGAAATCAATACTTTTTTTACTGTAGTGTAAAGTTGTTCATGTCAATTCTAATCTATTCAATTTAGAAGTATTAATCTCTTCCTGGATGGATTAATTGTGCTTTCAACAGGATACAAAATATCTCAACCATTCTTAGACATTAAAGAATCTATCTTATAATAGCACAATAAAATCAATTGAAATTGATTCTATGCCAGAGAATTCCTTGGCAGAACTGGAACAGTTCAAGACATCTACTTATTTTATATGCCCTTCTTGAAATATCTACATAACGACTTTCCAGAGTATCTAGCAATTGCATATTGACAAGCAAATTGTGTAATGTACGTCATCATCAGGGACTTTGGAGATAGATGATATTTAAGGTCCTTTTCAACCCAAAATATTCTATGGTTTTATGATTCTGTGGTTGTCTCTGGGCATGGAAGTGATAAGGGTGGAACTTCTACTAATTCATGATATAAAAAAACATGAAAGAAGGTTTTGCTCTCTGTTGCTATACAAAAAGAATTCTAATTACCAAATTGTCTGATTTAGCTGCAACAAAATACTAATATCTATGTACAGTGAGCAGTTTGAGGAGAGGATAAGGAGCTTTTATAGGTTCTCACAACTAAGTACAGCTCTCAGCCTGGACAGTCATTGTCACTTTCATACTTTGTGCACTATATACTGGAGAAGAAATATGATACATGAAATATTATTGTTCCAACTTGAATTCCACTGTGCATATACATGACATCTGCAAGACATTCTTCATATTTGGGGTAATTTCTAACTGATTTTAATTCCCCCAATTGATGGTGTTCTGACACATTTCAGCTGACTTGCTGTTGCCCGATGGATCAATGATAATTTTTAGATTCATTCATTGAATTCAGTTGAATAGTTAAAAAGTAGTAAGCCTCTTTATTCACAGAGCTTTGCTTATCAGTTTGAATGTCATGCAAACTTCTTTCTTTGATGTTAGCTTAAGCATGATTCTTCCAACTTTATATTTGTTTGTTTCTAGAACATTTGTAAAAGGCCTTTACAGAAATTCTGGAAGAAAGTTTGCTTCTACACATGGTGTCAATGAATTACATTTAATGAGGACTCTTAACAATGATACAGTGTCAAAGCTTAATACAGACATGAGTTACTGTACATTTTTCATGCTACTTTAGCTTTCAGACAGCAAGTTTGGGAAACTATGGAAACTTTGGAAACTTACTTCGGAGTAAAGAACATTATTGTTGGACCAAGGCTAATGAAAAATAAAAAAATAATCTGAAAGTCTTTACAGTGTGAGGAGTGAAAAACTGCAGAATTACTTTCTTTAACAAGGGGGCCCATTATATTTTTAAAGATGTTTTTCCTTGTGCTTCAAATGGTGAGTAATCCACCTGAACTGTGCTAGTTTTCATCATTTTTCAGAAGCTCAATGAAATGGAAGCATTTCAGCTGGTGAGGAAAGGAAGTAGTAGTGTGGAACATCACTCACTAAATTTACAGGCAGGCAAGGTAAAATCCAGCACTTTTTATTGTTTACATTTATAATCATTGTGAATGCATTGTTGTTGGTTTTTTTTGATGTTGTTGTTGTTTTTCCTTTTGTGCATCTCATTCGTTTTTTTTTTTTTTTTTTTTTTTTTTGTGGGTTTAAAAAAAAAAGNGAGAGTGATGAAAAAAGCAAGAGTTGGTATGGAAGTAAACTTGTAAAAAACAGACATATAAATGTTAATGGTAATTTCTCTATCATACTTGGTTCCTTATGTCCTTATGTCTTTAGTTAAGATATTTTAGGGTGTTCATGACATATCCAGACACAATTTTCTTTTTTTAGTGCTTGACTGCAAGGAAACCCTAGTTCTGAGTTTTCCAGGCCCAAACAGAAGGACAAAGGAATGCATAATGGAGTCACAGAATAATAAATTCTTTGGCATACATATGCCTCCAAGATGTATTCAATATTTCTGTCTTTGTAAGAAATTAGTTTGAATCTCAGAATGGGAGACATACTTAAACCTCACCCACATCCTTTTACAGTATAGTACATAAACAAACATGATATGTCTGTGCTACCAAAAGAAACAGTATTGAGGGATGTTAATGGCCACTGAAATTATATTCTACATGATTAAATTATTAGAATGATTTAGTTTTTGGCTTCAGTAGCTAGCACTTCCACAAGAAATCCCTGCACAGCATTATGGAATTAGCAAAGTCCACAGACTGTTATCAATAACCAGTTTGTGTGTGGCCACAATCTGCTGCAGGGTTGAAAAGCTTGATACTGTGAATGTAGACACCATGTGCCAGCTCTCCACTGTGCTGGAAGCAGGCATATTGATAAATGTAATACAGTTAATAAAAAAGTTATTATTGAGTGTCTGGAAACAGAGGGTTCAGAATGATTTGCACTTTTTCTAACTTTATGAAGGTCCAAGAAACTGGCTTTAAATTTCACCTTGTAAACTGACTTTCTCCAATATTACATCTCTGAATTTAAATATGAGGAAAAAAATCAAAAGGATGCGTTTCCTTACCTGTATGTATCAAGGTTTCATCATGTCCTTCTAAGAAGAATGACTTAAAATATCAGCTTAGATGTTGCAGGACTGATTTTGTGGGGAAATACTGGCATTCACCAATCACAGTACAGAAAAGTACTGCAGTTCATTGATAAGTGTTATTTTACTAGAGTTACTTCAGTGTATTAAAGGAAAACTACTACTAATTCCACTACTGTGCTCTGACACGTCATTTGTATGGAAGTCATATTCTGTGCTTGAATTCCAAGGATCTCATTTAGTTTCAACAATAGTTTTTTAATGTTTATATTAATCTGAAAGATATGTTTGTTCTTCATGTGTTTAGCAGCACAACAGTCCTTATCAACCCTCTCGAATGAAAAATAGGATTTTCCTTTCTTACTGGTATAATAAATCTGACAAAGTCTTTGCTATTGTAAAGCAGATGTTTTTTGTTTTTTTTTTTCATATAAAAACCTCTATAGTGTCTGAGATGGGAACAATTCCAGTAAATTACCAGAGCAGTTCTACTCCCAAAGAATCCCATGCTTCATGGTAAGAGAATTCCCGTGCATGTACACACAGAATCCCAGAGACAGAGAAGCTCAGAAAAAAAAAAAAGTGGGAATAATGATTTTTTTTTTTGTTGTTTTGGAGACCCTTTTCTTTACCAGATATAAATCTCTGTGGTCTTCATGATAGACTCCTACAAAAAAAATTCTGAATTGCTGCAGATCATTTAATACTGCTTGCACCTACCCTTGCATGTCATCAGAAGCACATTTGTGTCATGGTTAGCTATGTTAAAAACAACTAAAATACTAGAAGAATGATCTCAACAATCTACTTCATGTCTTAAACTACTGAGCTTTTACTGCAGCTTAACAAAATGTTTCAAAATTTTAACTAGAGATGTGTCATGGAATAGATCATCTTTCTCCATTGTGCAGAGGAAGATTCTGGTTTATAATCATGTACTTAGCTAGAGTACCTTGTATCATAGCTATTAAACATAGATACAGATATTGATGTAGTACACTTCTCTGTTCCTGTTAATTGATTTTCGTTTTACAAAATTATGAAAAATGTTATTTTTGTGGGAATCTGTGTTAAGCAAACAGGTAAGCAATGTAAGAACCTCAGAAATGTCAATAAATATGTGAGACATTGTTAAGTGTTACTTCAGTAAGTTTGTGAGACAATGATCTCAAATCTTTGCAACATGTGCCATTTAACAGTAATTGATTGATTGGCTTCCCAAATGGGACACGGGAAAGACATGACATAGACTCCTTTATCAGTTACCTGATTCAGATTGAATGCTTAAAAATTAAACTTGGTCTCATTAAACTGCAGTTCAACTTAGAAAAGTGACAGTAAGAAGAGCACCATGGGGATCCATGTTCAAAAACTCTCAGTTATTTCACAGGAGATCTGCTCCCTTTTTCCTAATTGCTAGTTCTACTAAGCATCCCACTGAGATCTGAAATTCAAACTATTTCTCTTCACCATCACTAGAAATGTAGAAATAGTGTACCTGGAAAATAGTTAAACTGTCATGCATGAGAGGGAAGGCTTTATGTTTTACTGGTATTGATTATTGCTAATAAAAAATGGTAACTGTCCATAGAAGCTTTTAGAGAACCAGCTCTGCAGTCCTTCTGTTGTCCTCATTGGCACTTTTGGTGGCTTAACCACAAATTGAGTACATATACTTGAGCGGAATATACTTGTGCTCAGAAAAAAAAATGAATTCAGAATAATTTATTCCTGCTCTCATGCTATCTTAAGAAGCAAGATTTCTATGAAATTATCTAGGAAACAAGTATATAGGAAACCACTGTGGAAAAAGTACAACTGTGGTTTTTTTCCTTCAGAATGCAGTACTTTTGTAAGTGCATTACAAAAACTTCTATTCTCTCCACTTCCCAGGAAGAATAAAGAAAACTTTATTAAAATCAAAAGACTCTGCACTCCCATTACTCCCATTACTCTTACATTCTGTCCAGTCTGAGAGAAAAAATCTCCCTAGGACTTCTAATACAATAGCTATTTGTTATCCATTCACACTTACTTTCTTCTCTTTTCAGTCATAATTTCTTTTACAACGTAGGCACTTTCTAATATCTACTTAAGTACTAAAGTAGTTCACAGTTTGTGATGTTTAACATGTAGGAATTTAATAGGAGAAAAAGAATAGGAACTGGAGGCTCATCCATAATTCTAGGCTGTTTGAAAAGTACTACTTTCCTGTTTAATAACAATCCCATGGTTAATTTCTCTTTTACTATTTTATCTTCTTCTGTGTAATATGTATATTACACATCATGTAATATATGGCAAAGTTCAGCAAAGATACTCTCCATTTAGATTTTCTCACTTGGAATTCCCTAAAATGAATTTTCATCATTTTAGGCAATAAAATTAGCTATTCAGTGTTTGAAAAATTGGGATCCTATGCTTACTGTAGTGACTGCAGAATTTACCTTACTGAAGACATCCCAAAATGCTGCATCTTTTGTTTAGATGTCTATATGAAAGCGCTTTGGAAAAATTAACTGCTTTTTAAAAATATATGTTTTCGTAACTGATCTCATAGCTATCCTAATCTTCCATAGTCAGTATTATTATTGTCATTAAATAATGTTTGGGGAAACAGCATGTCAGATACTTATAGGCATCTTCCGTTTCAACATTCTACCTCTTCATATTCACTTGGTTATCTTGGCTTAGAATTTTAGTACTGTTGCATGAAGAAAATGTTATCTGTTTCCTTACATAAGAATGTAAGTAGATTTATCTGCATTTATTATTCAAATTACTAAAAAAGAGGTGCATTAAAAGGAAGAAAAGACTCTAATACCACCATATATCTGACATTCACATTACTGATATATTTTTTTTGTGTCCAAACTTAAAATTCTGATAATGACATTACACAATTTTCTTTCATTGTCTTCACAGTACCATAGAATCTCTTTCCCCTATTGCAAATTGCTTATGATATTACCATCTGACTGCCCACTGTCTCCGCCTACTATCTGTTTTATACTGTCTGAAATAAGCTGTCTTTCTCACTTTCCTAACCTCTTGCAGTTTCCTGGGTTCACCAAGTGCTTATTAATATCTACTTAGAACATCAACTTTTCCGTAACTCAGATTGCAAGACAGCTGAAATACAGTAGAGAATTTTCAAAAGCTCATATACTTCATGTACCAAAATCTTTCATACTTCCCTTTGTTCTATGCCTCTTCTAGATCCTAGCATTTCCTGGACAGTTGATGGTGGAAATACATGGTGGAGACATTGTCGAAGTGTTTCTGGATTGTTGTCAGGTGTTAATGCAAATAGTCACTTTTATTATTACTATGTTTTTGTCTGGAAAACATTCATTCTGTTTACTTACATCAAAAATAAAACATTCTGAGAATTTTTTTGAACACTTCAGATTAAATGTTCTTTGAGTGTAGACCAGTGAATGTAATCTTACCAGTAAATAATGTTTTAAAATATTAGATGTCTGCATGGAAACAGTGTGATTACTGTACTCATTCTCAGTACTATTAAAGCCAAGAAGTGATAATCTATTAGAGAGTGTATTTAAATCAAATATGTATTTTGTTACACTGAAGGCTGATTAAAACTAATACTGGATTTCTTTCGCTCCTTTGCAGGAGATTTAAAAGGATGACCCCCCAGCAGCATTAGTCATAATTACATGCATAAATCCTCTCAATAGTGCAACAGCCTTTATTGAATGTAAAGCAGTTATGTTTAATTTAGTTTAAGAACGTATCTGTAGTAGCAGTTTGTGAGAATTCTTGGCTGAATGATATCACACAAAAATTTCAGGTCATCTGAAGATACTGATAAACTAAGCCATCAAATTTCATATTCCACACCAATCACATTGAATTTTACATTACCATAAACAAAGAATACAATGCTGCTCATCAAATATCATCACATTTTCAAGGAAGACCAACAGTTAGTATATTCCTCAAGTGTAGATGTCTAGGAATGGAGTAAGTCTGTATGTAATGTTGTAGGCAGTCTTCAGTAGTCTGTGTTCGTTCAACTGACCATCATCCAAGATCCTAGTGTGTCCTGGTTACTGCAGAATTCACTAGCAGAGAACCAGAACCTTGAAAGTACCAGGTCCTTCATTAGAGATGGGTTCATATTCACTCAAGTCATTACATGGGCGTTCAAATATTCCACATTTGTTGTACCAGGAATTACATTTCTCAAGGCAAGAGTTTTGCAGGAGGAATGTATATTTTGTTATAGCAAATCAGTGGGGTTTTTTTATTTATTTTTTCTCTAAGTGGGTTGTGTTAATAAATTTATCTGTAGTCAATACCTAGTAATTGTTGAACTCTTGGTGAAGACAGTTTTGAATGAAATATTTCTGTAATGCCTAGTACAGCTGAAACCAGGGTCAATCAGGGGAAGATTTAGATTAGATTTGAGGAAAAATTTGTTCTCTGAAAGAGTGGTCAGGCACTGGAACAGCCTGCCTAGGGAGGTGGTTGAGGCACCATCCCTAGTGCTGTTCAAGAAGCGTTTAGATGAGGTGCTAAGGGATTTGGTTTAGTAGTTTAGTGGGTAGAGATGGTGATAGGAGGATGGTTGGACTAGATGATCTTGTAGGTCCTTTCCAACCTAATGCATCTATGAATCTATGAATCTATGAAACCTGTAGGATGTATCACATTATAAATAACATAAAATTTAATAATAGTATTAGTATTCACTGCATTTAAGACTAGTTGCCATTTTCCTTGTAGAATAGTATGACTTTTCCTTCTGCTTTTCAGAAGGGTGATACTGCATTTCCTGCAGAAATAAAAAAAATAGTTTATGTATGTCTGTATACATGTTATGTATAACATGTATATGTATAACATATAAGTTATGTATATATCTAGTACATACTCGTATGTTTGCATTTTTAGACATATATTTTTTATAGCATTTCAGCCAGAATATATCAAAATATGACCATTCACTTGTGATGAGCCAGATCATGCTTTTGCACTTATCTTCCTGTTCTTTCTCCCTGTTATTGATCATTTTTCTGTCCAAGGACTAACATACAATAGAACTGCTAGCTGAATCTGATATTTCTGGTAAGGATTGATTATTAACATACTGCTTCTTTCTCCTCTCTGTTCTTTTCCCCTTCCTGCCCTATTTGTAAAGGAAATCCAGTGAACAGAGTTCTATGTTAGAAAAATAAGCATCTCAGTACATTTTGTTACTAATTTGGATATTCAAGCTTCCAATTAAGAAACTCAGGAATTCCTTTCTGCCTGTGTTGGTATGCCATCCCGGCAGGGAGCTGCTGGCTTGCTATGCAGGGTTTTTACTTTAAAAGAAAGTACTAGAGAAATCACACTGAATAAGCTACAGAGAAACAAAGATACATACTTTGCTAGTTGTTGTGTTATTTGGCATTTGCATTTTGAAAATTTAGGCAACATTTGAAGATTAAAGCTCTGATCATAGGAACAGGAAATATAAACTAAATGTTTTAACAGGAGTGATAGTGTGTGTGCATCTGTTTCTATACAAATTATCTGGATGTGACAAGGCAGCATCTGAGCACTGACAAGCCAAAGTTCTAGTCTCCTCATCACTCTTTGCTGATCACATTCAAGTTGTCTGCAATCCAAGCTGCTAACATTTAAGCACTGTGACTATCTTTGTATACTGCCTATATCCTCTCTACACGAAGTTGAAATACTACAGAACACATACCAAATCAAGTTTTACAATACTGACCATATTATTTATTCATTAGTTTACTGTATTTCAGGTGCAAGTCAAATAATTCTGGTCAGCTACTTATTTTTTCACATTGATTCTTTGTGAGTAAATACAACCTACCTCATTCACATCACAACTTGAAATAAATGCTTTTATGGGATGTTGTTAATACTGGCATATTTATTTTCCTTATGATGCCATGTGAAAGTTTGCTCCAAGAGGACTTTGGTTGTTGTAAGCTGTAACACACACGTTTTACAAACAGTTATAAGCATTTAAGTTTAAACTTAGAAGGATGAGAATAATCTGAAAATATCAGTCCCTCTCATTCAAAAAGTGTGAATAAAAGTTTACATTTTTGGAGTAAGGGTCGTTGGCCAGTAAAACTTGTTTTCAAGTCTGCAGAGGTCAAAAATTATTTGTTTCCAGGATTTTTGAACTTTGCACATCTAAGATGGATAAATCCAATAACAATTATTTTTCCTAGGTGTTTATTCACTGAGAGATGGAAATGATGAAAATTATTTGATATGACTAGACTTTTTCCCAGAAAAATGTCATAGAAGGGGCTCGGTGTCTTTTTTTTCTGACCCTTGCTCAAATCAGGTATTCTCTCCTTGTTTGTCATTATTCTGGCACTTAAAAATATCCCTTTTAAATTCTGAACTTTCTCTTGCATTTTGAGGCCATCAAGTTTCATGAACAATTTCAGTACATGGCTAAGCACTCTAGCTCTCTATTTCACTGGCCATAAAATTCAACTGTGATTGTTGACCATGGGAACGGTGGTAATCCAGGCTGTTGATGACATGAGGTGGGCTGTCTGACGTTCTTCTCAATTTAGCTGAAAGCTTAGACAGAGAGATGGAAAAGTAATGATTCTTATCTGCGCCTCAAAAAAAATAAAAAAATAAAAGAGCAAAATCTCAAGATGTGAGAAGTAATACTTTAACATAATAAAACTCACATTAAAAATATTTCAGGTTTTCTAGTCCACTATTTTTACCTTCTGTGATTTCAGATATACTAGATGTTTGCATTTTATTTATTGTGTTATGCACAGGATTTGCTGCAGAAGAGACAGTGATTCATTGTTTTTTGTAAGAAATTTCTTAGTAACAAAGTTGTAGGCTTTAAATAATTTTTCAAATCAGCTTACTCAATAAAGCAGAAACTCTACATGACCGACAGTTTTAATCACTCATCACTGCAGCCATATTTGTTTAGGTCCTTACATTTAATCCCTGGCTGACAAAGTCTGATTAACAGGCTGGTGACTCTGCTGGTTAATTTCTATACTGCATTAATAATGTCTGCCTTGTTAGGGAAGCCATTTAGAGCTTTCTGAAAGGGGCCTGCTGATATTCCATGCAAGTATTTTATGGAATACGGATGTGAACATATGGATGACGCCTGTTAAATTTCACTACAAGTCATCTGGAAGAGAAGACAACGTATGTTTGAGTAAACACAGAGTTTGGTTGGCAGCTTACTGTCATTCCAAATCCTAGGCCGTCTGGTGTCTGGGAAGCAGGGAAAGAGGCATATTCCCTGTGCTCAGGAGAAAACCTTCACTGAATAGTGTAGAATTATACTTTGCATATAGCTCCATATTGGTGAAAGACAGCCTGTTTGATATGCTGAGGGACGAAATAGCACTAGGATGAGCTTTCTTTGCCAGCTTGCAAAGTCATCATGTATTTCTGGAAACGAGAGTTTGCACCAGTTCAGTTGACAGGTCCTCATGAATTTTAATATCTAAGCTCCATATTCATGTAAGTAGCATTAATGTTCCCCTAAGCCTTTTTATTCTCAGGTATAATCTGAATATTTCAGAAAGTATCTTCCCTGGTTTTGTTCATGTAACTTTTCTTAGATATGTGCTTGTGCAAATGTATACTGTAGTTTATGTATTTAATTTTATCAAATTTAAATTATTTTTTGTCCTGGAAAATGTAAAGCTGTGGCACTGAGTAGTATCTCTTGTATTCTATTGGATGATATGCCTATTTTTTTAAAATGACTTGGATTTATGTGACTGTGGAGAAGACTGAAAATATTTGTGTATACAAATACCAGAACATTTACAATTTAGGTTACAAATTTGAGGGGTGATCCTCATCTGGGATGAAAAGGCCAAACTCTAGTGCAGCAAAGAGAATGATCTTGTCCTAGCATGTGCTGAGAATGCATAGTTTTCAAGAGGAGTAATGCAAATATAGACAACATAATACACAAACGCAGGAAAGTGAAAGTTGTTTTGAGTTAACTTTGAGTACAGAAGCAAGTAGAAGATTGGAATAAACACCCAAGTTCGAGAGTAGAAAGACATTAAGAAGGTCTTAGTTTTTTCCTGTATTATCCTGCATTTATGAAAGCTTGTCTTTATTAACAGGAGCAAAATTAACCATACTCAGTGGTTCAGGTAGCTTGATCTCAAGATTGCCGCAGCTTTCTTTAAATATTCTTCTTAAGCATCTTCTGATTTAATTGAAAAGAGACTTCATAGACTTTGAGATCTGGCTTTTCATCTGATTTTTACTGAAGAGTCAGATAAGTACTAGGAATAAATTCAGTGGTTTACATAAACAGTGATTATCGGGCTGCTTGTGACACTAACAAGAATGACATACAGTATTGTAAATGAAAGTTAGGTATACAAAATGCTAAGGGTCACGTAGAGATAGTAACTGTGAAGAACACAGTAGTGTGTTTCAGAATGCTTTTAGTTAGAAGATTCTTAGCCAGAAATACAGCTTCTTATAGTCCCAGAATTGTTAATCAACTCAGAAATTCCTTCATTGACTAATTTTGAATGAAGAAGTCTCAGAAATGACAGCTTAATAAAGATCTCAGGAAGAGGTACTGACCATTTTCTTTTATTCAGCAACAGACTGAAGGCACCGCTGTACTTTCCTGATATCCTGGTTAAGTCCATACTTGGATGCTATTGGTTACCTTGAAAATTATTTCAAGCACCTAAAATCTAATAGTTACAAGTGAAGTGACAAGAAAAGTCTTATTTCAATCATGAAATGAAATTGTGATTCAGCAAACGTATTTTCTGATCCTTGTTCTAGTTAAAACTTCAAAAAATGCTGTTTACAAAGTTGATAAATGTTTATAAATACCTAGAGAGGTGGGATGCAAATGGATGAGGCCAGGTTCTTCTCAGTGGTGTGCAGTGATAAGACAAGGAGTAATGACCTAAAACTTGGACACAGAACATTTGAACATTTTTAGTCAAGACATCTTCAGGTTCAGGAGAGTTAGAAAATTTTACTCAAAATATTTAAAAGCTAGATGATTCTCACCTGCTAAGGCCCCTATCCCTACTGCAGCTATGCTTTTCCTTCCAGCCCTGGAAGTATTTTTATGAACAGTCTCCTGTGAGGCTTAGACCTTTAAATATAAACTAACTGGGACCCGTGCTCTCAGACATGGCTCACAGGAGTAAAACTTATGGAAATGTAAACCAATTGAAAGGAGATTTTCATATCTAACAGTTTGTCTTATTGCAGAAATGTTTTTAGAACATATTAGTCTGAAAATTAAATGTTAAGACAATGCTACTGGACCCACCATGCAATCCAAGTGAATGGGCTTCCACTGTCATTTTGCAAGTTTCTGTAAAAGAAATTGAAATTTCAAAACTGAGTTATTTAGATTTGGATATTCAAAAAAGTGCTTACCTCAATATCTTGATGAACAACTTGTGATTATGTCATATTTACAATAAAAGCTGTGATACATTTCTGAGCTCTGAATATATAAACCTTTACGGAAAAATAAATAAATCCATTGACACCTCTGTATGATAGTAATTTGTTTTAAAATCTGAAGTATGAACAAAAGAATCACTGAAAAATATAGTTGAGGAAATAGAAAGTCAAATATCTTTCCAAATAACTTTCTATATAAACAACATGAACTAACTCGAAGTTCAAGCATAGCCCAAGCTGTATGCTGAGCTATAGGCTTACTCTGAAAATGTTTTTTTTTTTTCTTTTTCTGTTGCATTTTGTATCTTTCTATCTGTACCATTTATTTCAGTTTTTCTAAACCTGATGCTTCCTAAACATTCCTGATGTTCACAGTTACTCAAACATCTAATACAAAACCACTTAAAAAAACTTTTCAACTGCATGATATCTCTTGCTGCGGCAGAGGCATAGACTCAGATATGGATGATCCAGATCGTTCATTCCAGGTTCTAACATCCTTTACATACATTCACAAGTTTTCTCTTTCAACTTTCCCACCAGCCTTTACATGTCAGCAAAATACTTCCCAAACATTCCTTAACTGTGCATGGAGGTGCTTATCCAATCAGGGTCTGCCATTATGCAGCTTGCTTGAACTTTCTTTCCTTTTCTTCTGTAGTGTCCTTGGTTCTCAGCCTTCCTTTCTCATGTTGTTTATCTTGCTCCACAGCTTCTACTCTGAATATACTTTCTTGTATTCCCACAGTCTCTCTACATGTTTATATATGTGACTTATTTAATACTCAAAAGCTTAAATAAGATCTGGCATTTACTATGATGATGTGTCAGAAAGTGTTGTAGACAGCTCACTCAAAGACAGTGAAAAGTGTATATTTTCCTTTAAATCAGTACTTTTACACATGTAAAGTTTTCCCATAACAGTAGGTGAAGAGAGAACGCTTCTTTGGTATAATAGGATATGACTGTGCACTTCGTCTTTTAGTAAGCTTCATGCAACAATGAATTCTCCATTATCTATCAATTAAATTCTGCAGAATAAACCCCAAAGGCACCAAGAACAAGGTACAAAGTGAGAATTCCATTTCTTTCTTCACAGTTTTTTTGCTTGGTATTTACTCATTCTTCCTCATCTAGAGCAATGCGTGAGTAGACAGCATTTTACAGACATTTACATTACTGTTCAGCAGAAACAATTTTCTTTCTCAAAGATGAACAAGCTAAGAATATAAGAGGAGGAGGAAACATCTCAGGCTGTTTGAGTGTTGAGACACAGGCACTGAGTGAGATGTTTTGATACATTGGTAGCTAAAGTAAGTTAGTATCCCACAATGACAGTTTGTGTAGCATTCTCCTCTGTGTTTTAAATTAGGTGCCTTGTCAAGTCATTTGGACTTTCTCAACAGTTATTTACATAATAATTAACACTTTTAGAAAGTGATTTATCCCTTCAACCTTAAATGACTTGGTTAAAATGGGCTCAACCATGTCCTGTAATCATCAGCCTGTGCTGCTGAGATGGATCAGTTAGACCATCTAATTATGGAGAAAAGCATGATACAGTGTAACAACTATTTTCAAAACATTCGTTATTATAACATTTTCATTAAAGTAAGAAGACAGGGCTAATAATGAAAGTGTGTCAGAAAGTCTCATTGTAAACTACATAGAGAATCAGAATATGTAAAAGGAGGCAAAAACTAAGGGGTTTTGGAAAAACAGATTCAACTATTTGAAGAGGAACAAAGGCAAGTGCAGAATAACAGCACAAAGGATATCTATACAGCTGAACATTTTTCAGGCTGTCAACTTAGGAGTTAGGTACATGCTATTAATTTGAAACTGCAAAATTAAAAATTCACAGATACTAGAAATAGAAGTATCAGTGAAATAAAAGTCACAAATTATAGAAGATCAGTAGTATAACATTTACAGAAGTGTTTTTTTCCTAGTTAGGAGGGCTTTGGCTAAGTAATAAATTAGAGTAAGTGTTAAGCCAAAAAATATGTAATTTATAGTTTAGTAGGGATTTGGAAAAATGAAGTCAGTAGATTGTGTTAAAAAAAATGCAGAGGTCTTGCTCTCATCAAGAAAGTGTGCCTTTTGAGAGGTACAATTGAGGAAGAACTTGATGATGTCTAGAAGGTGGGAAGTAGTGAACTACTTATGCTCCCTGAAAATTCTTTTCATTCTCTAGTGGACACCAAAAATAGGCCCAAGAGCTCTACTTACTCTACTATGGTATGTGTAAGAAAATCCTCCAACTTTGTGCCTTCTGATCTTCTTTTCTAAGATTAGGATTAAGAATTTTAATGTCCTTCCAATGACCTCATGAAGAGTCCATTAACTATTGTGACCTGCTTTGATATATGCATTAAGTAGAAAAGTAATTGTCTGAGACATCATTCATCATTCTTGAAAGGAGTACACCTTCATCATCTACCATTCTTGAAAGGAGTTTGTTTGAGTTTTAAAACAGCAACCCAAGCCTCTAAAGTACTATTCTTCCATACTTGATGTCAAGGGGACCCAGATCCAGTGGACTTTAAGAAATAAGGATTTATTCTCCCTGACTGTTTTAGTCCCTAATAGACAGCAATAAATGCAAGCACCAAAGATCCAGATCCACCTCAATACCTTTCCCCAATAATTATCGTTTCCCTAAATATCTGATACTACATTTTGGACACTCTATAAGACTCCTTAAAATAGCCTTAAGTTTTACCTAATCCTAAGATTTTCTCAGGTATCTCCAAGTCAGTTTGCACTTCTCTATTATGTCTTGTTTCCTGTTTCTTACCAGGTCTGGCTAAGGCTCCACAAGAGTCTCTTCACTGACCCATCAATTTATCGCTCCCTTCTGTTCCCCATGAATAAAATGGGGAAATAAACATAAGAGTATTTAACAGTGTTTAGAAACATAGAAAACTCTGACATGTTATTTTCTATCCAGTGTACCACTATTATCTTTTGTTATCTTGCATATTTTTCTTCCTCTTTTTTTCTTTTTTCTTTTTTTTCTTTTTTTCCCCTTTTCCTTAATATCTAAAAATTTTCTGGAAACTTGCTTTTTTTGCTTGCTGTTTCACATATTTCCCTGAACATCCATCCTTGTACACTGACTTACTAGGAGCTTCAGTTTTAATTTACTTATCTTATTCATTTTTTTTTCATAAGCAGAATGATAAAACCATATACATGTATTCTTTACATCCACTATATAAGCTCATTTTGAGTGGAGAATTAATCTACATTTGTATCAGCTGAGAATTAATGTATCTTCAAAATATTTACCATGTTACAAAACATTTATGAAGATATTACAGAAGGCTTTGTAATTGATAACAATAATATGCTTTCTCAGAAAAGAGTTAGTGTGAGGTTTGGATTCCAAAACATAGTCAAGATATATTAGTTTCCTGTTTTTCCATTTTATTTCTTTGAGACTTGATGTATATTATTGACTGTATTTTCTTTTGTTATCTGTTCATGAACATTTTATTGATACTTTTCTTTCATTGTTTTGTTATCTAAACAATTATATTAAATAGTGTGGAATAATACCTAAATTTGAAATCTTGCTATGTTCTCCTTCTCTCTCTCTTTTTTATTTTTATTTTTATTTCTTTTTATTTTTATTTATTTTTATTCTTATCTTTATTTTTTTCCCCTCTCTTGCTCCTCAGTCTTACAGTTTTTCATATTTGTATTTGGGAATATATTTTGTATTTTGTTTTCTTTTACTTTGTCTCTCTTTAACCAATGATCATTTCCTTTTTTTTCTGTGTTCAGTTCTTATCTATCAAAGTTATCCTGTTCTTGGATGCAATCTTTGAAGACAGCAACAGTTGTTCAAGATTTATGGATATATTAGAGGATAGTTTCCTATGACAATAAAACTACCATTTTCACATTCTGATAACTTTATTTGTTCTCCATATTCAAAGCATGTTCTTTGAAAGCAGACCATGCATGGAATACCTTCCTTTTATAATTTATCCTGGAAATTTTTGAAAATAATTACTCAATTTGATATTTTTATCTTCATTTCCCGTGAACATGTTTGCATTACCCTATACATTTTTTATTCCTCATACATATTGTGTATGAAGAGAATATGTGAGGATTGTCATAATCAGAATCAGTCTTTTCCAATTAAATTGATGTGATTTCCAACTCTTAGGGACTCTATAACAGGACAGCAGAGCTGTAGTTTATTCACAGGCAGAAAATTTGAGTGTCCGTTATCACTGAAGGAGAATTTTTACTCATCTTTCTAAGTAAGGGGGGGCTTTATTACTTTATGATTTCTTGGTGGATGAGGACAAAAGCTGTACTAATGAACAGAGTAGTTAAATAAGCCTATTGCAAATAAGTGATAAATTCTGTAATAATTTCCATCTACTGTAAACATGTGTTAGAAACCTGGAGTTTTTGAATAATAGCTTCATTTTGAAGTAATTAGAATTCTATGCCATTAACAGCTGGGAGTCTGGATAATTATATTTTAGAATGAAATGTCAGGGAAAACACATTTCTATTTTTATGACAATTATGTTTATGTTTAATGATAGGAATGATGACATGCAATATAAATCCAAAATAGCAAAAATTAACTGTATCCATCATGAATGTCAGTATGAATACTCCAGCAAATCAATAATCATAGGTAAATAAGAACTTGATAATCTTGTTTTGTTTCATACTGGAATATATTCAGCTCTTTTCCTCACTTTCTGAGATATAAAGTTTCCAGTTTCTTCGTACTAAACTCTCAGTGTAAAGTACTAAGAATGCAAAATGAATTCATGTTGTGTAGTCATCAAAACTTTTGTTTTGTGGGAGTGCTAAAGCATTATCTTGATGAGTCATTGAAGTCATTTAAAGACATCTGCAGAAGAACATAATCAATTCTGTTTTTTAAGGCAACAGTAAATCAATTCCATTTTCTCTGAGCTAATAAATATTGGAAAAACTTAATATAGAAGTCCATATTAAGCAGATAAACCTGTTTTTGGAGTTGACCTGAACTTGCTTTTGGATATCTTATACAAACTGCTTCTATGCCTTAACAACACCATGATACTGTGCCTGATATAGAACAACCTGTATGAATTAGAGATTTGGGATGTTACAGTGAAAACTCTCTTGCCTATTTGGCACCATGAGGAACCTGCTTGCAGTGCTAGTAGGATTGAAGTCATATCTGTCTTATTAATTACTTTATACCTAGGTGAGACTCTGAAAAACTCTGCCTTTGAAACATGACTTCAGGTCATGTTGGAATAAAAGCAGCCTGGTTCCAGATTAGGAGCTTGTATACTGCTCTCTTCTCCTCCTGCCATCTTTATAGATTGAGGTGGAGGTAGACACCATGCTCTTCCCTCCTGTTTATACCTATGTTGGCAGTGTGGAGTACTTCCATAGAAGAGTGGGTGCTGAAGTGAGTAGGCATAGGTCTATACAGCTAACTTCATCAGTGTAATTAATGATAAACTGACTAATCTACTTAGGGGACTGTAAAGTGGAGGGCACTGACATTCCTGTGAATCAGAATGTCTTTGGGGTTTCAAAATGTCTGACGATTATATATTTTTTAAATTTACACCTCAGAAGACCTTTCTGAAATAGAAGTTCTTGACAGGATGTCATTATTGAATGTTTGTCATTGTAAAGTTTCATGGAAGTATTCATCGTCTTAACATACTGCATTGATTTTATTTTCCTGCATTTTGATAGTTGATGCCCTTCTTCCATGACAGCACGGGCAGACTGGAGGGTTCAGCATGCCTGAACAGATGCCACATACTCTGTGCCATGGAACAGATGGAACTCTGATAAACCTGGTTTCTCTTGCAGCAACAGAGTATTTCCTTGCTGAAGAGCACTTAGTCATTGTGCTTCTAGATCTGGGTATCTTTGCTAATTTATCAGTTTGACATTTGGAAAAGCTGAAAACTATCTCAAAAGTTTTCCTTGATAATCTCCAAATGAATGCTTATATTTGGAAGCAAGTGCAGTCATTTCACTGCACAGTGCCAAAGACTCAAGAATCAGATTCAGTTTTTCAAGTTCTCCACTTTCTTTTTCCTGTGGAATTTATTATCATTTTATTAAGATTTCTGGAGAAATTCCATTGCAAGCAGTTGCAGTGAAGAAGCATGGATTGCACAGGCTTGTCCTCCGCAATCACTCAAATATCCTCATTTACTTTGCTCTTTATAACTCCCACTTTCCCTGAGTTTCCTTATAGATGTTCCAGACAGCATATTCTTGGATTCACCACCCCCCTTGCAAAAATTTCGGTTTCTCCTTATGGTTTCTGATTGCCATTTGAACAAGAGGCATCATATCCTGTGGCAATACATGTTCTGATTAGTTGACAGCCCACTCAAACCAGACATATTACTGCTATGCTTATATCATAATTTGAAATAATACTGCAGAATAATATAGGACTCATTCATTTTTTACTTCTAAAGACTCCTAGCTAATACATTTGATGCCTCAGTCTCTTTGTGAAACATGGTCATTCAGTTTGTGAAGTGGCAAACTGAGAAACAATAGAAGAGAAGAGAAACTATGAAAAAAAAATTAGAGGTAGTATGCACACAAAATGAAGCCATTTTCTACATTTATTATTGTTCGTGGTCCAGTTCTGCCTGAGTCCTTTGTTTTTCAAAAATAAAGAAGAGATAAGAAGAATGATAATCCAGAAAGAAGAGAGCAAGCCCTTGCAGGCAATCAGAAAAATTATGCTGTTCAGTAAAGGTTTCTGTATTCTGGTAATGCTCAGTAAAGAGTGAACAACCTTAAGTGTCTACAAGGCAGATAACCACTGTAAGAGGAATAACTACTCATGAATATTTTGCTGTGTTTTTTTTCTGGAATAGCCCTAGTTATTCTGTTTGTCAGTCATAGCACCTTTTTGTAGCACCTGACACTAGTACGCAGCAGGCCAAGAAATACATTCTTTGTCCATGGTGCTGCCCTTCATTTAGCCACTGAAAAAGGGCAAGAATGAATACGAGTTTCTAATATTTTCTTTGAAATAATTCCCCTTTGTTCATGGTACAGAGGTGCAGAAACTGTGTTATCTTTACTTTGCACATAGAATTGCCTCACTGCATTTTAATTAAGTCTATCGGCAATAAAATAAAGAATCAGTGAGGTGTCTAACAAGTCCATATATATGACCCTAAATAAATAGCTTGCATAAAAAAAACCCCTTTGGAGTGAAATAGTAATTCATGCTAAGAAAAAAACAAAACAACAACAATAAAAAAAGATTGGAATGGGAAAGGAAGGGAAAAGAACACAAAAACAGGGCTTTTATTTATTTGTTTGTTTGTTTGTTTGTTCATTTGTTTGTTTTCTGCAAAATCCTCAATTACTTGTAATGAATTTAACATCAAGTTAAGAAATAATCACAATAATCATACAAAAATCACTACAAGATATGAAAGCTGCTCTGAAAGTAGTGTCTCATATTTTATTATACTGGTCCACAATGTCTGAAATGAATGTTGGTAGTATGGCAGTAGGTTGAACTTTCCCACCAATACTGTTACCTTTTGTTACCATGCAACAGTTGGCATTGGAGGGGCAAAGTGACAAAATGCTGTCTGATTTAGAAGTGCCTTTGAAGAAAAGGGATGTCATTGAATTGTTCCATGTGGAAAAAAATGCACAAAAAATAGTACCCATTGACATTCATTGATGCTTGCTGAATGTTGATGAAGATCAAGCAGTGGATGTGAGCACAGTGAGGCATTGGTATATTTCAGTAGTGGTGACAGTAACAGTGGGTTATTTCCACTGGTGGAAATATTTATGAGCACAGCATGCACATTTGTTCACCACTGGCGAACATGCTTAGCTAATGGTGGTGGCTGTGTTGAAAAACAATATTTTATAGCTGGGCATCTATCCAACAATGTTATCATGCTCCTCATATCTGTTGCAGGTTCCATGGAAATGAATGAGAGGCATTATTTTCAGAGTGACCAACATATGGTTATTTTCAGATCAATATTATGAAAGTTTTCTTTCTTTTAAGGCTTCTAGCACAGTCACTGTATTTAAATTTTCATCTCTGTTTTCTGCATGTGGCTAAAAGTTGACCTCCAACAGTGTCTCTCTGAGCAAAAAGAAAGAAAATGATAGAAGATGAAAACATATGAAAAAGTTAAGGTAGAACTAAACTCTCAGCAGATTAATGTTGCTAGGTGGTATTCTATTAACACCAGAAATCCTTTGTAATGATAAGAATGTTAGAGCAGCTGCTATCTTAATGAACTAATGGTCTCTTGAAATAAAGATAACACTAACAGTGAGGGGTAAACATAAAGTCCTACAATCACACCATCAAGAGAAGCAAGTAATTTTGTAGCCTACACAAGTGTTTAAATTTTCACAGTTTAGTTTTGGCCTAATGCCTACATGCAATTCTGCTTCAGTTCAGATTTTCACTTTAGAATATGTAGCTTGCTGTCATGTAAAAATAGGACAAAAACTCCTTGCTACAGTCTCATATGCATGCTATATATTTAAGTATTCATTTTGGAGATACTCGTTTCCTGAAGTATGTCATCAAAAGACTTCCAAGTTAACATCATTTAATACAGATTGACTAATTTAAAAAAGATAAAATTGACCTAATGGAAAAGAATATTTGTAATTCAGCAAAATGTATTATTCCTTATACCCATAACTTTAGGACTTAGGGTTGTGGCCCTCCAAGCAGTTCCCCAGACTCTTCTTTTTCTGTTCTCTAACTGAAACATTTTGTAGAGACAGCTTCAATTGTCACGCACAGAATATTTTTTCATGAACAAGAATCCAATGAATGACAAGATGGAACAAGAATCCAATAATCAAAGAAAAACAAACAAACAAACAAGGTGTCCTCTTTGATAAAGCTAAAATTGTGATTTTTGAGTACAATTCTGTTTAGTACTCAGTACAGTCTGTAAATTATATACATAGACATACAAAACTAGAAATGCAGTGAAAATATGTAATTGGAACCTTGTGACTGCTATAGTGTGAAAAACATTCCCAAATAAATGTAAACAAATCAGATGCTATATTTTTCAGAATTTTATGTACAGAGTAATATATATATTTATTTTAGAATGTATGATTATGATGTTTAGAAGAACTGTATTCCTATAGAATATGGGACTGTGAACTGCTATGGAATTTCTAGCTGAATTCTATGTTCAGATGCAGCTTTTACCAACATCAAGGAGAAATGTATAAATATCACCATTATTATCTCTTCATATGTGTCCCTACACCATACATATTATATTTTATTTCAGCATGTATAAACATATACACATATATGTGTACACACACACATATATATGTTTATCTTGTGTGAATAGATACATAAAAAGTAGCAAAATGAAAAAAAAAAAGTTTTTATTCTATATTAAATGGCTGTATCCTTTGTTTATGCAAATCTAGTTTTGTTGTATTTGTGCCATTTGGGGCCTACCTAACACATCATTTTATCTTACAATCATTTAATCAAGTATTTTTGATAGTATTCATATAATCATATTATCATTTAATCATAATTATTTCAGTAGGTTTATTTATCAGTTTCAAAAATTTTAAGACATTTCTCTGATTGATCAGTGAGACAGATAATTTTACCTACACATTATGTTTTGAAGTAGGCACCTTCATGCCAAACTGAATATTTTCTCTCTGACTTGTGAGGTACTTTCTACATAGCAATAGAAACCTCCCCTTAATTCTTCCATGTTTTTTAAAAATAATCATTTTTCTAAAGGAATGAAACACATTATTCAGGTAGATTGTCATCTCAGAACCTAGCTTATTATGGTGACTGGGAAGCTTTCATTTCTATTTGTATGTATCTAGCTATTCAGTATGCACATGATGATCATGTAAGCCCGATATTCACAAACTCTTATTTCTTTATCTGTATGCAACGTAGTAACTTGTGGATGCTATAACTTTNTCTATATTAAATGGCTGTATCCTTTGTTTATGCAAATCTAGTTTTGTTGTATTTGTGCCATTTGGGGCCTACCTAACACATCATTTTATCTTACAATCATTTAATCAAGTATTTTTGATAGTATTCATATAATCATATTATCATTTAATCATAATTATTTCAGTAGGTTTATTTATCAGTTTCAAAAATTTTAAGACATTTCTCTGATTGATCAGTGAGACAGATAATTTTACCTACACATTATGTTTTGAAGTAGGCACCTTCATGCCAAACTGAATATTTTCTCTCTGACTTGTGAGGTACTTTCTACATAGCAATAGAAACCTCCCCTTAATTCTTCCATGTTTTTTAAAAATAATCATTTTTCTAAAGGAATGAAACACATTATTCAGGTAGATTGTCATCTCAGAACCTAGCTTATTATGGTGACTGGGAAGCTTTCATTTCTATTTGTATGTATCTAGCTATTCAGTATGCACATGATGATCATGTAAGCCCGATATTCACAAACTCTTATTTCTTTATCTGTATGCAGCGTAGTAACTTGTGGATGCTATAACTTTTCAAATTGAAAACTTCAAGTTGAGATCATCAGTGAGAATTTGTGAAGGAGAATGAGAATATTAGAATATTAACTGTGGAATGACCAGTAGAGTGAACGACTAGCTCAGGGAAGTCTTCATAATCTACCATTGCAAGAATAGCTCCTTCTCAATTCTACTGATCGTCCGTACAATAACAGAGAAGGAGCTGGAGAGGATGGGAACAGAGACTGATTAAGTACACAGAAAGAAGAATTATGACTGACTGTTGGAAATGGAAAAAGATGCAAACGTTAAGAGTGAATGGCAAAAGTAAATGAAAAGTGAGCATTACAGTGTTAGTGTATACCATTGATGTCTGACATGCAGATAAAAGCCATGTCTTAGTGTCAGTACCCAAACAACTTCAACAAAATTCCTTCTCTTCCTCAAGGCTATATTGGCTTTATATCAACTCTTTTTCTTCTTTTTCTTGATGTTTTATGCCTTGTCTTTCCCATGCTTTCTTTCTGACTTCCATCTGGCACTTCTTCATGTTCTTACTTTCCTCAGCAATATCCAAAGTCCCTCAAACATAGTCAGTCTGCATAAGTACACTGGTGTCTGCCTCAACAGCTCCCACCAAAGTCAAATTTTCTGTAGTTGCATTCCATTTTCACTTATTTCTTGTCTGTCCCTTCAGATTCTTCTCTTCCACAAGCACAATAAACTCCACAGCTCTCCACTCTGGCCTATATTTAATTGTTAAAAACAAAGTTGTACAGATAGAAAAATAGACACATGCACACACAAGATCTGTCATAACAGAAGTCATTGGCAGAGATAGAGAAATGGAAAGCACTCATGTAGAACAAAATACAAATACATTTTGATTAACATACTTATTAAAATATGTTAATAATATAATGAAGTAGTAATTACATGTCTTTCAATTCTGTGACTAGAAAAATAAAGGACAAGAGAAGCTGAAATACCTTCAGGTCTTCTAGTGCTGTCAATGCCCCAGAATCTTACCAGCTCTAATGGAAGTCCTTTTTTCACAATTGGGTAAAGGGATGTAATATTGTGCTGTATATTGTCCTGCTTTTAATAATGATATTCATGTCTCCCAGCTCAGCAGTGTGCTTGCTTTTAGCAACTTTCTAGGACTTTCATAGGTACTGCAACTGCTTAGTCCCTTACAAAATGTATTTTAAAATATAGAAAAGGAGTTAATGAATATTCATAACCATTCGCCTACGATTCAGCTTAGATATCATGAGGCAGCTACTTGCTGTGTGTTCTTGTACAATAGAATGTCATCAATTACTGAAACCTCTTGCACATACAAAGGCATTTTTTTTGGTAAATGAATTTAAATGTAAATTGTGATAGAGGAAATTCTTCTGTCTGTTACTTTTTCAACTCAGGACTTGAAAGCTTGGAATTTGTAATAAAAAAAATTCTTCCCAAGTACTCTTGGAGACATGTTATTAAAATGAAGCTTGCATGTATATTCATGAAGAAAATGAGAAAAGTTATTTTTATTCAGGAAAAAAATAAGACTGAGACAATTTTCTGTCATTTCAAAGGACTCTTCAGCAAAGTGCCTCTTCACAGTCAGATTCCTGAGCCACTCACCTCCTTAACTCATAATTACTTCACCTTAGTGTCTGTGTTCACTAAGTGCAAACCATTTTCTATCCTTGCAGATATCAAATTATTTTTAAGTTCAGAAAGGACCTCAGTCAAGATTTACATGCAGTATTTTTAAAACAATCGATTCAATCATTCCATATACTATAGAATACCTTAGAGCAGCTGCACTATACAGAAAACTGCCATCACAATCATTCCCTGTTCTGTGATCCTACATGACTACATGTTGTGTTCTTATAAAGCACTCCAGTCTTCTGCATTGTAGTGATAGAGGAAAGCTGCTTTATTTATAAGGACAGCCTTTATTCTTTTGTGCAAGCGTTCTTCCCAACATTCTGAAACACACAGGATGATACAAACCAAGAGCCTTCATATTAATTCCTTACAAAACATAGCATTAATATGACAGAAGCTTTTCTTCAGTGAGGGCTATCCTATCTCAAGTCTGCTGAATGTGGACTTGCTTTTTTTGCTCAATTTTTTTTTGTTCATATAATAACTTTGACTTCCTAGTCTTCATTTGATGGTGAGGATTTCATGCCTTGATATGCTAGTGTTTCCGTACCATGTATCAATATACAAATATTTACCTCTGTACTAGTTAAGTTGAGGGCCTCATTTCACTGGGAAATGTCTGTTTCTCACAAGGAAGGAAATTCCAGAAGTTAATATGTAATTTGCATTGTTTATTACCACAGCAAAAGGTAAACTTAATTGCAGGTATAATGAAGATTCCCATTCCTTTCTCATGGCCTTGCTAGTTGCCACTTGTATATTGATTTATGATTTCTTATGGGAATATGCAGTTTAAATTCTGTAGATGAGTTAGGGGGCATATAGGACCATAAGATATTGTTATCATAGTTTTAAAAGAGTAAGCACAAGACTACATTTCTGACTTGACCACCATAAATCTCCTACCGTATTTCTAAAGTTTAGGTAGATTCACAGAATCTACAAGAAGAAAATACTTCTGCTACAATTTTTTATCAGTTGAATTTTAACAGAATTAAGTTGCCTAAATATATGTAGGTATCTACTACTTTTTGAGAGGGAGCCCTGCCTGCCGTTCAGTTAATTCTTACTACATGCAAACATACCTAGATAAATCTATTCAGCTACTTCCCTGGAGGCTTTAGTATGTCTCTGTGTGCCCATATTTGAAAACTTAAGTCTTGCTTTTTCTTTTTTATAATATAACTTCAATAAACTGTTGCTTGAATTCTGAAGAATCTTCTGTCTGTATGTATGGAATTTTGATACCTGGCATAAAAAAGTTACTACAAAAACGTATTTCCAGTTTAAAAATACCAGATAATTAAATAATTTGGAAATGGCAAATACTTTCCCCTTCATTTTTTTATACTGAAAAAGTGAGAAAAGAGAAGCTAGAAAATCACACATTAATTTGTGTTTGTGTTGAAAGAATAACGCTTAAAAGGAGCAGTAGTGCTTTTTCTCATTTGCAGCTGCCCCTTCTAGTCAGAAATCAATATAAACGATCACTCTGAGTTTAATGTCTATGCAGACCTTCAGATTCTTCAGAAAGTGTGAGCTAATTCTGCATTTAGTGATCTCACCCCCTCCAAGTTTGTTTGGAGCAATTTTGGCAACTCTCAGACAGAGTCAGACACTGATTTAAAATAGCAAATGACCTGAAACACTAATAGCTACCTTTGCAAAAACAACTATCATATTCTTGAGAATAGGTTTAAATAATGTTCTGCAAGAGCAATTTTTCACCTCTTTCCTCTAAATACATGATTTTTAGGCCTTTCAAAGCTAATTTTATGTAATGAAATGATTTTTTTTTAATTGAGAAGAAAAACAAAAAAAAAAAAAAGAGAAAATCTCAGAAATCAAAACTGTTAAAAACTGAACTGTTAAAACTAAAAGTCTCATGTAGAAGCTCCTCTTGCTTCTGATTTTTTCAGGTTTTTTTTTTTTAATCAAGATGACATTATTACTCACCTGGTAAGAAAATGGTTCCTTGGATAAAAAATCAAGGATATTTTTCCTTTTATTTATTCTGATTTGAGATTGAAGCACTTTTTAAAGGAAGAACAATGTGGCAGAAGCAAAAGCAACATCAGCAAAAACAAGCTTCCTACGAACAAAAGAACCCATGCAAACATCAACAGCAATGAAGTATAACCGTATAATTCACATTGTCACACTGCTAATCTTGTCTTATTCTGGTTCAGCGGTGGTGAAGAATTGATATTGTCCAAGATACTGAAACACTGGGAACTTTTCAGAGTTTCTATGATAACTGGATCCCAGCCAGTGCAGACCCCTGCCTGAGGGCTTGCTTTCTATGATGCCAGGTAACCCTGATCCCAGCTGGAGAGTTTAAGGAGAAGCAAGTTGGAAAGTTTGGGAGGCCAGCAGCTCACCAGGTGAGCAGTTGAAATATCAGATGTCCTGGAAAGATTGATGCTCTACTTATCAGGCAGCTAGCTGTCAGGAAAGCTGCCCACAAGGCAGAGTAGTCAATCTGGCCTGCCTATTTTCCTGTATGATTTCCATCAGCATTACAAAAAATAAATAATGGATGCATGTTTGTTTATAAATTTCATATTACTAATTCAAAAGTTTCTGTCTTACTCCTTCATCAAATACAGATCTTAATGCTGATCAAGTCCATTATTTGAAAAGTTTTGTCATCATAATGTGCCTAAGATTCTCTTGTATTGTGGACAAGATTCTCTTGTAGCAGTCTCACCTCACTATTCCTTCATTCTTTTTCTCTCTCTTTACCTTTTTACTTTATCTTGAGTAACAAGGTTCTCCCCTCCTGTAGCCTTTGAGTTTGTTCCAACACTTTTCAAACCACATAATACATTTGGGAACTAAATGGGTGAGGTCTATATGTTTCTTTCTACAGCTCCATTAATCATTGGTATAAACAAAATTAAGCCAGATAACTATTCATGGTCTTTCTCTAAAGTATTATTAGAATATATCTTAGCCCCTCCTCATAATTGTCAAATTCTCTTGTTACTTAACACCTTGCTTTTAGTATGTCATTTCCCTAGCTGAAACCTAAAATAAGTTTAATAAGTATTCAGGACTTGATTTGACATCACAATCTTTGTCACTACTGGGAGATGAATTGGTCTGTTAGCTTTTCTTACTTTTAACAGCAAAAATTAGAACAGCAGCTTTGTTTGAGAATAATTTTGCCCTTGACACTTTAAGGGTTAACTCTTGAGTTATAGAATTTGTTTGTGAGTGTAATAGATGGCATTAATGACAACGATAATAGAGAAATTTGGAACGTCTTCAGTCTATAGTTAGAAACTATGTAAAATATATCGGCCCTAGTTGCATTTAGACAAAATAGTGTGAAATACTAATTATCTCCCAAATGCACATTTTCATTTCTGTATGTCAGATATTTATCTCTGTAAAAATGATGTTAAAAAGAGCAAAATAAGACAGATCTCAAAAAAGTGTTGGATATATGTATATTTTTACTGGGACTATCAGAGACTTTCTTAGAAACAGAAGGAACTTGAGGCTATAATAAACTAGGTTGTTCAGCCCTCCTTCTATCATATCCCTATTTGATTTTTTACCCTTTTCTGGGTAACATATAACCAATTCCACAGAAAATTTCTTCACGCTGCCTGCCATCTGTCAACAAACTCAATTCTGACAGGAGTAGCCAGCATCTCGAGAGTGCAAATCAATTTAGTGTCAGTACTGGATGTGTTCCAGTGCATTTCCTCATCACAGATGAAAGAAACTGTGTCAACTGAGCAATGTTGCATATGTTTTTATCTACTGGTAGTTGGAGATTGAGCTAAAACTACTGAATCCGTTTCACTTAGGCTCTCAAATTTTATCTGGGACTCTATGTATAGCATGCAGCATGTAAGGGAGAAAAATCAATGACATCAATGGGCAATTATAAAATAAAGAGATTCATAGATTCATAGATACATTAGGTTGGAAAGGACCTACACGATCATCTAGTCCAACCATCCTCCTATCACCATCCCTACCCACTAAACTACTAAATCAAATCCCTTAGCACCTCATCTAAACGCTTCTTGAACAGTGCTAGGGATGGTGCCTCAACCACCTCCCTAGGCAGGCCATTCCAATGCCTGACCACTCTTTCAGAGAAAAAATTTTTCCTCAAATCTAATCTAAATCTTCCCCTGCGCAACTTGTGGCCATTCCCTCTCGTCCTGTCATTAGTTATCTGGGAGAAGAGGCCGACCCCCTCCGCACCACAACCCACCTTCAGGAGGTGGTAGAGTATGATAAGGTCCCCTCTGAGCCTC
>VXAB01014048.1:14657-54615 GCA_013399175.1 Odontophorus gujanensis
TTGTTTTTTTTTTTTTTTTTGTTTTTTTTTTTTTTTTGTTTTGTTTTCTGTGTGTGCGTGTGTCCCTGTCCCAGACTGAGATACAGAGATAACTCCATGACACTACTACAGCCCTCGTACTTGCTATTAAGCATGGCCATTATTCTCCGGTCTCTCAGGATATGCTGTCACCGCCCTGCACTTAGTCAGCTGTGTAACTGAACATACAGATAACCACACTATGAATTCTTGCTTTTTCGTTTGTTTGTTTGTTTGTTTATGTTGGAAAATATTGTATTACCTGCTATATTTGTCATCCAGCTGATTACTCTGTAGAAGGATGGAGATAAAAAGATAATTTTAAGATGACATTAGCTGAATCTGATAGATGAATGGGAAAGAAGTAGAAATTTTATTAAAACATATTTTGCATTCATAATCAACACACATTAAATAAAGAAGGACTGAAAACAATTTTCTAAGTCACCTTTAACTATATATGGCCATCACATGAGAGTTATCTTATTTTCTGATGTAGACTGGGAGAGAAAAATGTGGATATTTTGCTGTTTTAAATCTTATTCAGCAACTTCATTTTAAATAAATTAGTTACCACATTGAAATAGCTAAAAAGATTTGAAAAACCTTTCTCAAGTGGTAAAGCATTCTAAGATCTTAGACAAATGAATTTTCTACACTTTGGCTTTCCACGTGGAAAAGACAGTTCATGGGATGGGATGGAAATTCACATAGCTTTGATAATTTTGCTCTCAGTCATCACTGGCATTGCATTCAATATAACAATGCAGTGCCACAGTGCACTTTAAACTGGAGTGGGTGGCAACAAATCTGACAAAATGAACGGTTCCTGACCCATGATAATGACTGCAAGTGATCCAGGGAAGGTACAGAAAGCATCGACATCACGTGGGCAGTCTGGCAGAATATACTGTATCTCTTTTCATGAGGTGTGATGTGAAATGTTATAAGACTGGATGGCTAGGCAGGGAGCTGTCCATCAGGGTTAGAATACAAGAAAATCTCTCTAAGGAAGGCATACAGAGTGTAGGAGGACATTAAAGCATAGCAAAAAAACACATCACCCCTAATAGAAGTCACAGCAGGCTCATGATGGAAAAGCTGCACAGGGCATGTTTGAGGAAACCACGGAGAACAAGGAGTAAAAACTTGGCAGAAACCAAATCAAAATCAGCATAGTTAGCTCCCCAGCCCTGAAGGTTCCCTTCTGCTCAGATCCAAAAGCCTCATCACAAAATGACAAGAGCTGTGTGATGTGAGTGACTGCTCAATTCTCCCACATGCCCCAGGGACCACTGCCAAAAGGGTTTTTTACAGAAATAAACTAAACCTTTGTCAGTCATTCTCTTTGCAGTCTGCCTGACCTTCAGCAAGGTTTTCCCACCACTTCGCACAAAGCACATCTCTTCCACTTCTTACACACATGCCAGCCCCTCAGCACCCCAATGGCACAGGTAAGGCACATACATAAGATGTGCCATGGAGCAGCTTGATCCAGGGGGATCAGGGCCTACATAAGAGGTTAATCAGGGTTCCCTGAAAGTGCATGTTTTGCCTGTGTTAGTTAAACCCAATAAACATCAAAGCAAACACTTCCATTCATACATTAATAGCTTAGTTCACACAGGCTCAGTTTGCTCTCAGAGTGGATTCCAGTACAGTCAGCTCAGAGCCCCGACCAAGGATTGTCAGTTCTAGGTTTTCCCACATTCACTCTAAACCTGGATGTTTTGAACCCTATTCTGGACCAGTTGTAGGGCCAAGCACCTGGAGGGTTTGTGCACAGCAACCATTGGGCTGTAAATTCACAGTTTAGCTGAGCAATTTGCTCTCGTAGAAAAGTCATGGATTCAACTTAAAAGCTCAGTCTGCTAAATCCCCCATTTCAATTCTTACTCAGAGTTGCTGAGGCTCTGCTGTGGCCCATGACATACTGCACAGGTTCTGTCTCAGAGCTCTAAAACAATTAATCTGGGGAAATTAAATGGTGCTTTTGGCACACCTGTCGCTGGCTGCTCTCCAGGCCTGACAGTGGGGCCTCGCCCACGTAAGCACTCACAGGAGCAGCCTGCCATGCCCACACTGGGCTCTTCCAAAAAGCTGTGTTTCAGGGGGATGGCAGTGTTACTCGTGCAGTCAAATGGAACCACTGGTTTGGAGGAAACAGAAAGTAAAGAAAGAAAAAGGAAAAAAGGGCTGCTCCTGAGAGTCTCTGCTTATAAGATTTACAGTTTAAACAGGCAACAGCTAATATCAAGGGGGAACGGATACATTACCAAGAAGTAATTTCCAAGCAGCTAATAACTGTTTCCCTACCCACCAGATCCTAGGATGCATTTCAGGTTTGAACATAACGTTTACACTGTAAATAGCGGAAACATCTGGGGTTTATTATAACACCACTTTGCTAGCCTTGGGCATTGTACAACTCCCACAGGCTTGACTTGCCAAACATGATTACTGTACTCCGGCAACTTTCCTTGCTTCACAGCTGCTCTCCCTTCCCTCCCCTCCATCAGTACTAATTACCACTGTCATTACAGCTACCATCCTAGAGCAGCCAGTCAAAAACTCGGAAACATGCATGGAAACAGCATGACTATGCAGGCAGGGAAGAGATGGTGAGGATGACCAGTCAAGTAAATTTGCCTGCTGACCCCAGAGGAAGAAGGGCAATGTCATCTGCATAAGCAGCTTTCTGCTTCCACCCCCAAGGCTAGCATCCTTCCATCACATTCATCCTACTCCCATCACAGCTTTGACATGCCTCGGTTTCCCTCCTTTCCAAATCCCCAGTCTCCCACTGAGCCAAAAAGGACCCTTCCCTCTCCTCACTTTTCCTGCATCCTCATTTTCCAGCTGTGTCTTTCTTCCCAAGCTCTCTCCTCACTCCCTCCCTCCTTCTTTACTTGCTCTTTTTCCACGGCTTGACATCCACCTCCACTACTCTACTGCCAGTTCCCCATACACACTTCTCTTATCACCTCTCCTCTCTTCTTGAACTCATTCTAAAGGTACCTTCTCCCTGCAGTACCTCAGTGTAATGCCGCAGCAGAGCTTTGGGTTAGGGCTCTCTTTTCCCTTAGGGACTCGGGGCTGGAGACTCATCTCAGGCTTAGCACCAAGCAGTGGCATTCTAGGGCTGTTGGCACAATGCTGGACAGCAAAACTTTATCTGAACTAATTCAAAGTGTGAATCTGCATTCTTCAGTTAAACTACAGTGTGTGGACAGTGGAAATAAAATGATGCTAATTCTAGCTGGTTTAAAGCTAGATAAAGATAATGCAAAAAATCCAAATGGTGACTGAATACACATTAGTGAATGCACTTTAAAAACTCGTTTTGATGAGCTTTCCAGGTGTCCCTGCAGAATCAGGCTGCTCACCACACACACTTGCCTTCCAAACATGCATGAGCAGTGCCATTACTGCCTCCAGCCAATCCTCCCTGCTGGACACCTGAGCTAGGGGGCAAGTGAGCAGTGCTCAGTGCTGCTGTTAAGAAACACTGCACAAAGAAAACACAACCTGTGCTTCTGGCAGCTCCATCCACCTTAGAATCAGGAATAAACCCAGCCATCTCACAGCTATACCCAATTTAAAAGACACAGAAATGTAACATCCTTCATATAAACCTACTGTTAGAAAAAGCCTTCTTGAGAGGTATCATCCATTAAGGCAGCAGTTACATCCACTTGCAGAGCGGTATCTATACAAGTTCCACCACTCTCTCACCCCCTACCACTGTGACTGAAATCTCTTGAACGATGCTGTATCCACCCTGGTACTGTACCACTGAGTTCCAGTGCTACTACCGTATGGGGACAACATCTTGACTCCCTCCCTGTTCTGCAAGGTAAAGGAGAGGAGCAAATTAATGAAAAACGGTATCTGAAATGTACTGCCTTTTTAAAGTTTCATGAGCCAGTAAAAAGCTAAAAACCACAGTGTTAGGAATAATGGCATGTAGCTTTGTCCTTTATTTATTTATTTTCCTATAAATTTGTGAAGTTCAATCTACTGATCAATTCAAACATCATCCAGGAATTATGCTATGGTAAAACAAATCTGCATTTAGAGAATAAATGGAATTGATTCTATTCTGGAGTACAAGGCCTTCTTAAATGAGGTATTTAAATATAAGCTCCAATCCCTCTCTGAAGAGGCACCTGGTAATTCACTTTTTGGATCAAATTGCATCTCCACAAAAACTTTATGACCTCATATGGTCTTTTCACCCCCACATTCCTCCCTAGAAACATTATGAACAGCATGCTCCAGGCAAGGGGGTTTGTTTGAAATGTAGATGGTTGGGCTGGGGAAAGCAACGCTGCAAGCACCAGAGCACTGAGAACATGAGAAATGGGTAGTTGCTAGAAGATGGAATCCATGAGCTGATGATGTATTAATTCGTGGTCAAGTGTGTATCCTACATTCCTGCTTGAAAAATCCTCCACTCCTGATTTTTTCCCTTGTCAAGCAGGCCCACATACTTATCCCTCACTCCATCATCAAGCATGTTCCAGTACCCATGTAAACAAATATCCTGACCAAATGCTGGGCTAGCCTGGCGTCCCATCTGCAGTGGTGGCTGACAGTGGGTGTCAGGAAAAAAGACATAAGAAAAAAATAACAGAACAAATCAAGCAGTGACACAATTTACTGTGGCAAGGTCTTACAGGTCAAAGAGTTGCAGAGAGGAGATATTGCTGGATGTGCTCAGGAGCATTTGTGCTGAGAGGCAAATGTGCAAGCTGCCTCTCTTCCCTCCTAGTTGGATCTTGGAGGAACCTGGCACAGATAAGTGGGTGTTTCACCAGAGCAGAGATTTCAGCCCTCAAGCAGTGCTACTGCAGCTCGCAGTAGCTGCTGCCGCCCTGCTGATGGCCAGAAGGGTGTGCAAACACTGTCAAGGGTAATCCTGTCATCTTTTTTATCTTTTCTGCTCATTGGTTAGAGCTAGAACTAAGCACAGTGTTACAAATGGAAACAGCCTCACTAACAAAGTAGTCCTTATTCCCTCAAGTTGTTGCTTATCCCTCAGCTGCAAAGCAATTTACAGCTCTTATTTGTAGTTGGTCTCTTTGGGATTGATTGGAAATGGCATGGCTTTTCCCATGAAACTGAGAGCAAGAAACATAGTGGAACACATTGTGACTCAGGATGATCCTGCATCTGCCTGGTATTTCTTTCATGTGTAAAGGGAGTCGTTAAACAACTACAGATTTAAAAAATATACATCAAAGGGAACTCACTATTCTCAACATTTCAGCAGTTCCCTGCTGTAAGCATGGTGGGGAGATCTCTGCTTTTCCATGAAGAGCTTGATTCCTAACACTATCAAAAGAATATGCAGTTGTTTCTCTCGGAAACATTAATACAGAAGTATGAGTTGTTTGGGAAAATGTACTGCTTTCTCACAGCAGCTATCAATTCTGTTATTTAAGGGCAGCACTGTTTTCCAGCTCTGTGCCATCCAGCTGTTGACACATTTCACAGGACCTCTTCCTGAGGGGGGCTGGTCCAGGAGCTCCAGAGTTTTTATGGAACAAGTTAAAAATGGCTTAGAAGACTTTTCTTTCAATGACACTTCACCACTGGAGGAATTATCTGATGTAATATAACCCTAGAAGCCCTCAAACTTTCTAAAAATTAAATCCTCTCTTGCTGCAGTCATGAGGGAGTGCATATGTGTGTGTCTGAACAAATCTGCTTATATGTTTGCACTAGTCTTGGTCTAGAGTAACTCTAGAAAGAAAAAAAAAGCTTTTGTTTTTTCTTTGCTAAAATCAAGTAGATGAGTAGAGTGGTGAAAAGATAGCAATTTCCTGAAGTAAACAGGATAAAATGGAAAAGATGCAGAAACACCCAGAAATGTACGAGCACCCAATGTCACAGGCTAGATGTGTTAAACATGAACCCTAAAAGAAAATTTTCAATATTTAATTCAATTGTCTTTCTCTCCTTAACATCTCTAGGCCAGCAGACATGACGTGGTGCATCATTACAATTTCTTCCAAATACTGTTTCTGTGGAACAGAAGTCCATCTGTTATTCTCAGTTCACATAATTTGCAGTGGCACTGGTTGCATTTCCACTGGGCTCCTTCAGGATTTGCTGAAGGACACCTGGGAGGTTCAAAATCCATAGGTACAACACATGATGAGAGAAGAGGAAATCTAACTGTAACCACGCTATCTTCTGCTTTCCCACAGTCCTAGCTACCTCCACTTATCTGAGTGCTCAGCCAAGTCCTCAAGTTGAGTTCTGTAAAGAGTCTCCCTGGTCTTCAAGGAGTTTCATGCATTCCTGGCAGGTCTACTAGCTTGCAAGTAAGCTGGACCTAACTGTGCACAGGACAAGCAGATGTACAGACACAGTCACTCTACAACTACCTATAATAAACAGGGTTTTGAACCACTGTTCAATGGGCTGTGTTCCCCTTTCAATTGCACAGGTGATTTTTCTGTAGTTGGCATCTAGTCTTCACCATCGCTGTGGCTTTTCTCTGCCAGTTGCTGAAAACTTTTTTCCTCCAGAGGTCTGACTGAAACTCAGTGGCAACTTTTATTCCAACCTGTCCCATACATGCAGGTTTCTGGGATGCATTTAAGGAGAGCAGCCTGCACTGAAGCAAGCTGGCATCACGGTCCATTCTTTACCACTTATGCACACAGTAAAAGGGCCCTCCAAAGCATGTATGTACTTTATTGCTCAGAAACAGTTGGTAACTCTGACAGTGGGCTTTCTTTGATCATATGTCTATTGTCTCTGGAGAGCACAAAGTGACTGAATGTCCTGGGACCATGGGGAGGAGAGAAACACTTCAACTCAAATGATGCTATAAATCACTGGGCTTCTTCATCTGACTGTGGAGATGGCAGAACATGAGCACCCACACTGCCAAAGCACTGAGCAGCTTTCTGTGATGGAGAGTCTATCATAAGTGTATGGCTTCACATCTCCAGGTCTGAAAAACACTTTGACCAGGAACTCAAAGGTCAAACACTGTGTGACAGAAGAAGAAACTCATGAATTTTATTCAAGCATCAGAATAGCTTGCAAAAAGAAGTAATTTCATAGATCTTCCTGCAATTCCATCTAACTGACATGCTGACATACTGTTGCCCTTTTGCCAGCAAGGTGGAATTACCTCCAGGCAAGCTCACTATGGCAGTCACTACTCAGCACAACAGGTTGTAGAAGCATCAACAAATTTTTTGGGAAACAAAGGGGAAACAGACACTGAAGAATCAATCTGCAGGTGCTGAAGAGGAGAAGAGCTATTAAGACTTGGCAGATTACTTCAGCTTTGATGACGCAAGCAAAGTTGAGTTGAAGGAAAGACACTAATGTCTAGACTGAACCATGCTAAACATTTATAATTCACCCTGGGACTCAGCCATCCTCTGCTGTCCTCAGTGCGCTGGAATCTCTCTTGATCACTTTCTGTCAAGATAAGCCAATGTCACTGGCAGCTGTGCAATCATTTCCATATCATTAAAAAAAATGCTTAGATTAAGATAATGCCCTCTCAACATCTTTCAGAAATAATATTCCTTCCCTTGATCTTTCTTGTGGTCACTGAACAAGATGACATCCCCTCTGCACCAAGCTCTGCCTTCATTCAGCTTTTAGGCACAGTTTCAGCTGCAGCCTAGGAACTAGACACACTGTGCCTGGAGACTAGAGGTACTGGTTATTATCACTGGCTTCTGCCACTCGTGTGTGATATGGAGAAGGGATGGGGCAGAGAGCAGGCAGAGGACACCAGCAGTTCAGAGTGTTAAGTTCCAACTTTATGGAAGGCATCCTTACCTACAGAGGGGAGAAACAATAAAGGAAAAGGAAAGAGGAGTGGGCCAGAGTTAATAAACATACTTACCTGTCTTAAGTAGCCCCATAAGAATTTATTCAAAAAAAAAATCATTTTTCCCAGCTAATTTATTGAAATAGTTTTCCAATTTCTGACCTTGACAACATTTCATACAGCCAAGAAAAGTTGTGCTAAGCTTCAGTTTCTCTTCTGCTGACAATCAGTTTCTTTCCTCCACACTTTCTCCTGCCATCTAGAATTTGAACCTAACCTTTTGTACATTTGTAGCACCCTCTCAAGTGCCATGCACAATGCTGAAGAGAAAAAACATACTTCAAACAAAATGTATCAACAACAACAACAAAAAGATGAGGCCAGGATTGCTGGAAACTACAAGGCTAATTAAGCCTGCCAATAATTTGTTGAAGCAGAGACCTGAAAACTTCACCCATCAATTCTGCATTCATTCCAGAGGTTTTGGTTGAGGTATAAAGATACCAATCCTTGCCTCAGATTATGTGAGTGACAGAATGTTTACCACATACCCAGGCAAGTAATTCCAATGTAGAAATGCCTTCTCATCGTTTTGTATTTTACTTCCAGTGCCTTTTATCTGGCCTCACCAGTGTTCTTGCAGCTCCATTCATTGTCTGGAGCTCCCACAGTTTTTAGAATGTAATTTACACCTCTGCATCTCCACTGTTTCAAAGAACAGGTCCAACCAGAAACTTAAGTGTTTTCATGTTAGTTACGTTCTTCAAAAGTAACATCTTTTGAGATAAAAATGACACTGCTGGTATGGTTCACTGGGTGAGACAGAGGGTGCAGCAAATGCAGAAGTGCAGCAGAGGGTAAAAAAAAAAAAAAAAAAGAAAAGAAAGGACCCACTGGCAACCCTAGGACACCAATTTTTACAGGTCGTATTTTTCCCATTGAAATATGGTTCCATGTGGCCAGTGCCACTGCAATAGACAGTGCCATCTAGAAAATGGAAAAATAATCTTTCCATGTGACAAAAAAACAGAATGTGAGATAGGCTCATGTTTCCTGCATGTTGCTTTCTTATCTCCAGAATGGCCACGTGTCAGGAAACAGGGTGGTCTGTGGAAAGAGGTTAGAGTCAGAATTGGGAGACTTAGTTTCTGCTCTGGGACCAGACTGATGTAGTGTGGCTTTGGGCATGCAGGTTTCTGGGCAAAGGGAGCTTGCTCTCAACAGAAGTGCTTTCAGTGAGATGAATCTGAAGGATGCAGACTTCATTTAAACCTCAAAACACTACAATGACACAAACAATATCAGTTTAACTTCGCACAATTCAAGGATACATGCAAAGAAGTACTCACAGAATAACTGGTTCTATTTCATTTACTGGTGTCCATTCCAATTATAATGCAGTAACTCAGAGTAGCTTTCAGTACTGTTTCATATACAAGTGCAATACACTGACAGGGTAAGTCCTTTTTTTCTCCTTTTGGAGTCTAGTGGATGTCTTCAAAGGGAAAGTAAAGACTGTCACTGTTGAAGACAAAAATCCTGATAAAACTCACACATGCTCACACATGCACAAACACATGTAATCTCTCAACAATTGATTCAAAATCTAACTCCTCTAGCAGTAGCTGCAGTGGGAACAACCTCTATCAATCACCTGTGCAAATGGACATTACCTGGACTCTGTTTAGTCATCTCAAGTATGCATTCATGCTCCTGTAACTGTTTTCAAAGGGATTAACCATTAGCCATTAGACATGGCATGTGGTTGACTCAGGGGGGAAATGAAAGCTGTTAATGCAGGAGAAAGCCAGTGAGCAAGGCTCAGCATAAGTCCAAGTGCTGAATGCCAAATCCCAATTGCTTGACCTGGATTTCCCCTGCTTGCAAAGGTGAAAGGCCATCAGCACATAAAACCTGAGAAACAGATGCACAGAATGAGGAAAGATTCCCAGATAAATTGTCAGAACTAGATTAATATCACTCTCTCTTAATCTCAGGCCTGTGAAGCTGATCGACTCTTTATCAGAACTGGGAGGAGTCAAGCAGTTAACAGTGAACAAACTCAGCCAGTTTCTCCCCAGATCTAATGCTCTCAAAGAAATGACACACGTAGAAATGCAAATATAGACAGAAACAGGGTTCTATGTACTACTAAACTTCCAGCAGTTACTCCTGCTGTGATTTGTGTTAAATCTGTTAAATCTCTCCGTTTGTTGTGGCCTTAACTTTCCTTTTATGTTTTTTCTCCATTAACAGAAGTTGAGCAGACAGGAAGGACAAGAAGAAAGAACTGTGGAAGGCTCGGTGGAAAGGAGGGAGAGATGAATGGAAAAGGAGGGAGGGAGAAGGCAAACGAAGGAAGCAAGGATAGAGAAAAGAAGGAAGAAGGAAAACAGCGCAACAAAGAAGAACTAGAAGAGACTTGCAGAGGACAAATGGATGGAGAGGAGGAAGAGTAAAGAATAGGAGAAAGAAGAAGAGGGAGGAAAGGAGGAGCGAAGGGAAGAAGGAAGGACACACGGATTTGCTCCTCAAGTTGTCACCTCCTCATCCCTCTCCGTTACAGATAAAACCACTCACAGCCAGAGTACCGCCTTCCCCCACAAGCGCGGTTCCCGCACGGTGCTGCCTGGCACCCCTCGCTCCCTGCACGGAGCAGCGCGCTCCCGCCGCACCCTCTCGCGGCTACCGCCGGCAGCGTCACCTCAGCCGGCGCCCCGCTGCAGCCACCCGTCCTCTGCTCCAGGACGCAGCGGGCTCCCTTTCTTCCCCTTCGCTATGATTTTGGTCATCGTTATTATTTTTCAAGCAGCAATGACACAGACGAGCATCACTCAAAGGCACCCTCAAAAAGCAACGAGGTGTGTTTCCTCTCCTCTCTGGGTCTCTTCTTCCTGCCTACAGTCCCGACATGGGCATCGTCAGTCTTCCACCAAAGGTCTTCCACCGCGTGCCCAGAAGGCACAGCTCCAGAAAGGCTGTAACAAGATCTCCACCTCCCGCCGCCACCCACCGTACTTGCGGGAGCAACCGAGGTCAACCGAGAGACTTCAAGCGCACTGAGGCAGTCCCTTTGTACAGCTAGAATGACTCACGCAAAATATTGACACTTGGTTTGTTTTCTTGTATCATAACGGAACATGATAAACTATCAGTACCGTTAAAGGCACATTCACTCTTGTTACTTTTGGAGAGATAACAAAACACTGATTTGGTAAGAATTCATAGCATTTCCAGAGCTTCTGACACTCTGCAGGATGATTGTTCTTCACTGTTTTGCTGTTAGCTGTTGGTACCTGCCTCAAAGGACTATCGGATGCTTCAGGACAGATTCCAACGAGGAGACAGGGGAGGGCGATGGCTGCAAGAAAACTTTCCACAGTTTGGCACTTGACTCTCCTTCCTTTCAGAGTCACAAATTGCCACTGAAGTGCCTGAAGTTGAAACTCCTGACAAAGGATGCTCAGCAGCTCCTCTGTGAATTCTGTGGCTGGGACTTAATGAACCTAGCACTCTAAATGCTTCCTTGAAAAAAGACAACACTGATTCTGGTACAATGGGAGAGATGAAAAGTGATCCGCCCCAAACAGTGCTGAAAAATTCTTCTAAAAAATTAATTGTGTTGGACATTTATTTTTATTATTATTATTAATAAGAACTGCCTCAACCCATTTCTGTTTCTGCAAAGAGTTCAGTCTCAGCTTTGCCAGGGACTGATGTTTTAAAATCCCTGCTTAGCTTAGCAGATCTTGGCATTTCTATATCCAAGATAAAAATTTTGTTCAGTCTTACCCAACCATCAATATTTGCACAAAGTTCAGAAGGGTTTCTGCATGTATTTGACATGGAATATCCTTCTATGCACAGGCAGCATTTACTGGACAAAGGTACTGGTATGTCCTCACAATTTTATTTGCATTCCCATGGCTACTGTCAAGTAGTACTTGTAGTGTTACGTGAAAAAAAGGTTGAATGGTGACTAATCTCATTTATCCACAGAACATGAACACACTCACATGCTTTTTAAAGGATTCATTCTCAAAATTGCTCTGAAGATTGTGTGGAATGTTTGGAGCATTCAGGCACTGCACACAGGTAGAGAGGCTTTCCTCTCAGAAAAATAAGCATAAATACTTTGGCTTGGAAACACCAGGAGAAGTTGCCACACCTTTCAAACAGTGTTTTTCATCTAGAATTGGACAGCTTTTACCAGAAACCTCAGCTGTCATGCCACCTCCAAGGCTCTTGTCTTCAGCTCCTGCTAAAACCTTGACCTGCTTCTTGACCCCTCTTTANTCCTCTGTGAATTCTGTGGCTGGGACTTAATGAACCTAGCACTCTAAATGCTTCCTTGAAAAAAGACAACACTGATTCTGGTACAATGGGAGAGATGAAAAGTGATCCGCCCCAAACAGTGCTGAAAAATTCTTCTAAAAAATTAATTGTGTTGGACATTTATTTTTATTATTATTATTAATAAGAACTGCCTCAACCCATTTCTGTTTCTGCAAAGAGTTCAGTCTCAGCTTTGCCAGGGACTGATGTTTTAAAATCCCTGCTTAGCTTAGCAGATCTTGGCATTTCTATATCCAAGATAAAAATTTTGTTCAGTCTTACCCAACCATCAATATTTGCACAAAGTTCAGAAGGGTTTCTGCATGTATTTGACATGGAATATCCTTCTATGCACAGGCAGCATTTACTGGACAAAGGTACTGGTATGTCCTCACAATTTTATTTGCATTCCCATGGCTACTGTCAAGTAGTACTTGTAGTGTTACGTGAAAAAAAGGTTGAATGGTGACTAATCTCATTTATCCACAGAACATGAACACACTCACATGCTTTTTAAAGGATTCATTCTCAAAATTGCTCTGAAGATTGTGTGGAATGTTTGGAGCATTCAGGCACTGCACACAGGTAGAGAGGCTTTCCTCTCAGAAAAATAAGCATAAATACTTTGGCTTGGAAACACCAGGAGAAGTTGCCACACCTTTCAAACAGTGTTTTTCATCTAGAATTGGACAGCTTTTACCAGAAACCTCAGCTGTCATGCCACCTCCAAGGCTCTTGTCTTCAGCTCCTGCTAAAACCTTGACCTGCTTCTTGACCCCTCTTTATGAATACTGAATATCAATCTAAATTTAGCAACTCTTGGACTAAACTGAGCCCTCCCAGTCCAGCCTGGTCCTCAGTCTGACCAATGCCATTTCTTCCTCCACCAACTAAGCCTGCAAACATGATGAAGTCAAAGGTGATACTCAGTCACACTAATCTCACCTGAACTTGCTGTTTATTCTGTTGTGCAGTTGCAAAGCTCTAGCATTTTGTCCAACACTAAATTAAATTTCTCAATGAGGAAGCACTCATTTTCAATGTCAGTGACCCTTATCTTCCTCCACTGGGCTCTGCAAACACAGATGTGTTCAGAACCATATTTCTGAGGTCACCTCATTGAAATGATGAGTGGAACTCATCTTTGCTGCTCATCCTTCTCCACACCAGATTTGTCTTTCTTCAACAGCTGTTTACAGACCCTGCTACTCCTGCAACAATGGGTGGCTGGCACAATCCACAGTCTACTGCTCAATCTTTACAGCCATCAGGGTGTTTTTCTCTGGAATAGCTTACGGCCTTCATTCTCTGTCCACTCAGGCCCTGTAGGCTCTTCAAAATGCTTGACAAGGAAGGTGGACAGCTATGTGCTGGTGCAAAACCTGGTTTACCAATACACAAGTCTTCCCCAGAGGGATCTTCCCCAGGCTGATACTTTTCTCTCACCTCACTAGCACTACTTTATGGGGTCCGACCCTGAGGTTTGCCTGGCAGAATGTTCAAGATCTGACATGGTTGGATATTAGGAGATTATCTTCTCAGAAAGAGCAGTGAGGCACTGACACAGGCTGCCCAAGGGAGGTGCTTGAGTCACTGTCCCTGGAGGTGTTCAAGAATCATGTGGATGTGGCAGTGAGGGACATGGTTGGTGGGCATGGTGGGATATGCTGGTTGTTGGACAAAGTGATCCCAGAGGTCTTCTCCAACATTAATGATTCTATGATGGGCCCAGTCCCAGCCTCCTCAGGAGTGCTGTAACAGCACTGAGCCAGGAGCAGTGCCTAGGTGAGGGCAGGTCTGGAGGCAGTACCTCAGAAACTTCAGCTTCCCTGCATGAGGATTCTCTGCCCTGGCATTTTGAATACACTGACAGTACCCTGAGAAGCCATGCTGGCAGATTAGTTGAGCCTGTCTGCACACTCAGTTGACACAGCACATCAATGAAATAATTTGGAAAAAAGCTGCAAGCTTCTGTCAGTTCTTAATACTCTCTCACCAGTTTTCCACTCCCTGTATTTATCATGGTCTGGACTGCCCTGCAGAAGGAAGATATGATCACTTTGGACTTCATGCATGCAATCAATTTGTTCAAGACCATTTGAAGCGAGGGGGAAAATGTTCTTTTACATAATTATAAAGACTAAGAAAGCATAACAACATGGTCCTCCCCAAGTTTTTGTTACCAAGCCCAGATTCCCTGTGGGCAATGGTAAATATGAGGATGAATTTTTTTCTGTGTTGCCACTGTGTAGCCAAGCAGTGCAGGCCAAAACTGCTTACTTTTTTTTTTTTTGTTAACGCTCTAATTAAGCATCTTCTCTAATAGCGATTCTGGAGCTCCCTGATTATTTGTGAGGGAGTATAGCAAAGAAACATATTTCATACATCTATTTTTTAAATAATAAAGCATATTCTAAAACCCGTCTCTATTTTCCAGTACAGCAATGCTTCTTAACAAGATGCTGAAGTGAAACATGAAATAAATTAGGCCTACTGAAGTTACAATCAGGAAAACAGCTGTAAAAAAAAAAACAACACCAAGATCTGTTGAGGACTTCCGTGCTAGTGGACAGATCTTAAAACTTGTTCGTAAGGTACTGTTTTTTTTATACTGAAGGAGGCCCATGAGTGGAGGAGGTAAACTACTGATGGAACAGAATGCAGCACAGAAGATAACAATTCCTGATATACTTCTATTTAAGAAAGCAAGTCACTAAAAAATAAAACTGTTCTATTACCTCTTCACACTCATTGATCAACAGGTACCTAATTTCTCACTGCAAAACAGTATTAGTGTAAAGAAGAAACTGTGGTTCTACCAAAGTCAGGAGGTCCTTGTATTATTCCCAGTACACAGTGTTAGTAAATGTGCATAGCCCAGTTTTATTTTGAGCTTGATCACGGAGAAAAGAAGCCAACTGCTTGAGTTGCGGAACTTCTCCCCTACTACATTTTGCTTCCCCAAAACAGAAAATATCCTCAAATAAAAGGGTAGATATGATTTATAAATGCAACAACATCAGCATGGCATTATTTCATTGCGAGTCAAGTGTACTGAGGTGTCTTACGCTGTATTTCACTCTCCTCATTAGATATTGTATCTGTAATTACTGCACATAGATTAGCTATGCACACAAATTACTGTACACACTCATCTCAGAAGGAGTGCAATTTTAATTACATAAGGTAGAAGAATGCTTAGTTCTTGCCCACACAGGAAACTTTTGACTAGTAATGTCAGGTATGGATGAAGGCGGTACTCTTTCATACCAGCAAAAACAATCTGGCATTTTGGAAAAATGAGTTAAACACTTGCCAGAAAATTGGACTCTTTCTGCTTAAAACACTGTCATATTTTGGCTTGTCAGGGTGCAAGCTCTCTGGACTTTCAGCAAAGCCTGTGAACCCAAGCTTTGCCTAGGTTTCACTCTCTCTTGGTGAACCTGACTACGCTTGCCACCATCCAGCATTTCATATAAAACACTTTCCACAGCAGACATGCTCAGACCACTGCACTTCGGAATTAAACACATGCAAATCAAATATCCAAAGACCAGGTGAAAAATCCCAATGCATCCTCCATATTCTTATTACTCTGACTTCCCCATGAGGTCCCAAAAACTCTGTCTAGTTCAGAGTCAGGCTGGTTGGTTTGCCCAATAATAGCCCCTTTGGTTCTGGCTCTTTCTCTTGCTCCCCACTGGCTGGCATGAGAGCCCAACCCAAGGCATCTGCACCTCCTGCCCCAGCCACCAGAGACTGTTCATGTCTTTCACGTGTGCAGCAGCCCTGCTCTGTTGGATACAGCAAGCTGCCCATAGAGAGCTTTTCTATAAAAATGGGATGGGACACGGCAGGACCCTGAGATGAACACAGTCAGAAGAAGTTTACCTCCTTTACATTCCCTTGACAGAAACTTCCTGTCATAAATTCTCCAGCTTGTTACTGTCTGTGTGTTTTCTATGTCAACCACGAAAACAGAACCCCCTTCTAACACCCCAAACAACCTAGCTGTCACTGATAAGTTTGACAGAGGTTTTAATACTGCAAGAGACAATCCTAACATGGTGAGAGAAAGACAGCAAGAAGGTCAAATGAAGAGTCTGTTCCCAGCTTGGTATAATAAGGCAAAACTCCCCTGCTCTACCTCCAATTTTTCATTTATAACACTGCTGAGCAGAAGCTGGGTGAACAGGATGGGGTATGGATGGGGCTGATGTCTGTTTCTGAAGAGGTACAGAGGAAAGGATGTACTGGGCAGAGAAAGTTTGTAAAGATTATTAGCCCAAAGGGATATCTGCTGCAGCTGAATCACACACATCCTCCCTGAGGACTGATAATTAAAGTCTAGAGCTGCATCATGTTGTCCATGATGCACTAAGCAGAATAAACTCAGGTATATTTAAAGAAATTTACCCCTTGAGGATTTCTGTTTCTCAACTTAGTGGAATAAAAAAGCAAATAAACAGCCAAATCAGGCAACTGACTCTGCTCTTTTAAAGTAATTTCCTACCAGTAACAAAGAATTCAAATAAACAGTCTAACCAATAACTCAAGGTACAAATTGCTGATGCAAAAACTCTCTCTCTCTGCATATACCTCTAAAGCTTTCTAATAAAGTAGGCAGCATAGCACAAGCACTTTAGGAAAAGCATAATGTACTTGAATAGCACTTGGGAGTCTTCATCTTGATCAAGGTGTTCGGCCAACAGAAATACATAACTACAGTAAGTGAGGCAGCTTGCATGGCTGCAAGCCTGCCTTTGGGTAGGTACACAGAGTTGCAAGCCTGTGGACATCCACAGTGAGGTTCTTAATAGCATGAACCCTTGCATGTAATACAGAAGAGGCATAAGACAAACACATGCTGCTAAACAAGCAAAAGGTCCTCTCTGATCATCCTTGTGTAAATAGCTGCAAGCTTAAACAAAATACCTGGCATGAAAGTTTGCCATCTGTTCAACTAAGTGATTCCACGGTAAGGAAGGAGAGAGAAAACGTTTTGTAATGGAAGATATACACTAACACCGGCGAATAAAGGAAAAAGGAAAAACAAAAAAAAAGAAAAAAAGGAAAAAAAAAGAAAAAAGGAGCAACAGCTGGTTGAGAGCCGTTAAGGTTTTGGAGTCGGCGGGAAGCAGAGCTACAGACCGGCCCCGCTCGGGCCATTGAGCAGCTCCAGCCACGCCGCTCCGCGAGCAGCCCCCGCCAGGCCGGGCCGGGAGCCGGGGCGAGTAGCCCCGCAGCAGCGGGAAGAGCGCAGTGGGTCCGCTCAGGCGGCCCCCGCACCTGCCGAGAGCTTACCTGTGGAGGAGCCGGGCGTCTCGCCCTCCTTCGTGGGAGAGGGCTTCTTGTCGGGCCCTTTGCCTTTCTTTCCCTTCCTGCCTTTGCCATCTCTCTTCTTCTCGGCCACCCCAGCTCCGGGCGGCCCCACGCTCTCCGCGGTTGCCGCCGCCGTCCCCGCGGCCGCCCCCTCCGCCGCCGCCGTCGACTCCCAGAGCGCCCGCGGCTCTAGCATCGCTCTTGCCCGCTGCCACTGCCTGGGACTTAGAGCAAAGAGTTCCTTGGAAGTTTTTGGAAACTCCTCTCCGGGCCTTTTTTTTTCTCTTTACTCCCCCCAACCCCTCCCTCCTCCCCGCTCCTCCTCCACACACACACCCTTTGTTGTTTGTTTTTTTTTTTCCTTTCCCCTTTCTTTCTTTCCTAATGATAACAGTAATAATGATAATAAAAACTCCAGCCTACATACACACACACCCGGCACACGCCACTCTAATGCCCGCCCCGGGCACCGCACGCTTGCTCTCGGGAGGAGTCTGAACGGCTCCAGAATGTGGGGCGGCCCTGGTCCCGGGAAGGGTACAGACACGGCTGTCCCGGCGGAGCAGGGCAGGACGGGGCAGGGGTCGGGGGCGGGTGCTGCAGCCCGGGACCGCCCCACCGGCCGGCAGAGCCCCGCGCTCTTTGCGAAGGCGGGCAGCTTAACCGGCAGACGACCTGCGGCAGGTTCACGGGAGATGCGGGGGCCTCGCTGGGGGGAGCGGTTAGGGTGGAGCGAAAGGCGAGCGCAGCTGCAGTTAAGTCTTCAGGGTGCTTGCGTGCTCCCATTACGCACCTGCTTAAGCTGTAGCTTCCTGCGGGGTTTAGCTGTGATGCCACCCCCCGGCTGTTGCGGTTGTTCGGGGGAAAGAGGATTTTCAAGGCTGGAGTGCAGTGCTGTGCCTGGTGCTGAGAGCGGGGATCCTGCCACAGGAAGGTCCCGCAGTGGCGGACGCTGGCAGCGCAGATCCGTTCCCACCCGTGCGTCGTGGCAGTGGCCTAAGACCCACACCGCCGGGAGGTGGGAGAGAGTGGGTCAGGTAAAGCTGCCTGCGGTATGAGAGAGCTCTGAAGTACGGACGGCAGCGGTCTGAACTTCACTGCCGACTCCTAAACGTGCCTAAGAATCTCTGTGTAGTTGCTTGCCTAATCTGAGCCACGCTCCCTGCTGGTGGTGCGGGTAATTGGACCATTAGACAGGAAACGTGATATTCTGAGAAGTTACAGAAGGCATCCGCACAAACTACTTGAAACCCCACAATCGAAGGTTTTTGACACAGGCTTGGAAAGGTCATGCAGTGTGGAAAAACAGATAGGATCAGAGCCTAAATCGACGATTGCTACTTAGCAGTTCTTAGCGACTGACTCTTGAGGAGGCTGTTCTACACGTCCTTCATGCTGCAGAAGGATTTACAGCAGCCACCATGTACGAAAGGTGCTATAGAGCTGTTTTTCAGTGTTACTTGATCGAAAACTCTGAAAAAAATCTTTCTGAGTCAGACTCCAACAACCCTCCAAAACCAGCACATGCTCAGTTCTCATCTGTTCTGGCTGAAAGTTTTAGGGTTTAGGTTTTCCAGATATTCCCCTGGAGCAAGAAGCTTTGGAAGGAAGGAAGGTGTGGTTAACCTCTGATACTGGGATTTCAGCATTTGGACTTTGGTACCAATAACAACAACAACAGAAAAACAAACAAACAAAAAAAACAAAACAAAAAAACAGTTCTGTCTCCATGGTAAAATAAATGAGATGCACAACATTGACTACAAAACAATAAAGCAAAGAATCATAGAATCACTCAGGTTGAAAAAGACCTTAAAGATCATCTAGTCCAACCGTGACCTAACGATACTACCCTAAGGTAAGGTAGTAGTTAATAAAGTAGGGTTAAGAAATAGACATCTAAAGTGGCCTGGCAGTACAACATTAGTGAATAAATCAGAGTGCGTGCACACACACAGAAGAGACATGGGGACAATTCTTGACACCAGAAGTTCTAGAAGATGCCTGCAGAGAGTTCAGCAACGTTCTTTATTTCTTAATACGCGGAGTTATAACATCCTTTTGTAAATGTGCTGAACAGAGAATGAAGGGAACGAGCAGGGGATAGAAATCAAATGTCCCAGCGCGGCTCGAAGGTACTACCGGCGGCAGTGGCTCGATTTCTCCTTAAGGGGTCACTAGCCAGCAAGGAGGAAACCCTCCTCGACTAAATGTGAGGCGCTCCTCGGTAAGCAAGTGCGCTGTTAAAAAAATCTCACTATGACCTGGCTTTCTGTGCTTTGCAGAATTTGCGCGCTCAAGGTAAACATCATCTTCGTGATTCTTTAACCACTATTAGATTATTATCCCGGACAATTGTCAGAAGAGTCCTGAGCAGAACATGGGCTGCGCTGGTCTGCCATCATGCCTTTTTGTATCATGTGCTACAGTCAGAAGACCTTAGGAGCCTGAAGATTGATTTAAAATTAATTAAATACCAAATTCCTGACTACCTAGCACTGTCTCTGCCAGAAACTGGAGTCGTTTATTGGGAAAACATACCAGAAATCTGTCCCTAAAGTAAGCCTATTACTTTCAAAAGGAAGAGTGTGATTCATTGTAGGCAATATGTCATAGATTCGCAGCAGAAAGGTGAGATGCACTTCTGCACACACCATTGCTAGAGACAGACTTCTAACACTGTAGTCTGTCTCTTCTCCTTTTCTGCAGCCAACTGTGAGGTGCTTTATCAGAGTTGGCATTAACTAACTTAACAATGTGTTAACAATAGCCTTTTTCCCCCTCCATTGTGGTAGAAGGTGGGCTTGACAGAAGCCAATCAGAAAACATGCAGCAATATTCATGCACATGCACAATATTCTGAGCTGCTATAGCATAGTTCCATCTAGAGATCCCTGAGCACTTGATCAATTTCCACATTCAAAGGCCACTCTAGACTTCCTGAAATAGAGGGATGTGATCCTTTACAACTTTTCCTTGCAGTAGGAACCATGTCTCAGACATGTTGCAAGGCCTGCTGAAGACTGCAGAAATACCTACAGAGCAGAATCAAATTAGCACACACATCACTTCATTATAGGACAGGTAGAAGGGAGCTGGCCACTTGTCACCAACAATGCACAAATGTAGCAGGTAGAGACAATATGAGGAGCTTTTGATCTTGCTCTCTTCATCTAAACTTCTTTGGTATAGAAAGAAAGCTCTGGCTATTGGCAGTTTGGCTACTCTCGTCTTTTTGCAGTTGTTCTCACCATGCAGAGTGAACACAGAATGCTGCTAAGTCTGATTTTTTACTTACATAAACATCCTAACAAAACGCAATGCAGGGCAAAAGAGACTGATCAGTAAACAAAAATAAAGACTCCACCAAAGTAACAAACAGCTGAGTAAAATGTCAACAATCTGATTTTCTTTTGGTTCTTTACAAATATACTGTTCATACAAGGGGAACATAGCTACAAAAACTCTGAGATTGCAATGCCCTACAAAAAGGAGTAAAAAGTGTTTAGAGACTGTTCTTTTTGAACTGAAAATGCACAAATTGGTTCCTTAGTCAGTAGAGTTGACCTCAGTCTCAGGATATTCTTCAATCAGTTGAAGGACTGCCAATTTCTTTTTCTAAATTTGTCTTTCCCTTAAAACATGTAGAGATAAGTCATATTCTGCACTTTAATCTGCATAAAATAAAGCCATTTTTTGCCACTCAACAGCAAGAAAATGCTATGCAACATCAGCATAAATACAAATAAATGGTAAAGATATATCCTAATTGTAACTGTGAATAAAATATATTCTCATTTTCAGTTTGACTTGAAAGTATGTTAACAGCAAAGTACCAAATCCTGACATCTGCTCAGCTGAGTCAGGACAACAGTAGTAGCTTGTGTTCTACTGACATTTTTGAAGATGCAAATCTTGATTACACAAACGTATCCTAAGAGCAGTTAAAAGGTCAAGCTGACAAACCAACATCTTCGGCAACATCAGCAATTGTGACAGGTGATGACGTCCCATTAACGTCTCTTTTCAGGAAATGGCACACTTTGGAGTTGTTTGTACATGTGTCTGTATATGTGTTGCTACAAACAAGAATTGATAGTCTCCAATTTACCAACAACTTCTAGGGGCTTAGCTTGTGAAAATTCAGGAAACTATCACAACAAGAGAAATGGATACTTTAAAATTTACAGTTTCAGAACTTTTTAGATCTTCTAATAATAAGTAAGTGCTAGTGACATTAATGTGCAACATGGAATGAATGAAACAAAAAGGTATATTATTGGACATAAGCTTTATTTTCTTCAAATACCTATCAATGCAACATTTCTACAGGCTATGCACTACTGAAAAACATAGAACCATACAACCATTTAGGTTGGAAAAGACTGTATTGCTCATCAAGTCAGACCATCACCTATCACTACTAACTCCATCACAAAACCACATTCCACAATGCTGTATCCATACGCCATTCACGTACCTGCACGGATGGTGACTCCACTACTTCCCTGGTCAGCCCACTCCAGTGCCCGACCACAAAGTCCATGAAGAAATTATTCCTAATCCTCAATCTAAACCTCCCTTTACAAAACTTGAGAATGTTTCTTCCTGTACTAAGTATTACTATATTGTAACCACAACTGTAGCCCTGGACAACACACTAAAGTAAAAGATGTAGTAAGTAAAAATCTGTTAAGAGGAGTAATTCTAGCAAGCCCATTTACAAGGCAGCAAACTTCCCTAGCACCAACAGGACTGATATATCTCTTACTACAATTATGTGACTCAACTCATCACAAAATCACAGAATCACAGAATTGTAGGGGTTGAAAGGGACCTCTAGAGATCATCTAGTCCAGCCCCCCGGCAAAGCAGCTTCCTAGACCAGGTTGCACAGGTAGGCGTCCAGGCAGGTCTTGAATGTCTCCAGAGGAGTCTCCACCACTTCTCTGGGCAACCTGTTCCAGAACTCCATCAGCTGCACTGTGAAGAACATGTGTGAAGAAACACACATTTGTGCAAAACTTCCTATGCATCAGTTTGCGGCCATTTCCCCTTGTTCTATAGATGAGTGTTTCATCCTCACTCTGCTCTCATCAGAATGTATTAACATTTATTTTATTTTTAGTGGATTATGAGGATTCATTTAATTTGTGTGTAGATACTCTTACGACAAAATAAAAATCTAAAGTTCAGACCAATTCACTTTGGGAGCTAATTAAGTCTAATCACATTAAACTCACTTCTGATTAAAAATGCTTAAACAAATCTTTAATGTGGTTTGACAGAATTCCTTTAAGTGCACATCTGCTCTGGACCTGATTGATGATAATACTGATGCACCCACAAGGGACCCATAGGCCTTCTAAATTAGACCAGCACCCTATGGGTACAAATCCAAGGTGGTCTGTGCTTCATTACAGCCAGCACACACACCTCAGCTCTGTGGCAACATATGTCAGAAGGGACATCAGACCCAGTACCTTTGAAGGTTGCACCCATGCACTCAATAGCTGTGCTTTGCCCAGTGGCAGTGGTCAAGCTGCCCCTGCCTCTGCCTCTGAACTGACAAGAACCGCAGGTCTTACTGTGTTTTGCGTGGTTCGCTCCACTGCAAGGTGGGTGATGTTGTGGCCCCCTTCTCTCCCTGTGGCCCCCTCCTCTGCCCAATGGATTTGTCATGGTTTTACAATTTTTGGTATTGGTATTCCACATCATAACATCATGTATTGCAGCAGGAGTTAATGATCCAGTTCCATGGCTCACTATTAGCTCTGGGTATACCTGTCTCAGAAGAGAACTACTACGTACCCCAGAGGACTTTGTGTTGCTTTGTATTTTTACGTTTTTCCCACTCAGAGGGAAAGTTAAAAACTGTGTGTCACAAGATACTTTCTCTTTCCTTTGGGTATCAACCCAGCAGTGGGTGCTCGGCAACCACTTTGCCTTCAGCATTAGTGTAAGGCCCCTTTGGTTAATCGGACACTCTGTTTTGCTCATTTTATTTTATTTATTATCTTCAATTCCAATTATATTGTATTATATTGTGTTGTTTTGCATTCCAATATCTTATTTAGTAAATTAGCTTTCGTTCTCAGATCAGTGCCACTGTTTCCAATTATATTATATTATATTGTGTTGTTTTGCATTTCAATATCTTATTTAGTAAATTAGCTTTCATCCTCAGATCAGTGCCACTGTTTTGTTTCTAGGCCCATCTTGCTTTTTCCCTTTTCCCCTTCCCCCTTCCCCTTCCCTGGGGCATGGGTCCGTTGGTCCCCTGCCCCAACCTTCACAGAACTGGGCCAAACCAGCCCTTAAACCATTGACAGGGCTGTCACCAGTACAATGCGAGGCAATTAACCGTGGTGCATTATTATTCCAGTGTCCTGGACTAAATGACTGGATGAACCTAAAGGGTCTCCAACGACTCCACTTCAGGCCTTTACCTCATAGGGCCTGTGAAGCAATTAAGTTTCCTTTGGAGTCAATCAGTGCAGCCCAAGTGTACTTGAATTTGTTCTGACTGTGCTGCCAACCAAGGCTGCAACAGCCTTCTTCATGAGATTATCTAAGCTGTATGCAATCTGCATGATATTTTATCTCCAAAACACCCCATGGCCATGTGGAGATTCTAGAAGTCTCTTTCTTTACCAAAGAGGGAAAGGAGTTAGAAAGTAGAAAGAATTTAGGTGTAACTGCTTTCCACTTTGTAGCTCCAAACTCTAAATGATCTGGTGACCAACACAGGGCCCTAAAGCAGGCACACGGGCCCTCCATTTAGAGCACTATGACTGCTCAGTGTCTGGCAGTGGGATTTGTACAGCAATATCTGCTAAGCAGCCTCCCACACAAGGTAAGTGTCCCTCAGAAGTTACTGAGGCACTTTGGCATTCAGGTCATAGATTTTGCACTGGTGGAATACATAAGAAAGCAGAAACTGGAATTCAGATTTCTTACCTTCATGCAAGCTTTCTAGCTACTGTCATGCTTACTCTGCCTCAGGATCAGTGCATGGGTATTCTCTCTTTTCTAAGCATACCAATAGTTCTTAATTCTTGCCCCATAAGGCAGGCACACAGATGTACATTTTTTTCAGTGGATTTAAAAAAAAAAAACCAGCTAAATGTCCTGCTCTTAAATGGAGTAATAGTTTTTTTGTTTTGCTTTTTTTTTCTCTCTCATTAATACACAAAATGAAGGATGAGACTTCTCCCATCCACATACCTGACTGCATACACGCACATATTCAGAATTCAGCAAATTCAGAACTGCTGTGATTCAACTGCAGCTCTTGCAGACCGTGATGCTAGATGAACAGCAGTAAGCAAAAATACATTGCATTAGGGAGGGGAGTCCCTGTGTAGGCTTTCTCTTCTCCATAACTATTTTTATTGAAATCCATCCTAATCAGAAGTGAATACTTTGTTACAAAGGAAGTACAGTCACTCCACCTTTCTTTTAAGTTCTTTCAACCAGCAAAATAATTAAAATGTACTTAGTAAATTCTGAACCATTGGTAGAGTTCCCTACTGTGCCGTATGTGTACAAGAAATACATAGCAAGTCCAGAGAGTTCAAGCTGTAAAAGTCTGTGTAATTAATTACTGCATGTTTAAATCCCTGCTTTAGGAGTCATCATACTGAGCATACAAGTATTTCTATGGCAGCTCCTTTGCTTAAGGTACAGACTTATGTACCTTTGAGAAATAGGGCTTGGGAATAGGGCTCTTTCCTAAAGTTTTCATGGCCTTACTTTTCTAAGTAAGCATAACTTTGGTTCAAATCTCTCTCACCATTACTCCATTCGAAGTTTCTCAGCTGAAACTTTCACTGCAACTTCGTTTTTGTTTTTGTTTTTAATTTTTATTTATTTATTTATTTTCTGAGTAATACATTGTTTTCACCAAGTTGTTTCAGAAGGTGAATGCACTTCCCATCACAGCCAACCAGGATATAATCTTGGTAGGCTCTCTTCAAAAGGAAATATGGTGTGCAGGGGCATCATTTCACAATGTGAAATAAGGATTGAAGTGAAAGGTTAAATAAGAAACTAATCAAGTGATAAATTAAAGCCCAGGGAAATTCAGTCATTTCAAGACTTTAAAAATAATGTTCTGAAATTGTGTAAAATGCTGTACCATGGTGGGTAGATGGGGGTGGGGTTCCTGCAGACAGTCCAGAGCAAAACAGTGCAGTCGTATGCTCTGAACTTTTTCAACTATAGGGTAAAAAATGAACCTCAGAATATACCTGGGTGCTCTGTAGTTACCCTAAGAACAGAAAGCCAGGCTGACAAGACAACAGCTGTAAGCATAGATGTGGAAAACTACTCCCTATGTGTCTTGTTGCTATTAGTCTGATTTAGGAGTCTGTTGAGCTGGGTGTTAAGATGGACAGGCCTTTGGCTTAACCTTTAATCGCCTTTTTAATGTTCTTTTGCTTTGCATACAATTTAGCAAGTGCCTGGGGATTCAGATCAGTGTTGGGCTTCATCTTATTTCTAGAAGTGCATGGTGACTTTGGTGATCTGTAAGGAATTGCTGATTCCAAACTGTTTATAGGAAATTGTCTCTCAGACTAAATACTTCCATTTTTTTTCCCAAACATACAGAGAAAAGGTGTGAAGTCACATTTCCCTGTTGTTCTTCCACAATCAGAGTGATTGGACCTCCATCGACACTTTCTCCTGTTTCCTTGTTTTGTCACACTGGAAATCACTAAGCAATCTCTCTACTGAACGATTGCCAAGGGGACGTTGCAGTGACATTTTGAAGGATCTTTTTTGTTTTCATGGCTGTATAAAATCATGCGTGAAGTATTGCATGTTGCTTGGTGGATGTGGGAAAATTGAATTCAGCATACAATATTAGAGATAAGACTAAATATAACTTCGTCTGGCAAAAGGCATGCTAAGGAAGGTAGTGAACATGGAGTGAAAGTTGAAAAAAACAGAAGAGGTCAGATCCCCAGGGGTGGATAACCGATTCAGTTCCTTTGAAGTCTGTGGAAATAGTGATTTACACTCCTGAAAATCTGGCCTTAACACATCGCGACTATTTCCAGATGAGTTTTAGTTTAATGCAGATAGCAAATAGACTTGCTGTTTGCTGACTAATTCCTCCCTTTTTAAAGGAAGTTTGAGTGGTGAGTCCTGCTGGAGACCCCTGGCATTTTAAGTGCTTTCATGTAATCAGACTGGTGTGACTTCCTCTGTCGATAAAATTTTTAGAAAACAGTCTTTGGACAAAACTCTGTCCGTATCTTCAGGACTCACACACACATGCACACACACACAGAATAGGACACCAGGGATGCTGTGGGGCCACACAGGGCCCAGTAAGTGCAGTACTTCGGAGCACTTGAAGACCAAAATATGTATCTGTTTGGGGTTCTTTTGGATCACTGAAAAATTCCTACAAGCTGCATCCTGGCTGCCAAATTTCAGTCCTTAAAAATACAAATAACTGGGATCTGGGTGTTCCTCTTTAGGGCATAGCTTTCTAAAACCCTTCATTAATCCTACCTTAGGAAAACAATGCAGGACTCAGTTGTCAAAGAATAAAATGTGTGGTGCCTGTGACACTAAATTCTTTTAAATGGTTTTAATCGACTCATAAAACATTCAAAACTGAGCTAAGACAGGAATCCTACTACCCTGAAAATTCTAAGCATGTATGCGCAGCTTGCTGGTAAGGCATTAAAAGTTGTACGATCATCTACATGAGCAGAAAGATAATGCATTTAATAGCAATTCCTTCTGCAAGTTTATTCATGAGTTAAAGTCAACAACAGATGTTCCATGAGCTCAGACCTTTGCTCATAAATAACCCACAGGAGGACTGTAGATATACCCATTAGAAGGGAGAATACATAATTACTATTTACTAATTTGATCACTAGGCATAGTTCTAAGCCAGGCCATTAAGCAAACACACTTGAACTATCTCTCATACATACTGCAGAGAACTCGGTAATGCAGAGGCACCATCTCAGCTATACATCTGAGTTTCCAGATGGGAAGTCAAGGTGAATGAACGTCAGCTTCTTACTAGCTGTCAGCTTTCTTTAGTATGTCGCTTTAACTGTGAAAGAGAAAAATACTCTATAGCAAAAGCAAAAAGAATAGAGTTAAGCAAATTCTGATGACTTAGTAGGAATCTGTCAGTGAAATGTGGGAGGTGCCAAAAGTGCCTTAAAATGTTTTGGGGTGCATCAGTAACTCAGGCAGGGATTGTGGTTGTGAAGCAGCACGAGGGATACGAAAATATTACAGAGAGAAAATGGGGAAAGAGATTTTTGTGAAGTTTCTTGACAAACTGTCAGTTGCCAAGGGACACTGATGAAAAAAATCCCAAAACTCTCCAAAGGATTACCCTTGTGAGACTAAGCAAGAAATTTATTCAAGAACAATATCCATGGGGAATGCACACGTTTAATGAGTTCCAGTAAGAGTTAACGGAAAGTACCTGCAGTTGCCTTCTCTTGAGCTATGGCAAGTAAGGGGAGCCTCTTCATTCTAAAACATGTATCCAAAACTAAACTAATTTCATGTCATGGAGATGGAACCTAGGGTAAAGAAATTTAAAAAGATAATTGACTTACTTGCAGATACTACGGTCAACCTGTTACGGTCATCCTGTATGATTTTCAGTGATGCAGAGTCCTATGAGTAACTAAAGAAAACAGAGGTATTATGTTCAGGAATTTCCAAGGAAATTGGAAGAAAAAAAAATCACTACAAATGCTCCGGGATCATGATGGAAAGATGGCTATTTTGCTGGAGTCTATACTAAGCCTGTAGAATAACTGTACTCAGCAGGCTGATTTTTGACAGGCAGAAATAAATAAACAGTATAACAGAAATTAATATCAGATAATTGCAGCAGGACTTTTTAGTGATGTTCAGTAAATGTGAACAAGAAACTAGCATCATGCAAGGTGAGGGAATAGGCAAGAAAATTGGCAGGGAAAGGAGAATATTCCCATCACTCCCTGTCACGGTGTTATCCGTGGCAGTGACCCAAGGGAAACCGAGAAGGGAGAGAGAAAGGGTAAGGAAAAAAAAAGACTGCACCGTCAGTGGCCACGCAGCCACCCGAGCAGAGCCGTGCGCTCCGGGGGGAGGGGGAAACAGAGGGAATAGATGGGTCTACAAAAAACAACGGCACGATTTGAGAAGGAACGGTAACTTTACTAAATCTAATAAAATTGAACAATTGAGAGAGAGACAGTTTCCAAACCAAAAGCTGGGAGCTTACGTTAGGGAGGAACTGCAAGGGAAGCACACGTGCAGAACCTCCACGGCAGCCCAGAGAGAGAGCCTGCTGAGCCAGAGCGCGGCATCCGGTGCGGAGCTCCGCCACTCTGCTGCTCCCGACAGCATTAACTCCTTAGCTCCCTGCATGATGTTGTGATGTGGAATACCGGCATCAAAACCACAAAACCACAACACTCCCCTAAGTGCTACAGCCCTGGAAAGCTGGGCTGGCTAGTGCTCTGCTCTGCCTCAGACCTCCCATTCCTCTGGGTGCAGGGTAGGCAGAATTTGGCATGCCACACTGCCCTCCAATTTTCCTACCTGCTCCTTTCATCTCCTGGAGGAAGAAATGGATACTTTGGACTTAAGAGCAGGAAGTAAAATCAGTTTTGCCTTTGCTTTTGTATAGACAGATACCCTTTAAGAAAGCGTGAAGTAATGGATAAAGGAATCTCTGGTATGAGTAGGCTGAAATGCAGTATGAAATTGCAGATGTTCCAGCAGGTGCATGACTTGTCTACAGCAACGGTATTCAAAAGATATTAAGGAATCAAATGAAGTGTCTGATGGTCAGAGACACCTTAAGAAAATAATAAGTCACACTGATACAGATCCCAGTATTTCGGCAAAAATAAGTAACTGTGTGAATGTCCTGAGCAAAGTGAAAAGAGATAGAAGAAAAGCAGGAGAACAATTAGCTAGTAAGACTTACTGTTGTAAAATTAAAAAGTTAAATATCAGCAGGGCAGTCATATGCAAATGCTTCACCCCATGAACAACTCACAAAGATAGGCCTAGTTTTGAAATGGTATTTACAGAACATACCATAGTATCTCAAGTAAACTAATGGCTTTGGTAGACTGAAGTCTGACACAGAAAAAGAAACTCACTCACTACCCATGGCACAGCAAAGTTATGTGCCCTAGCACCCAAGATGACCCCATGTACTGTAGCCAGAGCTGTCTGAGGGAAGGGATGCTTATAATGATAAGACTGGCTGAGGATAAATCTACTGATGTCCCAGAGTTACTACCTTATCTGCCAAAAGCACGCAGGTGCTCTTTGTTTAAAACTAGTGTTTGGCTGTGCCTGTCTGGTGGCATGTGATCAGGTCATAGACATCTCTGCATGTGCATTTTTCTAAGATGCTGTGGAGGTATTCAGCAGCTCTTGGTGTCTGAAATGTTTTAGGGGGCAAGTTCAGAATTCCCCTGTGGCTCTGACATACCCCTGGTTCTATGCAAAATTTGCACAAGAGTTTAATAGACTTTCTATTCCCATGTGTTTATGATCTTTCATTCATTTATATAGGTTGATATTTTCATAACCTTTAATTATCTGTATTTCAAACTGAAGACCATGATTAAACCTTTCTTTTGCCTCACTTTCCCCATGTTCTTTAAGAGTCTGCATATTCCTCCAGTAAATACCCACCCCAGAGTGTTGATTTCTTCCAGTTTAATAGCTTGCTTGCTCCCTTTGCCTTATACCAGATGTTTTTCACTTCCTCATTATGCAGAAAGACGTATTTATTTTTCAGAGAGGAAATGCTCACAGGTTGGATACTGCTGAGCCTACTTCTCTGACTTGGTCTAGAAGCTGCACCAACTCACCCAACAGAAGATCTGACCAATCCTTCAGACACCACATGTTACATTTACAAGTTGTGGTTTCATTTAAAGCAGTTTTTCTTTGTTCTTACCAAACAAAAATGTGAGGAATTTACAGACCATTTTAAACAAAGAGGTGAGATCTGAGTCAGCTTCTTCAGTCACAAGCGATTTTACATGGTCAATTAATTACCATTAGCACTAACATATATGAGTGCCTTCTGTTAACCACCAAGAAAATTACGATGTTTACCTCCAAGAAATATCATTAGTTCTTGAAAAGAATATCAACAATCCCATTCAATTGTCTTAATTGGAATAATTTCTAGTTTTTAAGATGTCACTGTAATGACTCCCAGTCGAACAAAGATGGAAATGAAGAATGATGTGACAGAATATTTGATTCAGGGATGTATCTCAAAGCTGTGACAGAACCATAAAGATGTCAGATCTTCAAAATGTTGTTCCAGAAACTTCAGAGCACTGTCTCATCTGATATCCTTATATGGGACACAGAGTGCATGTCTGCTTGTCCCTTTATGGCTGGTATCCCTGCGGAAGCCAAGTGGTCTTAATCTGAGATGCAATACAGGACATACTGAACCTGTACTGGCCTTCTTACCAGCCAAGATGTTCCAAAAAGTAACACACTGTGCTGAGGTTCTACACATACTACACTACAAGTCTCAGACATTTTTTGAGAAAGGCTGTTCACACCAAATTATCCCTACAGGAACAGATCTACAAATCATAGAATTCAGTGCAAATAGTAATATAGACCCTGTACTAGATACAGAAAAAGTCACTGACAGAGAAAAAACATACTTAGAATGGGGTGATTTTACTTTCTCTGAAATGATGCCAGTGAAAGATGATTGCCACTGTGGTACAGGCTACCAAATCATGTATGTGCAACTCCCTCTTTCACGTTCTTTCTATGAAATCATTTTCCCACCATCTTTTATTGGCTCCTGCATTTCCTGGGGCTGGATATATTAAAGGAAGTTACTCCAAAAACCAAAGCTTGGGAGTTTGGGCAACATATAAGGATCAAATCAATCAGTACGACTTTAGAAACAATGAGTACAGAGGTACCATTAAACCTTCAGAGCAATGGAGGGAAAGATGGTATTTTGTTGTACCATAGTCCTTTTTTTCTCATGGCCAGAAGGGCAAAGCTTGGAGCTCATAAAGCAGACGAAAAGCAGGTAAGTACATAAATAAACTACCCAAAAGGATATATATGGAAGGTATCTTAGCTTAGAAGATGAGACAGTGGAGAAGGGACAAGAGGGACAGAATATCACAGAGGAAAAACCCTCTCTGATCTGCACTGATGATGGAATGGGTCTTCAGTGGTCTATCTTCACCCAGAACAAGATCTTGACTTCCAACCAAGACAACAAAAAGAAAAAGAGAAGAAAATTGAGAACATCAGTCTGCCAAACTGCCTCTTTGCATCCATATTTTTATAAAAACTGCACATGCATCAGCTCTGGTTAAGGTACAAAGAAGAGCAAGACAAGTGACTGAAAGTATGAATCTAGTGATGATGGGAGATGTGGCTGGTGTCCCATGCACTTCACATGAGTGGAACAGAGAAGGTGACGAGAGTATTATTCACTGATTCCCATAATTGTAGAGAGGGCTGTCAGTAAAACCAGAAAGTGGTAGCTTCAAACACATCCCCTATTTCTTCCAAACATGTGAAAGAGTACCTTTTCACACAACATTTAGCTAATTACGTTGTGGATAGTAGAAGTTTGCATGGAATTCAAAACAAATCTGATAAAATGATGGACAAAAATTGTGTCAGGAACTACTGAACATGAACTCATCAGCCCTGAGATGCAAGCTCTTGTAAGAGAGAAACTATTACCCATGGAACAGCTTTGAGAGCTGTGTACCAGGTCGGTGAAAACTGGGACAGGGCAAGAATGGAGGCAGAGGCTCTCCTCTGCACAGGCCTTATCCAGGCCCTGGCTCAGTCTGAGGCCTCCTTGCAGAGGGGAGACATCAACAAATAGATGTAAGCTTGACAGAATTGTCATTATTCTGGGGATGAAGCATTGCTCTGCGAGGAGAAGCTGAAGGCCAGTTGCAGCAGGTTTGACCTGGAGTAGTGATAGCTTTGGGGCACCTGCTGGTACACTGGCAATGGCTGGTGGAAAGGTGAGCTACAGTGGATATAAGTTGAACCTAGAGAGGCACAAGTTGGACTTAAGGACACACTTTGTTCCCACAATGACAGCCAGACAAGTAGAACAGGATACCCATCTGTCTGTCATCTACATCCTCAGAGATTTTCATGACCTGAGAAAAAAGCCCTTACAAAACCAAGGATAAAGCTCCTTGCAGAGTAGAGTCTCTATTTCTGTAGAACCCTCTGGGCCCAAAGATAATGTAAATGTTAATGAAATACCATCAGTCCAATGCGTAATTTCTCTTCGCTTCTGAAACATACATAAGCAGACCTTGGCATTTACATTCACACGAAAATAGAGATTAACTTCAAATTTCTGCATAACAGTAACTGCCATTAGACCACTCTGTTCCGGTCCTAAGAAAGGCAAGCCCTCCAACAAAGGCAGAGAAGAGTTTTTCATCTGGTGCAAATCAGGGCAGTGTTGCTGAAGCTGTCAGGTTCTGTTGTGTTACCCCTACAGAACCTCTGCCCCTGACCTGCCCCCTACCTAAGCCAGCAAGGTGGGGTGGTCAGGAAGGCCAACCAGGTTGATGTCAGCAGGCAAGGGGAAGGGAAGCTGTGTCATTAGTGCACAAGGGTGTGCCTGTGGTACCACTGCTCTTGCCTTGGTCTCTGTGAATGAGGAGAGCACAAGCAGGATGTTCAATCTCCCTTCTACCAGCAAGGACGTGAGCCAGGCTTCTCATGCCTGCATGCAGGGGAGGAGAGGGGGGCTATCTGCTTCCTCTTCATCTTGTGGAGATGACAAGGCTCTCTTTTCCTTTGGAATGGCCTTCAGAGTGGGCAGCAATGTTCAGACATGAGTCTATCAATGGTCATGCTGCAGGATCCTAAACAGCACACTACAAGGCTGTCTTCAGTCTGACAATGAGGACATTGGTGCAGATGCACAGCTTCTCTTTGCTAGGTCACATTCTATCCACTGAAACACTCTTTTTAAAGAGGAATGACCATTGCCTGGGATTTGATAACTCCAAACTTCCATCCTGATTTGTGTCAAAACAGCTGTATTAATGCCGCCATTACCACAGGGAGGAGATAGTGCCCAATACATCTATTATGCAGTAATAGCAATCATGCCAGCATCAAGTTAGGTGTTCAGCAGACTTTGATCTCTCCTGTGGGCCTAAAATATGTTTGTGTTTAATTTAGACCTTATCACAGAAACAAAGAATTTTAGAGGTTGGAAGGGACCTCTAGAGATCATCTAGTCCAAACCCCCTGCCAAAACAGCTCCCTAGACCAGGCTGCACAGGTAGGCATCCAGGTGGGTCTTGAAAGAGAAGAAGACTCCGCAGTCTCTCCATCAACTCCATCAACTGTACTTTGAAGAAGTTCCCACACACTTTTGTACAGAACTTCCTATGCATCAGTTTGTGGCCATTTCCCCTCATCCTATTGCCACACACTGCTGAGAAGAGTCTGGCCTTGTCCCTTTGCCTCCCTCACCTTAAATATTTATAGACAAGGATCAGATTCCCTGAGTCTTCTTTTTCCAAGGCTGAACAGGCTCTCAGCCTTTCCTCATAAGGGGGGTGTTCCACACCCTTTATCAACTTTGTAGCCCTCTGCTGGACTCTTTTGAGGAGATCCATGTGTTTTTTGCACCAAGGAGCCCAGAACTGGACACAGTACTCCAGGTGCGGCCTCACTGGGGCAGAGTAGAGGGGAGAGATCACTTCCCTTGATCCGCTGGCCACCCTCTTTTTAATGCACCCCAGGATACCATTGGACTTCTTGGCCACCAGGGCAAATTGCTGGCTCATGACCAAACTGTCATCCACCAGGACACCCAGGTCCTTCTCCTCAGTGCCCCTCCCCAGCATGTCATCCCCCAACTTGTACCAGTTATCTTTTTCCAAAACGAAGTGAGGACACAGACAGTGTAGATAACGGAGAATTTCATTTATGTTTCCTACTTTGAGTAGGAATAACGTACAACATTCCAGCTAGAAATAACAGCTGGACTCAGATGAATAGCAGAAGCTTGCTCTCCATCAGCACAGTTGAGGTAATAGACAGCCTTTTGGGTATTAAGATCAACATCTTCCCAGCAGGAAGAAGCTCTCAGATACATCGTAAGTGGCACCTGGAAGAGCAGTGTTGCAGAGTGTGATTTCTCAGGGACTCTCTGTTGCTCTGTCCAGCTTGGTAGGTACAGCTTCTCCGTCCTCCCCTCACAAAAATATCTGAGAGATTTTTCCTTATTCCTAGCATAGGCACAATCCAGGCTGGACGTGTTGTCACAGGGGGACCTGTGAACACATGCATTGGCTGCTCATACTGTTCAGGAACTTGTGCACACACTCAACAGAGAAGAATTTCCGTATACCTTTTGGTTTTCCATCTGTGTTCCACCTCTTAGATGCAACGCATGTTCCTTACATGACTCATCCCACTTAAGTCAGTGGAACTACTCACCAAGTGCTACTCATCAGGAGAAAGGGTTCTCCAGACAGGCCTCAAATACCTGATCATGCTTAAATTTGTGCATGCCTGCTCCAGTCGTAATTTAAACACCTTCACACAATTCCTCCAACAGCCACAAGTTTTTGGAGAGAAAGGAATGCAGAATTGACTGGGTGTTGTAAGGAAAGAATGTAGACCAAGCAAACAATGAGTACATGATTATCGCAAAGAAGGAAGAAATAGGAAGCAGGAAAGTCCAAAAATGTGAAATATTTCTGTTCTGTTGTTACTGTTTTGTAGTGGCTTTTTTTGTTTTGTTTTGGTTTTTTTTGTTGTTTTTGTTTTTGTTTTGTTATTGCTGTTCCTTTCTTTCTTTGTTTATTTGAGCTGGTCTATCACTAGTAGTGGATATATTCCAATTTGTTTACAAAAATGTTCTGCTTCAGGAAGTGGAGGAAGTTATGTCTACATGATAAATACTATGACCTGGGTTTTTCACCTGCCATGTGTACTTTAATAGCAATTCCTTCTACAAGTTTGTTCATGAGTTAAAGTCAACAACAAATGTGCTATTCCATTTCAGACCTTTGCTCATAAATAACCCACAGGAGGACTGTAGATATACCCATTAGAAGGGAGAATACATAATTACTATTTACTAATTTGATCACTAGGCATAGTTCTAAGCCAGGCCATTAAGCAAACACACTTGAACTATCTCTCATACATACTGCAGAGAACTTGGTAATGCAGAGACACCATTTCAGCTATGTGTACATGTAACTAAATTGGAAATATAATTTTATTACACTGGAGGACAAGAAATCAGGAACATGAGGTGTTTTAGTTCCCTTATCTGATCAACAAAACTCCGACAGGCTGAATGTCACCAATGATATTGTCTTGAATCATTTTGATTATGTATCTTATGGAATGATACATTATGAAGTATGGCATGAATGTGTAATGTATTCTTCATCTTTGCAGTGTATTATATGTCCAGTCTTGTTGGTAATATGCTGTTGCTATTTTGCTCCTTTTTCACTGCCTTGTTATGTGTCTTTGTTGGGGATGATGAGAGCAGTACCTGGTTATCGTTCAAGTGTCACAGAAATATGCAAATTGTGCTAAGGTGTTTCAAGTTCCAGCAGGGCTGGCTTAGCCCTCGGTGCCAAAAATGAGGGAGGTGATTAAGGTTGTCTCAGTCAGAGTACAAACCTGGCATACATTTCACAGGCAATAAATTTCCCAAATCACTTCTTGGAAGCACCGGCATTTCCTGGTGGAACTCCTTTGACTCCAAACAAGTGCACGCCCTTCCTTGTACAGCAAACTGTGGGCCACATGCTGGGGCTGGTCGGTGACTTTCAGTGGTGTCTTACCAGACATGGCAGTTACTTGTATACCGTAACTTTCCAAGAAGCTTTTGGGCTAGGGAATACCAGATACGGTGTTGTGAACAGCAAAAAGCATCTTCCCGGTGTCAGGAGCGAAGACCACTATTGCTTCCATCCAAGTTGCTTTCCAGCAGGTGTGCAAATCCATTGATCCAGTTCATGTCCTCTGTCTGGACCCTCTGGACAAGGAAACTGAAAAATAGGAGCCTGTTGCAACTGAAAAATAGGAACCTTATGAGCTAAAATGCTGTGTGAGAAAAGCCTCTGGCTCCTCATCTTCAAAATCAAGTCTTCTCTGGAGCTTTTGGAGAAAACGGTTTTGCACAGACCACTTGGCCTGCTAAGGCAATTTGTCAAAGACCTCACTAATATACTGTCTGCTTTCAAAATACTTGCTTTCACTAGCATTAGATCCTGCTGCTGTCAGTCAAGTCTGCTGAGAAAGCTTCACAGTGCTTAAGTGGTAACATTACATCAAGCTAGCTGAACAGCAAGCACTGGGCTAACAGTATTATGGAGAACATTCATTAGATATATGGCTAAAAATATTTTTTAAATTATTATTACTTTTTCCTAGAATTAAGTGTTGAAAAAAGAGGAACTTCTCAACAACACAAGCTCTTCCTATGTAGACTGATTTTAACCAGCACCACATTTCTGGGCTATAGTCTTTACAGTTATTGTGCTGATCAGACTTAACGTAAGTGTGTAGCTTCCTTACCGTTTAAATTCTTCTTTAGTAAATCACTAAGAAGCCTTTCTGATAGCATTTGATGGTCTTTCTGGATAAGAGGGGTCATTCTAACAATGAGGATTTGAAAACAGCAGTTCCTTAGGAAAAAGCTAACTAGAGAAAATCAGCTATTTTACCCCAGAGCACACCATACTTCCCATCTCCATCACAAACTCTGCTCTACCCTGAGGCATTTGAGCCTTGAAGAAAAGCAACACATTTCTGGTTGAAATGTAGATGTCTAAAATCCACAATAAAGCTTAGATTAATATTTTGAAGCGAGAAGTAGAATGGGAATTTCAATCAAAGTAATGCCACAATCACATGATTAAGCTCTGGCAGCACTATAGAGTCCATAATCTATTCAGTCAATTTCTTATTACTTAGCTTTTCCTACTTTCCACTAAGAGGCCTCCAGCTCGCTACTGCTTCTGATTTCAAGAATTAACATTTCTGCTTACTTTAGGAGATGGAAAACTTGTCTACTACTGTTAACAGCATCCACCAAGTTAAGACAATTTTTAATACTCAAAGGAATATAGTCTTTTTACAAGTAAGATTTTGTTTCATCCTACCAGTGAATGATAATCAGATTCTTTAAAAGATCTTGAGTCTCTTGTACCAGGATGAAGCTGTAATATTCTTTGTAAGGAAAGCATCAGCAAATTCAAGTATGGACATCTGAAGATAGATTCTTCATCCAAGCTAGACAGCCTGTAAAGCTTTCATGACTTTTCAAGAGCTGTATTTGATGAAAACTCGTAAGGATAAAGAAGTGTGATTTCAGACTATGCCATGGAGGACACACTCTAAGAAACGAAGCTTGGTCTGTATAGTTTTTTTTATGCAGGTACTTCCAAGTTTTCGACTTGACAATCTGAAACGTATTTTGAAAAATTTTTAAGTTGGTACAGTAAGAGCTAGTTCATGTCACATTTAGAAGACAATGATCATGTCAGGAAACACTTCTGAACTCCAGATAGATGAATGGATAGTTATGACTGTGATGATGTAAGGACAGAAGCAGGTCAAGGCTTGAAAGAAAAGGTAATGTCATGAATAGAACTACCAATACCTTGGAAATAACTGAAAAACTGAAGATGAAATTACTTGCTAAAAGTTTTATTGTGTTTTCTCATGTATCAGCTAGTCTAAAAATTACAAACTGTATATAAAAAAAAGACTGATAAACTGATTGATGTGAAATTTGTCTTGGACTGCCATGCTAAACCATGGGGCATGCTATTAAGGCTCTACGTGTTATTACTGTCTGCCTATGTGTAAGTCACTGATTCTGAAAGGTCACAGAGACACTTTTAAACCAGACATATAGCTATCTGAGTAAAACCTGTGGGCGAAACAAGATCCATACCAGCTATATTTTCCCTGATATGAATGATTGCTGCATTTATTTATTTATTTATGACTAAGATAGGTTTTAGAGAGTAGGCACAGTTCTATTAACAATTGTAAACTCATGAAAATCAAAAGCCTGTGTTAGTACCCATGACATTTCAGTTTGGTCTTGAAAAACTTCTGTAATGAAATAACTGGTCATATAGAAGAGGACAGTCTCTATCTGGACTTCAGTAAGGTATTTGCCACTCTCCACATAAGATCCTCATAAAGAAGGCAAATTGCAAACTGGCTTGAACAACCAGGTCCAGAGGGTAGTGATCAGTGATGAAGGCCAGTAACTAGCAGTGCACCCCAGGTGTCCATACTGGCTTAAGGCCTCTTCAGCATCACCATTAATGACCTAAGGAATGGCAAAGAGTGTAAATCCAACAACTCTGCTGATCACAAAAACTGAGAATAATGGGTAGTACACTGGATTGTCATGCTGCCATCCAGAGTGACTTCAGTAGAAATGGACTTAAGAGAACCTCACAAAGATTAAGGAAGGGAAGTGCAAACTCCTGCACCTAGGGAGGATCAACACCAGGCATCAAAACATGCCAAGGGCATTCCAGCTGGAAAGCAGCTTTGCAGAAAAGGACCTTGGTTGCCTAGTGGACATCAAGTAGAAGATGAGTCACCAATGTGTTCTTTCTGTAAAGGTCAACAGTATCCTTGGCTGCTTTAGGAAGACCTTGCAAGCAGATCAAAGGCAGTGATCCCTCCTCTCCTCTCAGCAGTGCTGAAGTACTGTGGAGTACTGTGCCCAAGTCTAGGTTTCCTAGTACAAAAGAGGCATAAACATACTGGAAAGAGTCCAGTGAAGGGTCATAGAGCTGATGATGAGCCTGGAGCAATCTCCTCTGGGAAAAGCATGCTCAACTTGAAGACAAGCAGTTTTTGGGGGGGTGGATCTTACCAATGCATATACATGTCTGAAGGGAGAGTGCAAAGAGAAAAAGCATCAACTTCTTTTAATTGGTGCTCAGTGACAGGACAAGAAACCATGGGAACAAAAGGAAGCCCAGGATGATCTTTAGAATCTGAAGCATTCTGAACATCAAAACAAGACCTGAACATCAGAAAATACGTCTTTATTATCAGGGTGATGAAACACTGAAACGGGTTGCCCAGAGAGATTGTGTAGTCTCCATCCTTGGATGGGGTCCTAAGCAATCTACTCCAGGTGTCCCTACTTGACCAAGGAGGCTGGATAAGATGACCTTCAGAGATCTGTTCTAATTCGTGATTTTGCGAACTGTGCCTCTCAATATACTGAATAATCTGAATGTTGAATAGCAGCCAATTGTGCACATAATTGTTATAAAATATTTCTTAGTATAGGAAAAATGTTCAAACTTTCAAGGACAGCTAGCATTCAGCAATAGGAAAACTAAGTATTTTCACCAACATTTAAAGTATGTAGTTATTATAAACATTCTATATCAAAGAGTGTTTTGA